>CM076609.1:91879433-92243173 GCA_038502775.1 Hippodamia convergens | reverse complement strand
AAATATTTGTTTTTGTTGTCTTGAGAAATCAATTCAATCATATTTTTCACATTTTTTTCAGTGCTAGTTCAAAATCTAGACATAGCGGCAGTAACTCAAGTAGGAGCAATGGATACTCTGGCACAACTAATCCTGACAGCAGGTGATAATTTGCAAATTCCAAATGAAAGACTGAAGTTCAACTTGTTTATTTTCTTTTAGTGACACTGGAAACCAAGTTCCTAAACGCAACAAGGAGAAAGAGCACAAAAAGAAAAAATTCAAATCCGTTAGTAATAATTATGACGAAATATATGAAGAGAATAATTTCAAATCGATACAAAGTGATAAAGTGTCTAAAGATGCATTGAACGAGACAGCATTTTCAGGTAGGATAGGTGTTATTTCTCTTTTTTCTTCAATCGGTTATGATAATATCTTATGATGAATGAGTCGAGCTTTTGATAATTCGAAAAATATGAATTAATTGACTTTCTACTTTCAGGTGTAGAAAGAATAATTCCTAGAATAGAAACTACAGAGGCAGATGATGATTTAAAGATTAACATAAATGGAAATGTCGATACATCCATTCAAAACTAGATTCGAACGAAGGTAATAGAATTTTGAATTTATATTTGTCGGAAAGTGCCAACTTAAGAAAAGTAAAAAAATTTCAACAGCTGCTTATTGCTCTGCAATCGCATAAATCTTGGGGTGTTCTGCAAGGGGTTGTTCCAGGTCCAGACAATTTCTAGGAGGTAGGATGAGGAATTGCTGATAGGTACGAGTATTCAATTGTTATTTTCAACCCATTCTGACTATTATATTGGTTTGTTTATTCGAACGTTTTGAATAGGGTGAATTTCAAAAAAGGTCAAAATTTTAGTTTCGGTGATTGTTGAAGTTCTCAAGATTTATAGATTGCACTTTATAATCCGCACATTTTACACATATTCTACATTCAAACAAAAATAAATCAGTCGATCTTTAGACAGGGCGATAAATGAGAAAGATCGAAGAACTGACGAAGAGAAGAAAGCTGACAACGAAGAAAATCCCGAAATTTCGATAGAAGGGAACGACATAGAACCAGAAATCAATTCGTCAGCCGACAAGAACTCTGAATTTCAACCAGAGGTGAGAAGATAATCATTGTTATCGGTTGATGTTATAATTCTTAATTCATTTTATCTATGAAGAGCACAAGAAAAATAAATCGACTTTTCAATATAAGTACTCAACATTCAATTATGAAGATTTCTTTATTTTATGGAATCTGTTTATTTTTGTGAGAAGAATCTTGTTTTATGATGCTTCAAACTTCTTGTTTCATTCCTTGGCTATGTAGCTCTTCTTTATATTATGGTAGAAGATCCGAACCTACATGAACCTTCACCGAAACTAATTTATAATAAACTAGCTGGCCCGGCGAACTTTGTTTCACCTCAGAGATTCATGAAGTTGTATCAACAAAACTGGTACTTTTTCAAGTAGGAGATAAATAAGACAAAATTAAAGTACAAAATATACAAAAAATTTAATTACATTGAAATAGGTAGGTATGTACATTGTTATTTACATAAATAGACTTCACTTTATTCAAGCGGTACCTTATTATTATTTAAAAATTGTCTCATTGTTGTTCCTTATGATGAACCACATTTTTTAGTTTTTTCGTCATAAAATTTTCCGTATTGTTCGGAAGAAAGAAAGGTATGATAACACATGGACTCAGATGCGTTAATATTATTATTATATCAAATATAATACTCACACGCTATCAACTCAGCGACATCTACTGGCGTTATCCGCAAGAAGGAAAATAATTTCCTACTTTTTTCCATTTTATCAAATTTTTCATTGTTTTAATGTATTTATGTTAACCCCACAGTAGAAGAATCCAACAAAAAAACTTTCATAACAAACAGTTCATCCAATCTTGAGTTATAAATGGTGTAACCAACAATATGGCCGACTGAGTTTTATATATTAAGATTTCACATGTTAGAAAAGATATTATTAACCCAGTACTTCGTCCAGGAAATCAATAGAGAACACTATGTCTGCATATTCCACATGTTTCATACTATAAGTCCAGTATGAAATTTTCTTATTATCATGATGTTGCAAAATGTCATGAAAAATCACTTTTCGGAAAATAATCAAAAATATTCTGTCCAGGATTTTTTTAGGCAACATATTTTCAATATGTTTCCCAACGTGGGAATTTCATTATAAAACAAGTTTTCTTCTATTATCAGCCCGGTGAAGGTTTTTGTAGGTACCGATATTAGACTATTAGGAATCTGAAACTTTCCGAGTATTGTTACTTCTTTGTTTGTTTATTAATTATCCTTATAAAGTTGAATTATGTGTAGTCAAAGATGGAGTGATCATTTCATAAAATACATAATCAAAATAATCCTATTTTATCGTCAGAATGGATTTTGTTGTGTTATATCAATAAACGATGGTGTTATCCTTTACACCACACCAAGTCTTACATCTGTACTGGGATTTCCAAAAGATATGTGGCTTGGAAGATCGTTCATCGACTTTGTTCATCCCAAAGATAGGGAAACTTTTTCCAGCCAAGTAACGATGGGCATTGCTTTACCTCTGGTCAACTTGGAAGGTCAGTTATTACAATTATTATCATTATTCCAATTCTATTTCGAAACAAAAAAAATGATGTTTGGAAAACATAGCTGCTGATTTCAACAACACCCACCAGACGCAATTTTATTATAATATTAATCATAAAATAAATATAATACAATAATAAAATATAGAGATAATAGAAACTACAATGCTTCAATCAAATAACAAAACAAAAATCAGATACGATTGAAATTTTCGAAACCTGGATAAATTTAAAATAGTAATAATCGAAATAAATACCATTTTCAATCCTAGGCTCACACATCTCTTATCACTGATAAAAGAGATATTCTGGTTTCAGCCTTATTTAGCATCAACAGTATCCCATATCGCTAGGAGACAAAATCTGTATGAAAAACTTGTACTTTTGGAGCAAATTGTTCAATCCTACTTAGTTATATCTCACGAGTAGCAGATGAAAAATATATATGATGACCTCATTTCGGGCTATTGAAATTTCTCGTTTCGTTTCAGATGTGAAAAACTCGTTGCACGTTTGCCTGAGGAGATATAGGGGCTTGAAATCTTCAGGCTTTGGAGTAGTGGAGAATTCAGTATCCTATCAAGCCTTCCAGCTGACAGTTACCTTCAAGAGGGTATTGGAAGGCCAAGATAAGAGGTTTTCAGATAACAACTCCAACATGTTCCTGGTGGTTATTGCTGTTCCTGTCCGATCTGCTTTCAAAAGTAAGAAACCTAATAGAATGTATACATTATTATAAAAAAAATTAATTCAACAATTCCATCTGAAGAGCATTCTCTTGTATCGTCCATCGCCTGTTCTAATACGATTTAGAACATGACATGTTCTCCTGGGAAGGCCAATCCAGGAATTTTGATCGAAGGATCTGTAATATAAGATCTTTGTTAGAAAAAATTGCATGCACTTCATTCAGATTGCCAAGCAGTGCCTCATCAAATAAATTTTGGAAATCACACGTACTAATTCACTTCATCGAATATTTTATTAATTCATTTCATCTGCCTTCAATTATACTTCCGTCTCAATTTTCCATCATACAGAGTCTATGGACATTCAAGCTCAATCACCCTATTTTTTTATATTCATCTCACTTCCTCTTTAAGAAGTAAACGGTCCAAGGCATGCCCAACGCTTCCCTCCTTGTCTAGCGTGTTATCTACATCCACGCATCGCGGGAACATTATCTACAACCATTTACGACTACAAATGTGGCTTCTACGATGAATTTAGGCATGCCTCGTCTCTCGACAAACAGCAATTATTCGGCACCTGCACTATTCGGAAAGCGAGAAATGGGTTTGTTGCGATTTGATGGGACCGCCTTTGCTGGGTCTCGTGTTAGTTTGTCTCTGTGATCGTGAGCTTTTTCATTTTGTTCATCGAGTTGATTCGCTACCATATTCACAATAGAAACGTCGCAGGGAATTTGAAATGACAAATAAAACACAAGTGGGACAATTGTTTTTGATTATCATTTTTTGTGTGAATCTAGATATTATTGAGATTCTAATCCAGGTTAGGTTGTATTACATTGAAAGACCACATTTCACCAACCTGTTGAATAATTTTGAATATGAATAAACTGTACGGAAACGATTAAAAAGAAAAGTGCACAAGTCCTCATAAAACCTTTGACATGAAATTTTGAACGCCACAACTATTCAAATTATTCTCTCTTATTGTTGTTCTACAGTGCCAAGTGCCACTGAATTTTTTTATTAGAAATAAAACTGTACAATCTCGATCGAGTAATACGACAAAAATTTGAGGATTTATAAAATCATAGTATGAGAGTATATTTTTAGATGAGGTAATAGATCATTTCGTTGAACAGATGAATGGCAGAATTCTTTTGGTCAATAACAACATTTATAACTCGATTTATAATTAATATTTTTTTACAAGCTTCAAGAACATATCCCTCAATATACGCTTCACGCTGATTCTTAATGGAAAACTGAATATTTATTATTTTTATATTAAGAGCAATGTAATACAAAAATCATCTTTTGGTGTATTATAACAATAGATCTTTATTGAACCGAAGATATGAACAAATTGGTCATGATATGATGAGGATTCGTTTTGAATTAGAAAATTCAAATCAAAAATAGGTAATAAAATTGTTTTCTGGTGAGCCTGCCTTACCATCTCGTGATGTCACGAGCCGCCACTGAAACACTGTTCAACCAGACAGGGCAACAATAGTCAGCAGCAAAAAAATTCAAATATTATATTATATCTCAGAATCAAACAAACAAAAATTCGAATAAAATCGAAAATTTTGCACTTTTCAAACAATATAACAAATAGACATCGAAAAAGTCGTCTCGGCTTATTGGCCGTGGTCCATTAGGACTCAATTCACCTAACGGTTCTTCCGTAACTGCGGTGGCATTTTCACCGTGTATTTGCTCTTAAAAGTCTCCTTTCCACTGAAAATAGCTGGATGTTAGGCAGAGTTCAAAAACCTGTGCTATGTCATTTGGGATATTCTCAAACATGTAGTTAAGCTATTCCCTGAAGGGAACTTATGTGAACAGATACACAACATCAAAACTAATGAGTCGATCGTTTGGTCACAACTGGATGGTCTGCCAGCTTTTCTATAAACTGAGTAAAGTCCTTGACATAAGTTTCTGTATTTCCCAATAAGGTCTCAACATAGTCGTTAAAACTTTGGCCAAGTCGTATGTTTCACGTTAGGTTGAAACAAAAAGTACCTAAGCTGAGTAAAAAAAAACATTCTTCGTATGATACTATAGTATCATACAATACTATCATTACTAGTATCATACGATACTATAGAGCCAGGGAAAAAAACCTCAGCCGAAAAAACCTGTCTCCCCGTAAAAAAAAATAAAATAAAATTGTTGAGTCTGAATATTTTATATAGAAGGACATCACGATTATCGGAGCGGCTCTTCGGAGGAAGAATTTCCAAACACAAACCCCAACCTGAAAATAAAAAAAACAGAACAGCAAGAGAATTCAAATTATTATACTTCATCAAATTGATCTAAAATTTTCAACCCACTGCAAAAATGAATTTGATACATTGTGTATGGCTCTAATGCCATCTTGAAATTTATAAATCGAACAATTATTAATTAGGTGTTCAACTGTTTCCTATGATTCACCACATTCACAATTAGGACTATCAACTGAATTCCTCTTGGAAAGCATGCTATTGGTACGACCATGACCTGTTCTTATTCGATTAAGAAGGGACCATATTCTCCTAGGAAGGTTAAAACCAGGAACTTTATTCGATGGATCAGATATTAGATCTTTATTAGATAAAGAACATGCATCCCATTGGAATTTCCAGATTTCCTTGTAGCTGAAGTTCGAATTCAGAAAGTTATTCGACCAAGTAGGTTTACGGGATTTCAATCTTGGAGTTCTATTTTCTGGAACGTAGGAGTACCAGAAAGGAATCCGGAAATAAATTGAATTTATTCCAAGAATTCCAAGTTTCAGACTGTCTTCGAATATGGGGAGGAACTATATTTGATAGCACTGGTAGCCATTGGATAGGTGTGGATCGGATGGTTCCAGTAATTATTCTCATTGAAAAATTGAGCTGTGTTAGGTGATATAAGTCCTAATAGACAACGGCCAATAATCCCGGAAGACTTTCAATGTCAATATATCCGGTCGTGAAAGCCTTAAACTAAAATAACAAACAGTCTGAGGTTTCTTGATTGACAATAAGTTTCTGATGAACTTATTCATCACTCTTTTTGCATACAATTCATGCGTTTTTCATCAAATATTTCACATCATTTGCTAAGAGGAAGGAAGTGATCCTGAAGAAAATTACTGAACTACAACTCAATAAGGGACCTGGTCCGGATTCAATTCATCCGGTGTTTATTAAGTCTTGTGCCAATTTTCTAGATTCGCCGCTACAAATGATTTTCAATCAATCCATTCGTACCGGAGTTTATCCCAGTAAATGGAAAATCGCTAAAATCACTCCTGTTCATAAAAGTGGTAGAACTGATATTATATCCAATTACCGTCCGGTCTCAATATTAAGCCATTTTGGGAAGATATTTGAGTCAATCATAGCAGACTATATTTTTGGATTACTAGGAAGGAAGCTCTGCGTGAAACAGCATGGATTTTTCAAAGGAAGGTCGGTCCTTACTAATTTGGCCCCATATGTTAACTTCATCTCGAAAAACATGGACAAGAGTATACAGGTGGATGCTGTGTATACAGATTTCGCCAAGGCCTTCGATAGGGTTCATCACGGAACACTGTTGAATATTTTAGAAGATTATGGGGTTTCCGGGAATCTATTGCTGTGGATTAAATCTTATTTATCAGATAGGTGTCAGTATGTGGTAATGGACGGTATCTCGTCCACAGTTCACGAGGTAACATCAGGAGTGGTACAGGGATCCCATTTGGGACCACTTCTTTTTGATGTTTATATTGATGATGTGTCAGCTTGCTTCAAATATGTTGACATCGAAATTTATGCGGACGATCTCAAGATGTACATGTCAATTGAAAGCTTAGATTATGTTGCTGGGTTTCAGGAGGATCTTAACAGGTTCTCTGCGTTCTGCTCGGAACGGTATTTAGCACTACACATTGGAAAATGTAAACATATAACTTTTACCAAAAATAATAATCTTCTGTTATTTCCCCTATCCATCGATGGGGCAGTTGTGGAGAGGGTGAACTGTGTGAGGGATCTTGGTGTATTTTTTGACTCAAAGCTGTCATATGAATTTCACATAGATAGTGTAGTTTCTAAGAGTCTCGGGATGCTCGGTTTCGTTTTGCGGATTTCTAAGGCTTTCAGGAATGTGGAAACAGTCAAGACTTTGTACTTTAGCTATGTACGTAGTAATTTGGAATATGTTACACCGATTTGGAGTCCTTTCTACCATAAATATATCGATAAATTGGAAAGAGTACAAAGAAAATTTACCAAAAGTTTACTTTACCGTTTTGATAGGAGACGTGACTGTGCTTACGAATATAGACTCAAATTGTTTAATATGTCAAGCTTGGAAAATAGAAGAGTAATGTTCGATCAACTGTTCTTGTACCGTATTGTAAATGGGTGTTTTGATTTCCCGTTGATAGAAAATATTACTTTCAATGCTCGTTTTTTCAGTGGTCGTCGAAGACAGTTATTTTATGTACCACAGGCTAGGACATCATTGTATTATAACTCCATTTATTTGAGAATTACTCGTTTTTACAATTGGCATGTTAGCGAAATTGATTTGTTTAATTCATCCTTGATTGAATTCAAGCGGAAACTTCTTTTGCATTTGTCAAGATATGAAAATTAAATAGCTGATTTCTTGTATGTTAGTTATAGTGTGATAGTATGATTCTTAATTTTATATTTATAATACCATGTTCACGATATATTGAATATTATGTTGTTACATTCGTAGTGAATCCCTGTCATTGGGTTCATCCTGTTGGGGTTCCAGTTATGTAAATAAATAAATAAATAAGAGAATAAACTTTCGATTGCAGCATCTGAAGAGAAGAAAAAATCCACAAAGTTCGGCATGAAACATACCTCCACCTGTTTATTCAGCCACGTAGACCAAGATGTCGTGACCAATTTCGGATTCATGCCTCAAGATATGGTCGGGAAGTCAGTCTTCGATTTCTACCATCCTGAGGACATGCCTTTCCTCAAAGAAGTCTATGAATCAGGTGAAAATTTTGCCCAAATATGATAAGATGATTTGGACGCTCATTTTGAAGATCTATTATGACTCGTTTAAAGCTGAAATCGATCTGAACAACATTTCTGCCATTTTTATTGGAACAACTTCAAAAATATCCTTATTTTCAGTTATGAGAATGAGCCAAATTGCTGGATCAGTGTTCATAAGTAAACCTTATCGTTTCGCTGTACAAAATGGCGGTTTTGCGTTGATAGAAACAAAATGGTCTAGTTTTGTCAACCCGTGGTCTAGAAGACTTGAGTTTGTCATTGGTCTTCATAGAATAATACAGGTAATTTAAAAATGAAATACGTTCAATGTGAGTCTTCAATACGGTTTTTCCACAGGGTCCCAAGAATCCAGAAGTCTTCGACTTTGCCAAAGACGATGAGAGGAAGGAAATTCCCGATGAAGTTCTCAGGAAGGCTAAGATTATACAAGCGGAGATTTTGCAGTTATTAAATAAGGTGGGTTCAATGAAATATTCACGTTTTCTCACATACACACGTAGAAATCACAACAGTTCATGATATATTCGATTATTTTCGTGGTACGGACATGGTAGGGAAATAGTTTTTTAAAATCAGTTTTCGTTTCCCTTCAGGAAATAGCAAGGCCGAAAGAAGTGGCGAAACACGAGGTTTCAAAGCGTTGCAAAGACCTTGCCAATTTCATGGAATCCTTGATGACGGAGGTTAAGAAATGCAACCTCCAACTGGATGTTCCTCACGATTCTGACCTCACAGTATCGGTGAGTACATTTCACTAATGAAAATATTAACAGTGAAAACTTTTAAAACGGTGTAGTTGAACGGAGATCAATCGTCGAAGTCAATTGGTGTCATAAGCCCATCAACAAAATATATTTGTTCTAAAAGCGTGAGCGTTCAACTTGCATTTCAAGTAGAAGAAAGTCATATGTTCAATATCGGGGTTGTTCAGATTTTGGCAAATTATTGTTGTGGACTTTATCCAGATAATTGAGTTGGAGATGGTAGTGTGAAAACATTTATTGTAAATAGTTTCATGGAAAAAATCGAACAAAGTGCAATTGAAGCGGCAACAAAAAATGGATGATACTTTTGTCATTAAGAGTCATGGACTTGAAGAATTGGATGCTTTTCATCTTAACAGTAGGCACCCAAATATTCAATTGACTATGGAAATTGAAAAGGATGGTGCTCTACCCTTTCTAGACGTCTTGGTTACTAGAAAGCCTAATGGGAAGCTAGGACACAGGGTTAATAGAAAGCCAACCCACACTGACAGGTATCTATACAAGCAGTCCAATCATCCCCCTCAACAGAAACGAGGAGTATAAAAACACTCGTAGATAGAGCCCGACGATTGTGCTAGCCGGAATTTCTGGGGGATGAACTTGAACTTCTACAGCATGCATTCGTCGCTAACGGATATAATGCTAAGGAAATTCAGAGGGCGATAAGACCAAAACTTTCCACACGTGATGATAACACATCACAACTCACCCCCAATGGAAGAACTTTCTTACCATATATCCCCAAGGTCACCGATAGAATTGGTAGAATACTAAAGAGGCACAATATAGAGACTATCTATAAGCCAACTCAAAAACTTGGCCAAATGATCAGAACTACCAAAGACAAAGTCGACCCACTCTCTCAACCCGGTATTTACAGGATACCTTGTGACTGCGGCAAAGTCTACATTGGTACAACGAAGCGAAGTGTCAATACGAGAATTAAGGAGCATGAACGATGCTGTCGACTCAATCAGACAGAAAAATCCGCACTAGCGGAACATGCTCTAACAGATAGACACAATATTGTTTTCTCAAAGGCAGAGGCCATTCTGAACATCAAAAGTTTCTATCCTAGGATGAACATGGAAGCCATTAAGATATATAAACATAAGAACAACATGAACAGAAGGGAAGCAACTTCTTTGGCACATAGCGCATGGTTGCCGGTGTTGGAAAAGACCAAAATCAAGCCAATACGAAGTGGGAGCGATGAACCAATCAACATCGCGCGCGTAAACCCACTACCTTCTCCCGCCAATGATCAGGGTATAAGTTGGCCAACGGATCAAATCCAGCAACACTGTTGGAAATTCAGCGGTCGAGTTACAATCTAAGACCAAGAATCCTCTGAAGATGCCTACCGCAGTTGTGGGCGAAACGTTAGGTGAAATAATTCCTAATAGACCACGGCCAATAAGCCCGGAAGACTCTCTCAATGTCCACATTCATTGTACATCATCCACAATCATAAAATGGATAAGTCACGCGTATGAAGCTAATTCAGTGATAAATACAAATACAGCATTCATAAACTGAAAGTGAAACTAAAAACAGGGAATAGAGAAATCCAAATGAGAGGTCATATGAAGTCAGACATAGACGTTGGGACCATTCGACTAACTCAATATTATCAAGCACAACGTTCACAGTTACAGAGCAATCAATGAAGTTGATTGCGAGTACCTCATTATTCCATCAGAAAAACAGAAAGTTTGAATAATGAATTCTAAGAGATGACCGAGTTGAATTAATGAGGTGGGCTAAGACAAAAGTAAAAGCGTTGAAAGCTACATTGTCTAAGTATGTTCATCAATGAGATCAATACAGTAAATATCAGTGGAGAATAATGTTATAATCAATATTGATAACGTTGGTGCAAAATTTATCAATCAATACAAAATTTACAGAGACAAACTGCTTCGAGTAATCAAGTTCAGTAAGTTCACCAGAAGAATAGAAGATACAATTAATAAATTATGAGAAATACAAAAAGATAGTACTATAAGTGGATAAAACCAGTAATCTTTCGGGTTTGAGAAAGCAGGAGGCTTGAGAGCTTACCTTGTAAATTGAAAAAACTTGTGAATTAAGGACATAATCAGTAGATCATACTGATTGATTGAGTTCACCATTATTAGAGGAGACCGTCCAGGGTGAAACAAGGACGAGAGGCTGTCAACCAGTTGCAAGTGTATTACAATTGACCGTTGAACCATATTAAAGTGATTTCACATCGTGTTCTGCAGGAGACCGACTAAATACTTGGTTCACCTTGGAAGTTTGAGAATTTATTCATCTGAAACGCGAGAACAGTAAACAGCAATAAGTTATAAGAGGAAACTGAGAAAATTCTCTCCCCGCTTGTAGAAAAACGAATTGTATCTCTTACAAGAAACAGAACCATCAAAATGATGCAAACGCTGCTGTATGCTGTTTTAACTGCGTTCGCCAATAAATATAATGAAAATTTTGAGAATAATCTGATGAAGAAAGCAGTAAATAGTTTCAGGCTTTCATGACCGGATATACTGACATTAAGAGAGTCTTCCGGGCTTATTGGCCGTGGTCTATTAGGAATTATTCTTGGTCTGAGGTTGTAACTCAACCGCTGAATTTCCGACAGTGATGCTGGATTCGATCCGTTGGCCAAACTCATACCCTGATCATTGGCGGGAGAAGGTAGTGAGTTTACGCGCGCGATGTTGATTGGTCCATCGCTCCCACTTCGTATTGACTTGATTTCGGTCTTTTTCAACACCGGCAACCATGCGCTATTTACCGAAGGAGTTTCTTCCCTTCTGTTCATGTTGTTCTTATGTTTATATATCTGAATGGCTTCCATGTTCATCCTAGGATAGAAACTATTGATGTTCGAAATAGCCTCTGCCTTTGAGAAAACAATTTGTGTCCATCTGTTAGAGCATGTTCCGCTAGTGCGGATTTTTCTGTCTGATTGAGTCGACAGCATCGTTCATGCTCCTTAATTCTCGTATTGATACTTCGCTTCGTTGTACCAATGTAGACTTTGCCGCAGTCACAAGGTAACCTGTAAATACCGGGTTGAGAGACTGGGTCGACTTTGTCTTTGGTAGTTCTGATCATTTGGCCAAGTTTATGAGTTGGCTTATAGACAGTCTCTAGCTCCCCATTAGGCTTTCTAGTAACCAAGACGTCTAGAAAGAGTAGAGCACCATCCTTTTCAATTTCCATAGTGAATTGAATATTTGGGTGCCTACTGTTAAGATGGGATAGGAAAGCATCCAATGCTTCAAGTCCATGACTCCAAACGACAAAAGTATCATCCACTTAACGTAGCCATGTGTATGGTTTCTTTGTTGCCGCTTCAATTGCACTTTGTTCGAATATTTCCATGAAGAAATTTGCAATTGCAGGACTTAGAGGGTTTCCCATGGCGCAGCCGTCTATTTGCTCATAGAATTCGCCTTTCCAGTGGAAATAGCTGGATGATAGGCAAAGTTCGAAGAGCTTTTGTTATGTCATTCGGGAATAACTCAGACACGTAGTTGAGCGATTCCCTGATAGGAACTAGTGTGAACAAAGACACAACATCAAAACTGACGAGTCGGTCATTCGGTCCCAATTGAATGTTTTGCAGATTTTTACAAACTGAGTAGAGTCCTTGACGAAAGTGTCCGTATTTCCCACATAAGGTCTCAACATAGTCGTTAAAACTTTGGCTAAGTCGTATGTTGGTGAATCGATGGTGCTAACGATAGGTCTCAATGGGACATTATCCTTGTGAATTTTCGGAAGTTCGTATATACGCGGAGCCCTTGCTTCACTCTTACAAATGTAAGAGTGAAGCAAGGGCAAGAGAGTGTGCATATCACATTATCACATGAAGGCTTCCGTCATAAATTTGCATAACTCGACCAAGTAAAAGTTTACCATAAATATGACTAAAACCGTAATATAACTGATGAATAAATAAATACCATTTTGATAAATAATGATACTACACCTACCTATATTGAATTTTGAAATTACTCCATAGGGAAGAGATTCCGTCATGCTGGGAGAAATTTCCCTCACCACGATTACGAAGACAGCAAATCTTCGTCAGGCACGCCACCTAGCTACAACCAACTCAACTATTACGAGAACATCGAGAGGTTCTTCCAGAGCAAACCAAAGACAACTGTGTCTGATGGAAGCGACGATAGACATTGCACAATGGCGACCAATACAGAGGCCGAGCCAGAAAGAAGAACATCTTCCTACATGAATGAAAACACGGACAATCAGTGAGTTCAATCAATTTATCGCCCCATATTTAATATCGGCCTAATTCGTTAACCTGCTTAGTCCATTTTTGGTCAATTTCACTTTCCGAGATTGTCAGAAAGTTCAAACGATAACCTACCTCATAGCATAAGAGAAACGGCAATATCAATATTCAATTTGGTAGAAAAGCCGTGCACGAAAAATTGCTTTGTACCCAATAGCAAATCTTCACAACGAAAACCTGCTATATCCTATCGGAGCCTCAGTTTTATATTGACACTAGCCCGCCATCTACGTGCTTATTGCGACGCTTAAAGTTTTGAAATTTTTAAGTAAAAAACAAAATTGAAAACAAGTCCCGTTTTAGTAACATGGATAACATGAAGGAAGCTACGATATTCAAAGTGTTTCATTATGAACTGGACAAACATACATAGCAGTATAGATAACACCTAGGGAATCATTTTTGCATCATTACATATACCCCGTTTCCGAAGCATAAGCGAGATATAGGGTGTCAGCAGCTTTTTGAGCAAAATTCTATTCGGTGTGGTGGGTTATGTGTAACTTTCGAGGTAGGGGTTTCAGATCACCTCTGAATATTTTTGTGTGCTCGATTCAGAAAAGGTGAAGATTTGCGAAAAAAAATTCAAAATGGCGGAAAAAAACAACAATGTTCGTAATTATTATCTCAGTTGCCAAATTAAATTTCATTTTGAGAAAAAACACGATCTTCTAAAAATTTCATAAGTCAAAGACAACTTTTTTCTTACTTGTCTACAGCGAAAAAAAATTTCACCTGAAATTTTTAAAATTATGCACAATTTTACTCCCTTCCATACCCGATACGAACATAAAAATGGATTTACCCTGAAAGGGAGGAATAAAACTTCTGCTGAAGTTTTTGACTCAATTTTTTCATCTTTCTGCTCTCCTGATCAGATAATATCCGACAATAATCGCTTTCATTCGTACAATATGATAAATTATTCCATTTCATTAACAACATCGCGCCCTAATTATCCTAAATGGACCCAAGCCTCTTGGCAAAACCCTCAGATGTGATGCCAATCACATACGATTTCGAAATGCCATTCGAAACGATCATTGGTGATCGTCATAGTGCAATGAACTTCGTAAATCGTATAGACAAGAAGTCATCCATATGTATACTGATGGATCGAAAACAGAAAGGGGTACAGGCATTGGGATATGTGGACCCAAATCAAGGATATCCAAGTCCCTCGGAAGTGAACCTTCGATTTCACAGGCTGAGACACTAGCAGTCTATACCTGCACTCAAGAGTGCCTTCAAAGGAATCTTAAAGGAGCGCATATATATATTACCACGGACAGTCAGGCCACTTTGAGATCACTGGAATCATACAGCCAGAAATCTCGGCTGACATATGAATGCCGTAATACCATAAAGCAACTGGCCAGAGGCAACAAAGTGACTCTACTATGGATACCAGGACATTGTGGTATTGAGGGAAATGAAACAGCCGACGAACTGGCGGAGAAGGCTTCAAGGCTGAAGCCTGTTGGACCTGAACCTTTCTGTGGGCTTGGAATAGACCAATACCAGAAAGCGGTCCAACAATGGGAAGCGGCAAATAAAATAACGCTTTGGAGAAATACTCCTAGACTTGCGCAAGCCAAGAGATTTGTGGAATTCTCGTCGACCTACACCAGGAAGCTCATAAAGCTGCCACGAGCTGAGCTTCGAGTAATGGTGGGTCTGCTGACGGGACACTGTCGATATAAATATCATTTGTATCGCATGGGAAAGTCAGCAGATGAAACCTGCAGGCTATGTGGATCAGAGAAAGAAACGGCTGAACACATGGTATGCAAGTGTCCAGAACTGGCGGAACTAAGAACCATTCACATGGGGAAGTCGGTTCTGGATCCACATGAAATAACCGCCAAGGCTCCTAAGGAGGTCGCTGGGTTCATCAACACCATTGATGGCCTCCTTGGGATTTAAATGAACGAGTTGGGTAAAGAACAAAAGATCCTTGCGGTCGAAGTTCCCGGAAGGCTGAACGAAGCCACAACGACCCCTGTTCATGATAATAATAATAATAATAATCCTAAATGGAATGGTTCGGCAGAGAAGGCATTAAACATATGTAAAAATATGTTAAAAATGCAATTTTGACAATGGAAACGTTTACGTGTATTTGTTGAAGTATAGAAATACTCCTTTTCTTGACATTGGCTTATCTCCTGCACAGATAACGTTCAATAAAAGATTGAAGGATAATTTACCTTCACTAGAATCAAATTATCAATTTGGGATCGTTGATCCAGTCACGCAGAGTTCTTGAAAAAAGGCAACAACAAAAGCAATCTTCTTACTATAACAGGCAAACAAGAAACTTGACCGAAGAAATGAGGCATGATAAAATTTGGTACAAACATAGAAATCATTGGAAAAAAAGAATAACAGATAGTAAAGCCACTCAGCCAAGATCTTACTATATTAGAGATAACAGTAACAACTATTTCATCTGATTGCTATAAATATTATGATGAATTACCTTATGAGTATGTTATTTTTTTCAAATAAATTTTTGTGATTTTCTATTGACGATGTTGAGAAGATTTTAATTTCATAGGCTCTCGCATCATCAATCCAAATATTTAGAATCATATCGGTTTGTTCGACATTACATAGGTACCTATTGTTTTTACAATAATATAATAATTATGATGTTCCTTACTTGAATAATGATCGTTTTGTTCAACTTTCAAGGAAAAATTCATTATGTTATGAACTCATTGAATTAGTTTAATTTGATTTATAATCAAGCACAACTAAAGATTACAATGAAAAAAATGTGATTTCAAGCTCATTCTTGGGAAAACCTGAAAGACCTAAATCGAATTTGAAATTCACAACGAAAAGCTGCTAAGTGATTATATTTCTTATTTTTTGAAATATGCTGAAGATATATACAGGGTGGCCATTTGAAAACGAAACAGACGAGATTACAGACGAAATAAATTTTTTCGATAGAAATGCTCGGACAGGTCGATTTCTGTTTCGATGGGGACAACTTAAGATGTAGGTTACGGACGCATAGCGCTTCAACCCTTGCTACTACAACCCTCACCCCCAATTTTTGAATAAGGAAAATGGGGTGAGTGATACCTCATTTGAAAGGTATTTTTATACTGATTTCAGCACAGTAATTGTTTTTTCATTTTATGCATTAGTTCTCGAAATACAGGGTGGCCATTTGGTAACGAAATAGACGAGATTACAGACGAAATAAATTTTTTTCGATAGAAATGCTCGGACAGGTCGATTTCTGTTTCGAGGAGGACAACTTAAGATGTAGGTTACGGACGCATAGCGCTTCAACCCTTGCTACTACCCCCAACTTTTGAATAGGGAAGATGGGGTGAGTGATACCTCATTTGAAAGGTATTTTTATACTGATTCCAGCACAGGAATTGTTTTTTCATTTTATGCATTAGTTCTCGAAATATTCTTGACTAAGCATTTGAAAATGAGGTGGTGTTTTCATGGCACTTGTAGTGTTTTTTTTTTGTGAAAAACCCTATCAAATGAGGTATCACTCACCCATCTTCCCTATTCAAAAATTGGTGGTGAGGGTTGTAGAAGCAAGGGTTGAAGCGCTATGCGTCCGTAACCTACGTCTCAAGTTGTCCCCCTCGAAACAGAAATCGACCTGTCCGAGCATTTCTATCGAAAAAGTTTATTTCGTCTGTAATCTCGTCTGTTTCGTTTTCAAATGGCCACCCTGTATATATTAATATAGAGGTTTGTAAAATATGTAGAATCCTTATAGAAACAAACGGGATTTTCAAAATTTTCATATGCGAAAAAGAAGAGATTTTGGACAAGTTTTTCTTTCTCCTGTAAAGTACGCGAAAATGGACTTGACAGGTTAAGAAATTAGACCGACGATATATTTGTAATCTAGAGCAATTCTAACAAATTCGGTTGTTTTCAGAAAGTGCCTTTCTCCTGTTCAAACCAGTGGTACATCCGGAAGCGGAAGTGCTGGTATTTCGAGTTCAGAAAGTCATCCCCTCCTAGAATCTACAACACCAAGTGCTAAATCGAGTGATTCCTACAAACCCCTACCTTTAACTAAGGCCATTCTTCTCAAGTGAGTTCGGATTTTTTCAACCGGAAAGTTTTTTTTTATTGTAGGATATTTTTTTTAGACACAACGAGGATATGGAAAAGATGATGGCTAAGAGGCATAAGGAGTATAGGTCGACCACCAAAGAGAATAAGAGGAATGCCAAGGAAAAGGCGGACAAATTGCTATATAGTACAAATACATCGAATTTAGAAGATAAAGATGTAAGTACTATGAAGCTTTCATCACAACCCCAAAGATCGCGCTATATATACAAAATTCCAAAGAGTATAATACACTGCGCAAAAAAAATTAACGCACATTCTGAAAATCTCAATTTTAATGAAAGTTAAATCTACATTGACTTTATTACTTTTTTTTATGTTCTCTCGGGAAGGTTTTGAACGAAACAAGACACATTAAATGGAAGAAAAATTCAGGATTTCACCGAATCTTATGTGAAAGAAGAGAAATGAACAAGTTTCAAAATACTGAAATGCTGATAAGTGATTAAATACTTGGTATTTCCACCCTTTGCGTTAATTACAGCTCGGCAACGACGGTTCATACTCAAAATGAGTGATCTTAAAATGTTCTGATCTAATCTTCCCAGATTTTTCCGAGTTGGATTCCTAAGTCATTAAGAGTAGCTGGATGATTTTCTGAACTGACTTCTTGCTGGCCATTCCATTCGAGAGACTTCAACCTCTTCAAGGTACTCCTGAACGATGCGCGCACGATGGGGTCTGGCATTATAGTTCATAAAAATAAAATTTTCACCAATCTATTGGGCAAATGGCACTACACGCTCTTCAAGAATGTTCCTTATATTCTTATCAGCATTCATAGCTCCATTATCAGCGACCACTATATCTGTGCGAGCAGTCAAAGATATTCCACCCCATACCATAATCGATCCTCCTCCGAAATCAGTAGTATTCAGGAAATTGCACTGAGCATATCTCTCATGTGGACGTCTGTATACAAGGGAACGTCTATCACAATGGTAGAGGCATCTGTGAAGAGAACTCTTACCCAATCGGCCTCTTCCCAATGGATATGCTCTCCCCAAAATCCAAACGAGCCCTTCGATGGGTTGGGGTAAGAGCTGGGCCCCTTGCAGCGACACGAGGCCTTGAATCATATTCTCTGAGGCGATTTCTTATTGTCTGAGTGCTAATTTTCACCCATGAGTTTGCTCAAGCTGATTTTGAAGGAGGCGAGCGGTTGCAAACCGTTGTCTCAACGAAGAAACTGTCAAGTAACGTTCTTGAATGGCAGTTGTTACCCGTGGTCTACCCTGTCCTGGTCTTCGGACATTCATACCTGCCTCCCTGAATCGCTGCAACATTCTGGACACACTTGTTTGAGAAACTCCAAACCTTTCTGCAATTCTTGGGTATGTGCACCCTTCTTCTCGCAAAACTACCGCTTGGGCACATTACTCTTGTGTCAAATTGCGTGTTTCGCGTTGCATAGCGATCGAGTGTAGAAAATCAAACGAAAGAAAAACTATTGATCACTAGAATTGATCTAGAACAACTGATTTTAGAATGGAGCCAATACATTCAAAATCTGATAATATCTTCTTTTTTTATTCCTGGTGGGAAAAAACATCTGTATTGAAGAAAAACGTTGAAAGTGGATAACATGCATGCATGCATGCATAATTCTGATAAGAATAATTATCATTGAGAACACCTTCAGTTGTAGAATGAATTTGAGATTTCCATAATGTGCGTTAATTTTTTTTGCGCAGTGTATAAACAGGTTAGGTTAATTCAAATTGTCAGTTCAGTTTCTTTGACGTGTTTTTGCCATATCGAGGTCGTGAGGCACCGGCGCTTGGTCTGAGAAAAAACATAGGTGTACTCAGGGGAAATAGTGCAGATTTCAAACGAATCTGAAGTTACTATACTTATTACTATACTATTTTGATGCCCACATTATTTCCGTTTCAGAACACTACCAATCATAATCAAGGTGTTAAGAGATCAGGCTCTAATTCTTGGGAGGGTGATCACCACAAGATATCCAAACACAAGCACCAAATGTGCCCAATCAACAATGCAAGCCCCCAAAATCCCCCAACAAACAACTTCGTACCTCCACAAAATGTTCCTAACGCATCATCGAATGAAAATTATCAGCAGCAGGTGGTAAGTTCGAAATTTCATTAGAAATACACGTATCAGATATCAGAGTTTGTTTCTTGCTACAGATGAACGATGTGAACTTGTGGCCTCCATTTTCAGTCACAGTAACCCCAATCAACAACACGAATTGTAACATAGCAACAACTGCGGGGGCAACTAGAGCCAATTCTGGAATGTTTCCTGTTTATTATATGCCTTCTCAAAGAACTATGCCAGAGTACTTCAATGCATCCAACCCTACTTTCCAAGGTAAATATTTTTTTGTACAACTGCCATCAAAAGTGACAGCCATTGGGTTGAATAATATCGTTTTTATTTATATTTAGTGGGGTTAAGTTTTTTATGCGCTCAAACATTACCCCTTCTAAGTGTAATAATTCTCTCGTTTTCAGGAGTAAACAAATTAGATAGTGGTCGTTTTTTTACGCGCGCTGACTAAACGTTATTCGTCTGGCATCTTCAGGAATAAACAAATTGGAAGGGTTCGGATGAATATATTCTTATGAAATTGAGAGCTAAAATAATACAATAAATGTTGAAACAAAAAGTACCTAAGCTGAGGTAAAAAAAAGAACGGGGTATCATAACATTCTTCGTATGATACTATAGAATCATACGATACTATCATCACTTTATATACTATATACTATAGAGCCAGGGGAAAAAAACCTCATCCGAAAAAACCTGTCTCTCCATGAAAAAAAAAATAACATAAATAATTATTAAATATCAGGAGAATCTTGAAAGACATCAGAGTGATCATCTTCATGTTCTCCGTCGATGGGATCAGATAAAACAGATTCTTCCCAAAAATCTGAAATGAAAAAAGACAAAAGCAGAAAAGAAACCAATTATTCAGAATAAATTAAATTATTTTGAAATTAACCACCCATTTTAGAAATGCATTAGTTACTTTATGTATAGCCTCGAACCATCTTGAAATTAAAAAATGGGACAACTATTTATAAGATGTTCTAGTCTTCTCATTTTCCCCACACTCACAACTAGGACTCCCAACCGAATTCCATCGGAAGAGCATGCTATTGCATCGTCCATGGCCTGTTCTAATGCGATTTAGAACAGACCATATTCTCCTGGGAAAGTCAAAACCAGAAACTCTAATGGTTGGATCAGAAATAAGATCTTTATTGAAAAAATTGGATACATTCTATTCAGATTGCCACATTTCTTTGTCGTTTCTATTCATATCAATTAGAAAATTTGACCAAAAAGATTCACTTGACTTCAATCTGGGGACCCTATCATCTGGAATATAGGTGGGTGTGGGAAATGAATTTGGAAAGGAATTGAATTTGTTCCAAAAATTCAAAGCTTTTGTCTCTCTGCGAATATGGGGAGGGACAATATTTGAGAGGATTGGTAACCAAGGAGTAGGTGTAGACTTGATAGTACTAGTAATAATTGTCATAGAAAAATTTAGTTGGGCATCAATTTTTTTCACATGAACACTGTTCAACTAAACAGGGCAAAAATATTCAGCAGCAGAAAAAACCAAAGCAAGCGCGGCCGTTTGAAGTATTGTTGCATCAGCGCCCCATGAGGAACCAGCTGGTTTCTGAGGAATATTGTTTCGAGTTTTTAGCTTCAAAGGCAGATCATCTGAATGGGCGTTGAAATTTAGAGAGGAATCAAGTTTGATTCCCAGGTATTTAGGATTGAAATTATGTTTTAAGGGAGAAGAACCGGAAGTTGCACTCAATTTTCTATATTTCTGGTGATTATTCAAATGAAAACACGAAACAGGTTTTATTATCATTCTGGCACAAACGCCACTTCAAAAAATAATTTTTCATTATATCCAAATCTGCGGGAAGGGTAATTTTATTGTTTGAAAATTAGAATGATGCAGAGCAATATCATCAGCATACCTAAATAAATTTTTTCGAAGCAGTAGTTGGAATGTAACACAAATACAAATTGAATAGAAGAGGTGCTAAAACTAAACTTTGTGGAAGACCATTATTCAAAGTTTCGGAATTACTACTGTTATAATCGACAAAAACTCGGAACCTTCTGTCGGATAATATATTTTCCAATAGTCTAACCATTTTTCACATTTCAAATGATTATAGAGTTTATAAATTAATCCATCTTTTCATACTATATCATATGCAGCTGATAAATGAATGTTTTCATTATACGCGCTGACTATAGTACGAGAGCTAGTGAACCTTTTGAGTAACGGTTTGCCTGTAAGGCTAGACATTTTTATAGCGATAGTTCCTAGCATGCTGAGGACGGAAATCATCGCCTGGCACAACTCACCCCTGCACGTCATCAAGATCTATATCTTTGAAAGTGTTAAAAAAAATAAAAAAAATAAGTTTGTTCCTGTAAGCTTGAAACTTTCATATGATTTTGTTTGTCATTGTGAAGTTCAAAAAAAAATTGACAGGCGATTTCGACGAGCACAAGTACCTGCCAGGCGACTCGAAAAGGGTGTAAAATACGAACAAAAATGAACTTTTTTATGTAAGGCTGAAATTTATATATGTGTTCGTCTGAGAGAATGAAAAATAAGTTTTATTATTAATCTTCATCATCATCCGATATGTTATCATTAATTTTTCATCATGTAGTACAGTCGTTTCAAGCGTAGTACACTGTGTCTTAATTGGTTGAGACTACATTATATCTCAGCTATTATTGAAAATCGAGTCATGCAGTTTTCGAAACCCTGTGTTACTTTTTTGTAAAACTTTTAAATCCACAAACAGAAATATTCCAACTTCTTTTGTTTCTGGAATGCAGTGCGAAAAAGAAAATGTACAGTTTTTGAAGATGTTATTATTTCTCGGGCTCTGCATAAGAAAGAAAAAAAATTAAAACTTCTTATAATGATATTTTTACGTAGAAGTGGCGTAGCTAAACATTTTTTCAAAGCATTATTTTTGAGATTGAATTGGAACGTAATGAAATTTTTTATATGGAACACCATGTTTATTTTAACGTCAAACTGTGTCACGACCTATGCTTCAATAAATTTCAGTTGAAAAAAATATCCCACGCATTTAATCATATTCACAAGCATTTAATCATTACTTTTTCAAAAAGCCATGTGATCTAAACCCATTTATTTTATAGTATTTTGAACATAATTTCAAAATATCAACTGAAAAATGGTTTTTTGATGCATGTGTGGAAGAATTCATGTCTTACTTAAAAAAAAACAAACAGAAATACAGTAGGCTCTTGTTGGCGAATTTGTACAGGAAAAAAAAGCTAACTTCATATGATTTTCACTACTATCCAACTTTCGCAAAATAAGACCGCTATTTTGTCAAGGGACGCTATGAAACAAGAGAAAACAAATACGTGACATCCCTGTCGAGGTTAGGTCCGGACTGCCGAGCGGGAAAAACTACTCTCGGTGATCCGGCGTTCAGCTGTATAAAATGCCGGATTATAGAGCGGGTTACCTGGGTCCCAAAGTGCCGGACTACCGAGCGTACCGGATTGGCAAGCGCTGGATTATCGAGCGACGACTGTATACATTTTTCGGATGGTTGACGCTCAAATTTATTAAAGGTAAGGTTGTGATACATCGATGTATTCAGAAAAAAATGAGAAGATTTGACGTTAAAACATACGAGGTGTTCCATTTGAAATATTTCAAGTTTGAGCTATATCTTTAAAACATTTATTAGATAAAAATTTTAAGCTACGTCACTGACTTCTACGTAAAAACATTATTATAAACATTTTCATACTTTTTTTTTTCTCATACAGGGCCCGAGAAAAAATAACATCTTCAGAAAGTGAACATTTTCATTTTCGCACTGTATTCCAGAAACAGAAGAAGATGGAATATTTCTGTTTGTGGATTTAAAAGTTTAATAAAAAAGTAACACAGGGTTTCGAAAACCGCATGACTCTATTTTCAATAATAGCTGAGATATAATGCAGTCTCAACCAATTTAAGACACAGTGTACTACCTACGCTTGAAATGACTGTACTATATGATGAAAAATTAATGATAACATATCAGATGATGATCAAGATTAATAATAAAACTCATTTTTTCATTCCCTCAGACGAACACATATATAAATTTCAGCCTTACATAAAAAAAGTTCATTTTTGTTCGTATTTTACACCCTTTTCGAGTCGCCTGGCAGGTACTTGTGCTCGTCGAAATCGCCTGTCAATTTTTTTTTAACTTCACAATGAACGAACAAAATTGTATGAAAGTTTCAGGCTCACAGAACAAGTTTATTTTTTTTATTTTTTTAACACTTTCAAAGATATAGATCTTGATGACGTGCAAGGGTGAGGGGTGCCAGGCGATGATTTCCGTCCTCAGCATGCTAGGAACTATCGCTATAAAAATTTCTAGCCTTACAGACAAACCGTTAGTCAAAAGGTTCACTAGCTCTTGGACTACTAAGTGTTAGACATGAAATACGATTAATTCTTTGATATCCCAATATGATGTCTCTACAGGGTGTTTCAAAAAGAGGTGACCATCTCTCTAGGATAGATAGAAAACTGAAAAACAATAGTGGTTTGTTCAGTAAAAAATTTTCGTATCGCCATCCGTATTCAAGATACAGGGCGTTGAAAAAAAAATATACAAATTTTTTATGATTTTGCTGAAGCTACTGGCAACATTGTAATGAAATTTTACACGAAAATGTTCTGGAAGCTGATACATCTGATGAATGTGTTTTTAGGTCCGACTCTCATAGAGAACGCTAGTTACACGGTTCATACCAAGTTGTTTTGGACATAACTTTTTTGATATTAGATTTATTGATTTAAATTTATGCAACAGGGGTAAATTCACTTCAAGAATTGAAGGACAAAATTCAATGTCACTTCAATTACCTCATAGCTGACTCTCAAGCGTTAAGAAGATTAATGCATTTTTTAGGAATGTGTGTATTTGTGAAAACGGAGGACATTTTGAACACCTACTCTGATTGAGTATTTTCTAAGTGTTCAGCCTTTTTTTAAATTTTCTTGTGATTTTTCTGTTCAATTGATACATTCATCATTACTTTATACCAGCATCGATTATAAACTTCATAATTTTCAAATCAAAATATTCCGAAAACGGTGCACAGTATCGAGTTAAATCAAGAGTACCTTTTTGGTGTGAAATTGAATGATGTTTGAAATCTTTCAAAATTGAGCTTAATAAATCTAATATCAAAAAACTTATGTTCAAAATAAATTGGTACGAACCGTGTAACTAGCACCCTTTATGAGAGTCAGACATCAAAACAAACTCATTAGATGTATCAGCTTCCAAAACATATTCGTGTAAAATTTCATTACATTATTGCCATTAGTTTCGGCAAAATCTTGAAAAATGTGTATATTTTTTTCTTTTTCAACGCCCTGTATCTTGAATACGGATGGCGTTACGAAAATTTTTTACTGAACAAACCCCTATTATTTTTTAGTTCTCTATCTATCCTAGAGAGATGGTCACCTTTTTTCGAAACACCCTGTAGATTATGTTTTCGCAGTTCTTGTCGTTGTTCTGTTGAACATTATGTTCTTATTTTTCCAGTTCATTATCTGCCCGGAATGGTCTACAACTACAATGCGGTATTCCCAGATCCACACCACTTTATGTGCTTTCCAGTGCCGTTAGTACCGCACCCGGTACCTTCATCGATAATGCCAATATCGAAAGATGCCCCGCAAACCAACGGGGACCCCATAAACAATGCCGAAATGAAGCCTAGCCCACCTGAGACCGCTCCAAATGTTCAATTCCAAAGGCCTGCGTCTCAAGCTACCAGCGTCAAAGCTGAATCTGGAAGCGGGTTGGGTTTCCATTACTTCAGCCAGTGTTGCCAACAAGGTATTGAATTTTAAATATATTTGTAATACGCACCCTATATGATCATTGTCCTTTTTGTGTAAAAGTGACTTTGTTCATAAGGGAGTGTTTAGATGTTAAGGGGGTTGACAAATGAGAGCGGCTTCATTGTCAACCTAACAACAAAATTTAGGCTCTCTCCACTTCGGAGAGAGGGTGGGTCCGGCCTTCTGCAGAAACGAGAAGGTCTTGGTGTTATTTTTCTTCTTAGAGAGAATTCTGAGTATTAGGAATTATTAAAACCACTGAAATAACTTAACAAAACATCTATTTCCCCAAAATACCTACAAAAATTTACTGAAATAACAAATTGATTCCTACGTCTGCACCTCAGACTATATAAGTGAAATTTTCCTGAAGAAAGTATAAGGTTTCCTATTCTCTAAGTTACTTAATTACCCAGATTTCAACATAACATAATACTAAGAAATTACACTGTGAGCTGATAGGAGATGGAAGATGACAAGACTTTTGGACTCGACTATTCTCATCAAATAAAATTTGAAAATTATGACCTTTTGATCTCCCTCGCTGGTATGTAATCCAAGTTTCCTGAAATAAACCTCTCCCGGTACGATTCACTCCCGTTTTCGCGAAACCTTAACCTAACTACCGATTGCGTTTCCCGACTCGAATATCCTAACTGAATAAAACGTAAAATTCCCCTTTTTACAAACAACTACTACTTCGGTTTCCCTTTATCGAAGCTACCTAGTATTTCCGTCAACTACGAAATAAACCTGTACCTTATTCCCTTAACGTACCTACTCAAACCGTTTCACCCTTCGAAACGACCTAATATTCCCCAAGTACCAAAACTTGAACTTTACCGATTCCCGACGGCTTCTCCGTCTTCCGAGTAATCTAAGGATATCTTTCGCGACCGGAGTCCCTAGATGCACTAACTTTTCCCTTTGGAAACTACCTAATATTTCTCTATTACCAAAACTAGAACTTTAACGTTCCCCTAGTCATTTAAGGATGATTTTTCCGACCTTCCGCGGAGCAACCTGGAAAAACCTCACGGAACCGTCGTCCCCAGGTCTACTGACTTCTCCCTTTGGAAACTAATGTGCTTCCACCTCTGGTGGGTGGTTCCCCCTCACCTAACCTTTTTGAGTAGTACCAATCAGGTATCAAAAAATTTCCTCTCCTCCAAATTAGGCGTGCCTTGGCAATGACTAAATACTCAATTTTGCAATTCAGCAAAGGTTTTTCCTTCTCACGAATTTTCTGCTGGGATCCCAAAGTGGAGCCCAGTTCGTACGGATATTTACAATAAGTGATAAAAGGTTTTGAGAATATTTCATTTCACAGACTCCGACAGGAAATTATTCGTTTATCTCCAGACGTCTAAGTCATTGAGGATCGAACATCAGCTCTCTGAAAATCCCGGGAGCAACATTGTATTTACGCTCCTTTTCAACTATGTGAACTGAAAGTTCAATAATTCCCAATGGTTTACCACATATTCAATCTAGGTGCATGAGTATTTTTGCGTTTGCTCGTGTGGTACTCATACTTCGAGCTTCTTCAGCTTTATGCGAATGGTAAAAAGAGGATTTTTAAACAAACTTCAGCACTTGGAAAATCAAAAAAGTGCTTGCATGATGGTCGGACTAGACGATGTCCATATACTCCAGACAATGGGGGCAAAAATAGGGCATTAAATCCGAATTCTATCCTTATGCTTTTTATTTTTATGGGGTTGAAATTATCCCTTATTGCCAACATTGAATAAAACTTGTTGTAACGTTGATAAAAGTAACTTTTCGGCTTCAATAGCGTTTTATTAAGTTGTATAAAGGTTGTCATATTCTTCAGAACCGTATGAACCACTCTCTTTTAGCATAAAATGTGTAAGAAGGGATATTCATTAATATTTTCAATTATTTCAAATCAATTTTTAACAGTATTTTAGGTCAACGTTATTTTTCATTGTTTTCATTTTTCAACCCCTGAAAGCAACCCCTATATCTATACAGGGTGACACAGACTCTTGGTACACCCCATTTTCTCCCTTGTTTCTGTAGCTATATTTCTGAAATTTGAAACATTGAATATACTCACTATGGGGCAGTTTTGACATATTTAGAAAAAAATCCAATTTCCGGTTTTTCCGGAAATGACATCAACTTTGGATTGAACCGAGAAGATACTTAAACTTGTCTAAACTCCATTATCGTGTTCGTATTGGTTATACAGAAAAATAGTTGATATGGATGGGTACCCCACGGATGGTACTTTCGAATTACGTCAGAGTACCATTATGCTACTATTTGACAAAACGGAGTTTCGAGTGAAAAAAGGTTTTGGTTTACTCTTCTGGTACGTATTTCGAACCACGATACTTTTTAAATCGAAATTACTATAGTGTAGCATTATTTTGATTATTTGGAATAATTTTAGGGAGTTCATGGCACTCTAGATTGAAAAATAAAATGGGCGTTCTGACGAATGAAATATCAATATGAGGTATCATTAGATTGAGAAAATTATAGAGATTTCAAAAATGTAATAATATACCGGGTGTCCCATTTGAAAATCGAAAGTTGATGTCATTTACGGAAAAACCAGAAGTTGAATTTTTTTTCTGAATATGTCAAAAAGTGCCCTATAGTGAGTATATTCAATGTTCCAAATTTCAAAAATATAACTACAGAAACAAAGGAGAAAATGGGGGTGTACCATGAGTCTGTGTCACACTGTATAAGAGAATGAAAATAACATTTCATATATTCATAACCTCATACACGGTTATTCCCGAATATGGCTCAATGGAATATTTTTAGGAAAGACACAAGATTCAGGATTGAAATTCTAAAGGTGAGCTTCAAGTAAGAAGACGACTTCGCGTATATTTTGTTAAGGTTCTAGGACCTGATATCAACTTTCGTTTTTCAAATGGAAAGATCCTTTCTCTATTGAATAATAGATTCTTCATCGAATTCCGAGTTTTTTTATTCTAAAAGTTTGAATTTTCCCGAGAAAATTCTCTCCGAAAGAGAGTAGGAAAAAAACCTCAAAATTGAACTCTATTGAAATACAGACAACATCGAGGTTTCTTCATTGAAAATTCTCATTTTTGAGAATCTCCGAGAAAAAAGGCTGATGCTCCTTTTTCGATAGCTTGGTTTTCAGAATATGATACAGGAGGTCACAAATTCTTTGTCAAAGTTTGAAGTGACGAAACATCGAAAAATCGTTTTTTTTTTCAAATTGGATCCCCATTTTTTCGAAGCATTTTGAAATCTTCGTCAAAAAATATTAGGAGCATACATCTAAGACTTCATTCTCAAAATGAATATTTTTCGAGATATTCAGGAAAACGATTTTTTCTTTAATTTTCAATGTCATTCCGAATGTGTTCTTCTACTGGAAAATAATTAGCGGTGTAGTGAAACTTTTGGAGATCTCTGTTATCGAGTAGATACTTCGTGACCTGTTGTATCATATTCTGAAAATCACCCTATCGGAAAAGAAGCATCAGCCTTTCTTCTCGGAGATTCTCAAAAATGAGAATTTTTAATGAAAAAACCTCGAAGTTGTCTGTATTTCGACAGAGTTCAATTTTGAGATTTTTTTTCGTATCGTTTTGAAATCAAAAAGACTCAGAATTCAATGGAGAATCTATCTATGTAATAAAAAAATGTCTCTTTCCATTTGAAAAACGAAAGTTGATGTCATTCCGGAAAAGCCTTCAAAAAATCCTCCTAGAACCTTCAAAAAATATACAAGAAGTCGTCTTCTTAGTTAAAGCATACCTTCAAAATTTCAATCCTGAATCTTGTATCTTTCCTAAAAATATTCTATAGAGCCATATTCGTGAATAACCCTGTATATATGAAACTGATATTTTTTGCCAATAATTTAATCTAATTCTGAGTCACTGTCCGCTCTGTCAATGGGTTCTTCAACATCTTGGCCAAAAATTGGCCCACTCTTTTAGCAGTTAACATTTGCACATTCTCCACATGTAGCTGTACAAAAAAAACATAGTTTTCTGCAGGGGCATGCCGCTTTGCATGTTTTTTTGCAGTTGTAAAAAATCATTCTAAGCAACTCTTGTGGCACATGTCACTTTTTGCATTTTTGTGGGCTGCAAATATTCATTTGTATTATTCCATCTCCAATCAATGTGGAAATGAATGCTGATATTAAGGTTCCTTTCGAGAATTATATAATGCGGACGTGGATCTTATAACTATCGAAAATCCCGCAGAGAATGAGATTTTAAAATGGGTGAATAATAAAGAGGACTACTCGTTAAAAATGTTAGACGCCATATCTGAAGATGAAGTGCAGGAGTTCCAAGAGAAAAGAGTTTCAATAGCAATTTAAACCATTCAGACTGCATTTTTGATTGATGATGCTGCAACTGATGACAAATATACTTTTATATTAAAAATAAGCAAAAAATTTTAATCCTACCTTCTGAACAATAAAACATTCAAGCAAACTTCAATTCAAATTTTTTTGATTTAATTATATTGTTTTCAGTTCATATTTTATGTTAGATGATTAAGTAAATGAAAATGTATTGTAGTTTATTTTTGAGTATGTGGTAATAGTTTTTTTGTCAAGTATATTCAAGGTATTTATTATAGTTGAACTCTCCTTAACTCATTTTTAGTTATAGAGGTTCGACTGTAGGATTTTGAAAAAAATTTTTCAAAAGTTACGTGCAGTGAGAAAGGGAAAGAGAGAAATTGGAGGTAGATCGCATTAACATCTTGTTCGGTTTTTTAAAACAACTTCCTTCATTTTAAAAATACCGTATCCGATAAAAAACCATTTTGAAGGAAATTTGACGGAGCACAAACCATAATGATCACATCAATTTGAAATTTTCAGTTTTTAAAAGGTAAAGGGTTAAGGGCCTTAAGAACCTTATTTAAAGTAGTGCTATCTCTGCAATTTTCATAGTACAGAAAAAAACAAAATTTTCATTGAATAAATCCACATTTTCCTACTGAATATTTTTTTTCGTATTTCTTATCATTTTCGACTAACACGAAAATATGCGTATTTTCAAGAAAATTTAAAAATTCTCATCATGCAAATTTTTTGAGCATATGAAGAACTATAATACAAAAGATATTGTTGACGGAATTCAATCCATTTCAATTTTTTTTACAGAATATAAGTACTCCCGAGAGGCGCAGTTTAGCCTACGGCTACTCTTAAACTCACTTAACCTCCCGGTAGTTCATAAACAGAAATATGAGTCGTCAATTTTTTTTGCATTGTATTTCGTTGAGTTTATATGCAATCTACTTTCAACTGCTTATTTTGAAGCTCCTTTCAAGCACAAAAAATGTTTTTTAGTATTATTAAATCAATCGTTTTTCCGAAATTTCAAGTCAAATGTATCGATTCGAACATTCACCTAGAATAATTCTAAAAAACTAAATCTCTCTGTTTTTCCATAAGCTTCAAATATCTTCCTTACACTTTATTTATTTTTGATGCATAGTTTTTGTGTTATTTGTAAATAACCTTTTCAATAAAATATCATGTTTTCAATCACGAATAACTAAAAATATATTGAGTTTTCGAAAAAACTTAATGAAACATTTTTTGCTCAGTGTAAAGTCCCTTATGGCCTCCTGGGGTTATTTCAACCAAAAGAATTTATACCCTCGAAAATGGTTGGTTGGGAACCACTCCTAAGATAAAAGAATACTTTGACATTGGGTAGACTTTATTTCTTGAGCTATTCCCCACCTACTGTAAAAATTTCCAGTGCATTGATGCATTATTATAGAATTCCTGACAAATATCCTCATCAACTGGACGACTGGACTAATAACTTCGTCGACATTTCGAAAACTGATATAAAAACGAATGCGCTAAATCTAAAAAAGAGCACGTGTGGCACTCGGGGACTGCCGCGGTAAAGCTATTGCACGGCATCTATTCAAAAATAAGAAGATAATATTGTTGATTTGAAATATTTTTTTATCTTACAATACATGTGAGTTATTCAGGATTGTTTATCATTGTAACTATAGGTTTATGGTAACTGAAATAAGAAACATAAGTTTGAGACTTAATGTTTCCTAAACATCTGGAAAATACCGCGTCAATAGTGGTCCCATATTTTGTTGTGGATTCTTGTGGATCATTATTCATTTTTAAATTCAATTTTTCCGAAAGAAAAGTTGTCAACCGCTCTGATTTTTTATCAGCGAAGTTAATGTTGAAATCGCCAGCCAAGATGAGTGGAAATTTATTACCATTTGTACCAAGTATTCTCGACCCTTCTTCAGTGTACTCCGGTAAAGTGCGATGAATAAAATACTCTACCTCGTCCAATTTTGGATTCGGAGAAATATAAATTGCTCCCATGACTATGTGTAGGCCATTTCTAAGTTTGCATAAGCATGCACAAATATCTCCAACAAATGAGCGTCTAACATTAACATCGCTAACGTCTTCAATATTCATTTCAATATTCGGAGTCATTATATTTGTAACATTATTACCATTTTGCTAAATAGCTACCCCACCTTTTGGAACAATATCTCGTTTGAATTGAACAATAAAATTGAAATTAGGTATTTCAATCGGATTATCAAGTGTCATACATGTTTCGGTAAGAAGTAACACATTGGTTTGTCTCGTAACTGAATCTTGTAAATCGTATTTGTGACTATGTAAATTTGGCAATTCAAAGTCATTATTGAAATGCCATTTCTATTACTAATGAAATCTAAGACACTTTGAGCTATCGTCTGAACACTACTTAAAAACACTCTTTTGAATGCAGAATTATTATTTTTTGTCGTAATATACACTTTTTCAATATTAGTCACAGAGAGTGCAACATAGACGAGTTCCTGAGAATGTGATTTACTATACTCATATACTATTTCGTCAAAAGTTCCACCTTGCGCTTATGTAAAGTTAGAGCAAGAGCTGAAGTTAATGGAAAATATTTGCATTTGGCTATACATTTTCTATGCGATTTTTTTTTTTCACGGCATCGACTGCTTGGTCATTAGCCGTTCTATGCGATGTTAATTAAATATTTGCCGTTCGTAATTCAATTGGAACAGCGAGATTGCTACTCCATTTTGCACTGCTAGAGTGGCTGCACGCATCCTACTAGTCGCAAGCACCCAAACACCGTGCCGAAGTCTGCCGAACTGAACCGACGATAAACGGCTGTGTTAGGTTATTTCGTTACGGAATTTCTACATTCGGTAGCCACGCTCAAAGCCTGAGATAAAAGCTATGCAATAGCTTAAAAAAACATTTCACAAGATATAGTACATCTGGAAATGAGGTTTCATTGATATATTTAATTCCAGAGCAAAGATACCAAGAATATCCAAGGTTATTACCGCGACAGCATGACTATGGACGAAGGAAGTAGCTACTTCTCTTCATCATATTCCTTCTTCAAAACCGACTCTGGATCGAACGATGATTCGAACACCATGGACATCAAGAATTTGAACAGTGATGATGTAAGGAATCTTTTTTGTTCCGATACCAGAAATTTCATTCAATCATTTTCTTTGCAGAACTCTTGGAGGAGATATAGGAACTTCCCGATCAAGAAAAGAGATCCACCATGGCTGAAAGCTGTTTCGATGACCCCCGATCTGGTTTACAGGTACCAAATGTCCGTCAAAGAAATGGAGAAGATTTTGGAAGCCGACCTCAAAGCCTTGAAAGGGATGAACCAAGTGAGTCATTTCGAAATTTCTTCTTATACTAACCGACAAAGAAACTCCAACAACCACAAAGACCTGTTTAATTTTTTTTTGTGAAACATACACTGCCCAAAAAAATTAACGCACATTATGGAAATCTCGAATTTATTCTACAACTGAAGGTGTCCCCAATGATAATTATTTTCATCAGAATTATGCATGCATATGTTATCCACTTTCAACGTTTTTCTTCAATACAGATGTTTTTTCCCAGCAGGAATAAAAAAGATGATATCAGATTTTGAATGTATTGGCTCCATTCTAAAATTAGTTATTCTCGATTAATTCGAGTGATCAATAGTTTTTCTTTGGTTTGATTTTCTACACTCGATCGCTATGCAACGCGAAACACGCAATTTGACCCAAGAGGAATGTGCCCAAGCGGTAGTTTTGCGAGAAGAAGGGTGGACATACACAAGAATTGCAGAAAGGTTTGGAGTTTCTCGAACAAGTGTGGCCAGCAAGAAGTTCAGATCTCAATCCGATTGAGCAGGTTTGGGACAACCTCAATGGAAGGCTGAGAAGTTCAGAAAATCATCCAGCTACTCTTAATGACTTAGGAATCCAACTCGGAGAAATCTGGGACGGATTAGATCAGAACATTTTAAGATCACTCATTTTGAGTATGAACCGTCGTTGCCGAGCTGTAATTAACGCAAGGGGTGGAAATACCAAGTATTAAATCACTTATCAGCATTTCAGTATTTTGAAAATTGTTCATTTCTCTTCTTTCACATAATTTTTCTTCCATTTAATGTGTCTTGTTTCATTCAAAACCTTCCCGAGAAAACATAAAAAATAAGTTATAAAGTCAATGTAGAGTTAACTTTCATTAAAATTGAGATTTTCAGAATGTGCGTTAATATTTTTGCGCAGTGTAGATAGTCTAGCATGAAGTAAATGATTATTTAATTTGTTAATAATGAGTTTTCCACCAAATAAAAGAATATTGGACAAACTTGATACATATTGTCTCAAAAGCAAACGGATTCGATTCAAAAATATACAAAATTACTGAATCTAAAATTATTGTATTCTCATTATAATTTTTTTTTCAGCCTGAAACTGTTAACAACCAATTGAAACAACTGTATATGGAGATGGAACTCGAAGGACTCAACAAGAAACTTTCCTTGGAAGAAGGTGGTTTAACATCTAGTAGCAGCAGCGATGAGCCTTCTTTCTCTAAAAATTGTAAAGTGAGTGAAAACTTCATTCTAATGAATATTGAAAATGTCTTTGGAAAAAAAGTTGATAGGACTTTACATTGTCAGACAATATCAAGAAATTGATGTCAAAATTTAAGAGCATCATACTTCCCTGATTATAGTGGTGAAAATTTCCTGAGAACAAACTAATATTAAACTTGAACACCTATTAATTTTTGTAGTAGTTTTTACGCTGCTTTCAAAATGAATCCCGAACACGTTGAAAATATACCTGCGGATATATTTGAAAGTGCCGAAACAGTATATGTAAATATTTTGCCACCAAAATCTCGTTTATGAACTTGCATATCAGCGATTCATGAATCGGCGTAAAGAAAAAAAATGTGCAAAACTATGCGGTGATTGTTCTTTAGAATATTTCTCAAATTTAACGAAGACCGTCAAGCCATCCACTCTTTGGTCACAGTATACAATGTTGCGATCCACACTGGATATCGAAAATGTGTGGATATTAGTAAATATTCAAAATTACGAGCATTATTAAAAGGCAAAGTAATGGATATATACCTAAAATATCTAGGATTTTTACAAAAGAGGAAGTGGATGGATTCCTGGATATGGCACCTGATAATGTATATTTGATGATAAAGGTTGTTCTAATATTAGGAATTGGAGGTGCAATGCGTTGTGACGAACTAGTTCATTTGAAAATTGATGACATTGAAGATATGGACTCGGTCCTAGTCGTAAAAATTTTACAAAAAAAAAAACAATTAACCTCGTTTGTTTACCATTATAGGCGATAATTATTTGCGTTTATTTCGAAAATATGTTGCACGTCGTTTATTTTGAAGTATGTTAATGGGAAGAGTCAAAGAATGGTTGTTGGTATTCACAAAATTAGTGCCGTGCCGCAAGAAATAGCAAAAGTTAGAAAATGGGAGTATACTGAACATTCGCTAAGAAGAACATCTGCTACTCTTCTTATTGATGATGGCGGTGACCTCACTTGTCTTAAAAGACATGGAGGTTGGAAATCGAGTACGGTAGCAGAAGGATTTATTGAAGAATCACGTATCAACAGAGAGAATACTGCCAGAAAAATATTGCAACCTGACAAGTAGGTACAAAGACCTGTTCAGATATTTCCTTGAAAGTTTCATCAACAGTTACGGAGAATATTTTGAGTTGTTCTAATATTAATGAAATCTTTTGAATTGTTCGAAAAGTGTTTGTGATTATTTCCGTAGTGCTTTGAATTTTAGCAATAATAGTTCCGAATGTACATTGAATATCACCATGAATAACAAAAAAAATACCTTTATATAGTTGTCCAAATTAGTACGTTTTACTAAGTTTGTGAGACAATGTTTTTTTCTTCAAATTTCAATTAGAGAGCTCAAATGCAATTACTTTCAGTCCTAGGATTAAAAGCGTGTTTAATCCAAGGATTAAAATTGTTGCTAAGCAACGAGGAAATTTTTGTACGGTAAAGGGAATGGATAGCTTTTGCACCTGAAAATAGTACAAAAATGTCAACATTTTTGATGGTTGGGAAAGCACATATATTCTGTCACATTTTTTAGTTATAAGATTTAGACTTGGTAATATTATGAGTGTACTGGATATTTTTGGGTTAACGGAAGGGCGGCTTTCCGTCGACCAAAAATATAAAATCAACTCTCTCCAGCTCGGAGATAGTGTGGGTAAGGCTTGTTGCACGAAGAACAGATCTTAGTGTTATTTTTTTATAGAGGGTTTAGTTTTTAGGGATAATTGAAACCATCGAAATAACTTACATAAATATCTATAACCTAAAACGCAACAAAAACAAAAGAATGAAAATGAATAATTGTTCATTAATTTTTAAAAATCAGATCAAACACAAATTCACTGACAAGAAGAACATTCCAATTTGATCAAATGCATATGCAAAAAAAAACTAAAAAAAAAAAATGAGAGGTGAGGAGAGAATTCAAGACTTTTGGACTCAAACTTTCTGAGACATTTGAAATTGAGAAGCTCTGACCTTCTGATATTATCCTTCTGTAAAAATAATTCCTGTTTTCTGAAATAACACTCCTGAAATGTTCTTTCAAGTTTTGCAACAAATACCGTAATTTCCGATCGCGCTTCCCGACTTCTGAATGATGAATAATAATAACAAAAAATTCCCTTTTCAAAAAACCTTACTACTTCGGTTTTTCAATCCGCAAAACTCCCTTAAAATTCACCAACTAAAAAAAATAAGACTACCTTTTTCTCAACCGACTCAAACTGTCGCCCGTTTCACGACCTAACTTCGAAGTACCTTTTCCGAGCAGTCTGCGGGACTTTTCCGTACCATATCCCCAGATCTACTCCAGTTCAGTAGTACCTGTCTGTACAGGGTGATTCACTTATCTCGGTAACCCTAATTTTCTCGAAAACGTCCTAAAATTTTTTCATTCTGTGAAAGGCGTTTTGAACAAGTCAATGTCAACTTGAGATGCGCATAAAAATCTGCGGAATAAATAAAGACGTCAGGCGTCGCGGCGCTATCAGAAATTTTTTCTCCAGGGACATACATTTTTTATCATGTCATTCGAAAGATAATTTTATTCTGAACATCTTTTTCGAATACAATTTTCATCCATTTCTAATCGTCAGCGATCTGCAGCGTGTTTTATGTTAATTCTTTTCCATTTATTTTTTTCTGTTTTGTGGTAATATGCCTTTATTTGGAGACATAGATATGATTTTGTGCCTTGAATTCGAGAAGGCTAGTTTTCTAGTCAATGTGCCTCTTCGAATGAGATGAAATATGTGGCTACAGCAAAATGGGGCTCCATGACACAACGCTGCCATTGTGAAGAGATATTTATATCAAGAATTCGATAATAAATGAATAGGAACCAATGGACCCATCAGGTATCGCCAGACCTAAAGCTCATGGATTACTTTCTGAGGGTTTCCCTGAAAAATATGGTATAAAAAACTGATTCTAATAGGACCATTTGAAAATAAAAATAAGAAACGCATGTGTATTTTGACCAAAGTTACTTATAATGAAATAAGGGAATGATATAACTTATGTATGAATCATAATGGTCATATAGAACATATGATTCGAAATGTTCGTTCGTTATCAAAAAAATGTTTATTGTTATAAGATATAATATTTAATGAATATCATAATAGAGAAATAGTTTGTTACAAAAACTCCGTCATTTTACGAAACAAAATATTATCTAGGTCATCTAGCTATTATGATCAACACGTAAATTATATCATTGCCCTATATCATTATAGGTTACTTTGGTCAAAATATAAGGGTTCATTTATTTTCGAATTCTTGATCTCAGTATCTCTTCACAATGGCAGCGTTGTGACATGGAACCACATCTTGCTGTATCCACATATTCAATCTCATTTGAGGAGGCAGATTGTTTAGAAAACTAGCCTTCTCGAATTTAAGGCACAAAATCATATCTATGTCTCTGAATAAAGGCATACTAACAAAATACAAAAAAAAATAAATGGAATTGAATTAACATAAAACACGCTGCAGCTCGCTGACGGTAAGGAATGGATGAAAATTGTATTCGAAAAAAAAGTTCAGAATGAAATTATCTTTCGAATGATAGAATAAAAAAGGTATGTCCCTGGAGAAAAAATTTTTGATAGCGCCGCGACGCTTGGCGTCTTTATTTATTCCTCAGATTTTTATGCGCATCTCAAGTCGACATTGACTTGTTCAAAACGCCATTCACAGAAAGAAAAAATATTCGGACGTTTTCGAGAAAATTGGGGTTACCAAGATAAGTGAATCACCCTGTACTTTCCTGAGTAATCCGGAAGAGCGTTCCCGTTTCGCATTCTACTGAATGCACCCTCAGGCAATCAGATTTTTTGAAATAATTTTTTCTCTTTCCCTACTGGGCTTGTTCAACCAAAGATACAATTCAGCATGTCAGCGAAGATTTTCATCTCACGGTTTTTTTCTGCTGAGATTCAAGAGCCTCGTTCGTGGAATTATTTATACAAACTGATGAAACGTTTGGAGGTATTTCGTTTCAATATGGGCCGACCGGACAGTATGCGTTTATCACCAGACATCGGGTATTTAAAATACAACTAAGTCTTTGAGGTTTACATACAAGTTTATATGATAATCCCATTCGCATCATTGTATTTACTTTTCATTCTTGAACGATTGAATTGAGAAATTAGTAAGTAGTTATTTTTTCCACTATTTTAATATTTCATTCGAGGGATTTAAGTGGCACGTTCAATCCCTCAGGGATTAAATTTACTTTTAATCAATGATTAAAAGTATGGAAATTCAAAAAACGTAACAATAAGGAAATAAATGGTAGAAAGAACTGTTTATTTCAAAAAACAAATATTCAGATCGCACGTAGTAATGCTCAGGCAGAATCTTTGTTTATGAAACACGTTGTTGTCCACAAAAAATTCCACACAAACAGACTTTGTCCAAAACGCACTCAAACAATCACATAATATCTATTTATATTTATTTTTGACAGGAAATTTTTCTAAACACTTCTTGGCCAACATTATACCATGATAGTTTATTATAATATTAAAGTTGCTTTTTTATTTATCGATTGAAGCAGTACGAAGTCTGCCGGGTCAGCTAGTTTCACAATACATGTCCACACAAAACTGCTGCAACAATCGACGAAATCTCAGCAAACAGTTATCACCATTTTAACGAACCATTAAACGAAATGAATAATAATTCATCGAGCTCCTTTTCTTGGCCGTTTCTTGGCCTAAAATCCAAAAATTCAAATTTGTATTGAGTAGACATTTTAAATTTCAATAAACGAACTCACCATTCAATCGATTTATCATCTTGATATTGAAGTTAATATCCATCATCACCTCTCCAAAACATTAGCGGGTATTTAAGAGTAGCGTATGAACGTTGTGTTTCATATATTCGTTGCATGTGCTTCAACAGGTCGTTTATCTGCTCTAATCACAACCTGGTGATCGTCACTTGGCATACGTTCCGAAGCAGTTTCAAACAATCGAACCAAAGCATGATGTTCATGAAGTAGTTGCTGCAGATCTTGAAGAATTATTCTTCTCACATCTGCATCAATTGATTGACGTTGATCATCCATATTGCCTATATGAAGTAAATTTGGAGGAATTCACGATGTGTATCTGCAAGTGGTTGTAATGATCCAATTCCATCGAATTGGAACATTATACAACACTTGAAGATGACTCTGGCCTTGGATCTAAATAGCAGAAAGGAAAGACAAAATAAGTGATTGGAAATCATTAATGATAATATTATATTTTTACTTTGAATGTTGGATTGAATCCACGACCTTTAACTATATCTGCTCCAAATGAAGTCATTTGGAAACACCCATTGTATTTTTGTGTTCGAAAGAAAATGTCAATGTCTCGAGTGGGACGTTCATTTAACTCAAAATACACAGTAATTGTTTACTGCCATCTGATGGCGATAATAATAATTATTAATAACACATGGATACAGATGCGTTAATATTATTAGAAAATGTATCGTAGCGACACCTATTGGCGTTATTCACAAGAGGGAAAATTATTTTCCATTTTTTTTCCATTTCATCGAAATTTTCAGAGTTTTAATGTATTTTATGTTAACCCCGCTGTAGAATAATCTTTCATAACAAACAGTTCATCGAATTTTGAGTTATAAATGGTGTAACCAACAAAATGGCCAACTAAGTTTTATATATTAAGATGATAATAAAGGACAATGACAAAATGGCCAAATACCATTACCGATTATCCGCGCATAAATAAATCAACGTGAAAGAAAGAACAGAAATAAGAAAAAAGGTATGAACGGAATTCATCATACTGGAATCCTAACAAAACGGACATCAGCAAAATGCGTGTTGCTAGATTCTTTCGATATTCATGAATATCTATGAACTGGCATTGAAGAATGAAGTAAGGTGATCCAAATGGGTATGTTACTCTGTTTTGAGAACTTTGCGCATTTTTTCTAAGAATATAGTGAATGTTATGTATCATTCGATAAATTGATAACTTAGTTTCATTCTAAGGAAAATGATCAGTCCCACAAAACTCTCATCTCTTCGAATACAATGACTTCAAAAATATTTTCAGTTCGGAATGCGCCTTTTAGGTTCTGATCTCTCATCTGTACAACAGATGAAAGCCTTGTTACAATATAATAATCCAACCCAAAACATTTTCATGTAAAATGTTGCCAAGACGAGACCGCATTTGTAACATTGTCAAAACGTTATCAGATCTCATGTAGAGCCAAGCTGCTTACTCTATTAGTATATTATTTAACGAGCAGTAATGCAAGTCATAACTCCCGCAGATGAAGTTTGCAGCGCGAGCCGGAGGCGAGTGCTGTAATTCATCAACGGAGTTATGACCATTACTGCAAGTTGAATACTATACTTTATCCACAACTATAATAATATACATTCTTACTATCATACATCATTCTTGAAAATCTTTGATACACCTTTATATTTATTTGTTTTGGGATTTCTCGCGGGCAATAAATTCTGTACCTACTGTAGCACTAGCTGCTTGTCTTATTTCTGGAAGTGTACCTACATAATATTTCATCCTCACTATCAGAGGTCTTATTCAGAAAAACATTCACAACAATAATTAGGTGTCAACTAAATTTGAAAACGTCAGAATTATTCAAGTGACATTACTCCCATCAATAACAAATAATAAGATATTCCCTCTCTGTCAACCGGCTCGTACAGAAGCACAAAAGTAGCTTGAGATTCGGTTGTCAAATAATTCTATGGGTCTATTCTGATTATTATATTATAACTCCCGCTGTTTGTTCATAGATACTATTAATTGCTCAAATGCAGTTGAATAATGAATACATTATTCAATAGGAGTGGATAAACTCTTTAACTTTATATATGTGACTTGACTATTTCGTTACTATAAAAAGTATTATATAACAGAAAAGTTATGGCCAGCGAATGAATTTTTCGTCCCAGGCATTCAATATCGATTATGAATTGAGGAGAATCGAAAATATTGTATTCATCATTGATTCGTATACAAAAATGAAAACAAATTCTAACTGACAATTTTCATTGCAGAGCCAGAGGAAAAAAAAATCCTTCAGTTCACTGACGATGATCTACGAGGAGAATGCCCCGATACCATCGCCTGATAAATACACTCATCCATGAGGTTGTTCTTGTTTGGGTCACATTTATATTTTTATACTTATACTTACCTATTGCATGATTTTTGAAATTCCATCGTGTTTCTTAAATGTATTCAACGTGTATGTCCACGAGTATATACGAAAATTAACATTACCTGAATATTGATAATTTCCAATTATGTTGTATCAATATTTTAGCTTTCCATATTGTTCATCATTTGTTGTTTCGTGCTTTAAAAAACAACGTGTATTTGTATCAAGTTATAAAGAATATGTGGAAGTTCTGGAATTGGATAATCAGGTAGTTTTTGGACTAACGGCAGGAGTTGTATGCTAGCTGTATTACCATTAATAAAATTGTTGATTAATTTGGTCTTGATCTACCTCCTCACCCTACCTAAGCAAGCGCTGTTTGTTTTTCTTAGACCTAGATCTGACTATCCTACGCTGTATAAAATATTTATTTCTTTATTTCAGTATCGTATTGAGTTCATTACAGTACTAAAAGTAGTGCTGTAATGAAACTCATTCCATTGTTTCAGTTATATTCTTCGTTTTGTAGTTGTCAGTACTGAACTCCGATCATTGAGTTTCGAATCAAATCAATGCAAATTCCGTAATCTGTCAAATTTCGTAAGTCACACCAACTGCCAAGATGAAATATAAAAGTCACTAATCTAAATTTTTATTTGAATTCCGAGAGTATCTCAAAAAACTTGACTGAAATAGAGAAAATATCGTCTGATACTCGTTGCAGAAGGCAATTCCAACACTCATGCTATCGAAAACTCGCTCTTTCGTTGCTATTCTCGAACTTCGCATTCGTGTTGTACTAGGGGCTCATTCTGCAACTTGTTTTAGAATATACTTCTGTCTACCTTTATACAGGGTGTTTCAAAAAAAAGTGATCCCGTCTCTAGGATAGATTGAAAACTGAAAAATAATTGAGGTTTGATTTGTTAAAAAAATTCCTAACGCCAGCCGTATTCAAGATAAAGGGCATTGAAGAAAAAAATTTCCTTTTTTTTTACGATTTTTCCCGAAATTACTTCGAACATTGTAATGAAATTTTATACGAATATGTTTTGGGAACTGATACATCCAATGAATTCATTTTTATATTCGACTGTTAATGATAGCGATAGTTACATGGTTCGTACCAAGTAGTATTAAACATATTTTTGTTTTAAATAAGATTTATTCAGCAAAATTTATGGTGAACTTGAACATCAATTTATACTAAAAACTCGATACTCTGCACCGTTTTCGATATATTTTTATTCGAAAATTATAAAGTAAAAACCAATTTTGGTGAGAAGTTTTGATAAAGAAATAATTTGTATGGTGTATGGGATACTGATGATGCCAAAACAAGCCGAAACCGGAATATCTCTTATCTCGGTGACAAAAACTAATATCATTTCTTCAACCTCATGAGAAAAGATCTCTGAGCGTGGGAATTTGAAATGTTATTAATTTCGATGAATTTGAATTCATCTATGTTTCAAAAATTTTTTCTGTGTGGCCTCCGTGAAGGCAAATAATTTTTTTGTTTTCCGTTTTATTCTTTTTCCCAAAAATCCAAAACATTACTCTTCAACATGAACCTGAAAATGTTGAAAACAAAAAATAATTTTTTTCTATTTCAGTATCGTGATGAGTTCAGTACAGTACTAAAAGTAGTGCTGTAATAAATTCATTACAGCCAGTGGTGTAACGTTTCTCAGCCAGGCCTCCCCCAATTATTGCTCCCGGGCCCCATCCCTATTAAAAAATTTTTTTTATTTTTTTTTTGTTTTCCGAGAGAAGATGAAAAAACTGGCAAAGATGAAAAACTAATCATTTTCAACTCATTCATGTCGTTTCATTTCATTATTATATTATAATTGATTTTTACACAAAAAGTTAACATGTCCTTTTTCACACGGTTTCCGTATATTGTTCTTCTATACTTTTCTTTAATACATTAGACGGTTGTTTTTCGAAACCTCAACGCTTCAAACAAAAACACAAACACACAAAGAAGCGGTAGGTACGCTTGGTATAATGCAAGCTGTAACTATTTTCTTAAAATTTTCGGTTTCTGGAAATGAAAGCACTATCTGTGATGAAATTGTGAAGCTCGATATTTTTTTGAAGATTATGAGCTTTTCAGAGCAGAAATCGTGATCCTTTAATTTTTTTCGAAAATTCGATCGGGTGAAACGAAAAATTGACGCGCTGAGCGCGAACTGTCGATATGAACGTCGTTAAACTCTTTTCATTACGACGGTTCGCGCTCAGCGCGTTAGAGGGCGTTTTCCACTTCCGGAAGTTCTGTACGAAACTCCGAATTGGAGTACTACTAGTTACTGATGGGAAATACGGAATGCACGTGGGAATCTATTTCATGAAGAGTTTCTGTAGGAGTGAGGTGCAGACGTTTCTCCGCTAGATGGCACTTTTCTTTTTCATATCTGGAAAGTGCCTAACAGCATTGAATTTTGGTCTGCGGCTCATTTTGGTTGTCATCGACGAAGACGTTAAGCAGTACTGATGACGGGTAACAACCCAGAAACTAGTCTATTGCTACGTTGACTCGATGGCAGCACGTTTCCTGCAGTTTACTTCATGATCTAGATTTTCACTAGTCCATATTATTGGATATTTTCTTCGGCGGATTATGAACGTCGTTAAACTCTTTTCATTGTACAGATAATTGGGATTAGCAGTTACTCGTTCACTCATTGTATCACAAAATTCAACACGACGGTCAAAATCATCTTCGTTTAGTGCGTGTGAAAGATGGATTTTGTAAGGATGGAATTTATGATGCTTCAAAATATTTGCAATTCGAGTTCGTGTAAAACCAGATTCATGTGCTAGCTGCCTCGTACTCGTCATTGGATTCAGGGCAATCTGTCCAAGAACAGCTACTTCAGCTGTTTCATTTCTTTCCATGTTTCGTTTTTTATTAGCCACGGACCCGGTTTCTTGAAACTTTGACACTAATTCCAAAACATACTTCCTATTAACATGTTTATCTAAATGTCGTTGGTTGAAGAATTCTGCGGTTCTATTCGCACATTGATTGTTTGCAAAAAAAAGTGAAATTATTTCCACTCGCTCTGCAATTGAATGAACCATGTCGAACAATGAATTAGAACACATACAAGTCTCGATTCAAAACTAAGAATAATTCACATGTCAAAGAACCAGTGAGCCAACTTAATGATCTGTTCGTAATAAATGAAAAATTATCGATTCTCATTTTTTTGAAAAAGATATTAATTCAATAATCAAAAAAATGAAAACATTATTGAAGCCAACTGAGGAAACACTTCATAATTAATTCGGAAATCGTTTCACGAATTCGGACTGGAATATTTCTGTGGCATCATTAATGATTTGATTTTCTTACCTGGTAATCTGATTAGAGATATGTACGTATTTGGACTTTATGGAGATTTCTATCGATCAAGTGTTACCGCATGTTATTGGAAATACTGCAAATTATATCGAAGATAATTTAGATTGAGTTTCAGCAAGATTGAGCTCCTTCGCAATACGCTTTGTTTGTTCGAGATCTTGATTAAAGATTTCTATGTCAGTGGATTGGAGGAAGGAAGCCACAGTCATGGTTATTTTGAAGCTCAAAAAGTCGATTTTTCACAAAAAAACACTACAAGTGCCATGAAAACACCACTTCATTTTCAAATGCTTAGTTAAGAATATTTTGAGAACTAATGCATGAAATGGAAAAACAATTACTGTGCTGAAATCAGTATAAAAATACCTTCCAAATGAGGTATCACTCACCCCATCTTCCCTATTCAAAAATTGGGGGGTGAGGGTTGTAGTAGCAAGGGTTGAAGCGCTATGCGTCCGTAACCTACATCTTAAGTTGTCCCCCTCGAAACAGAAATCGACCTGTCCGAGCATTTCTACCGAAAAAATTTATTTCGTCTGTAATCTCGTCTGTTTCTCTTTCAAATGGCCACTCTGTATATTTGAAATCAGAAGAAAAAGCTCTACCGATTATAAAAATAAAATACAGGGTGTACCATCTAAAAAACAATAGTTCACAACAAATTTTCAGGTTTTCGATGCCTTTATGAATTTCTTAGTACTGAATTCTGAATGCCCATGAGAAATACTTCAAATGTGCCCATTCAAACGTTTTTATACGACCAATATTAACTGAGATAGCTATTGAGTAAAATATAATCAATCACCATGTACATTTTTATTCATACATCAGAAGAATTCTCTTTATTCAAGAGGTAAAGAGGTAACCTTTTATATTTTACAATTCTTTCATTGTAGTCTTGTGTTGAACAACATTTTTTGTTTTTTTTCCCGAGAATGCGAGAATAAATAGGGCAGATTGCTGATTGTCCATTGTGAATCGACACGTATAGGCAACTCAAAATACACAGTAATTGTTTAAATTGCCGATAATAGTAGAATGGGGATTTGTTCAAAACATTTCATCATAAAATTTTACGTAGTGTTCGGAAGAAAGATAGGTGTAATAAAAATGGACTCAGATGCGTTAATATTATCAGAAAATGTAGTTCATCGAATAAATATCGAATAAAATACTTTCACGAAAACCCTATTAACCGTAGCTACAACTACTGGCTTTATTCGCAAGAAAGAAAATTATTTCCTATTTTTTTTCCATTTCATCAAATTTTTCAGGGTTTTATGGTATTTTATGTTAACCCCGCCATAGAAGAATCCAACAAAAAATCTTTCGTAGCAAACAGTTCATCCAATCTTGAGTTATAAATGGTGTAACCAACAATATGGCAGACTTAGTTTTATTTATTAAGATTAGGTTGTGATACGTCGAAGTATTCATGAAAATAATTGCAAAAATTTGACATTAAAACATACAGGATCACAGGATGTTCCATTTGTAAAATACCGAGTTTGTACCTAATCTGGAAAAACGTTCTTCGAAAAAAAATATCAACTACGCCACTGACTTATTATGAAATTATCTATTATCAGCACTTTAAATTTTTTTTCTTATACAGGTCTGAGGAATAATAATATCTCCAAAAGTGACTATTTTGGTTTTGGCCCTGTATTTTAAGAACACAAAGTACATAGTTGAAATATTTCTGTGGATTTAAAAACTTTCACAAAAAAGTGATATAGGGTACCGAAAATCACATTTCTCTATCCTAAATAATAGTTGACGTACAGTGCAGTCTCAACCAAAATGGGACACACTGTACAGGGTGATTCACTTATCTTGGTAACCTAAATTTTCTCGAAAACGACCGAATATTTTTTCATTCTGTGAATGGCGTTCTGAACAAGTCAATGTCGACTGGTGATGCGCATAAAAATCTGCGGAATAAATGAAGACGTCAGGCGTCGCCACGCTATCAAAATTTTTTTCTCCAGGGACATACCTCTTTTATTATGTCATTCCAAAGATAATTTCATTCAGAATTTTTTTTCGAATACAAGTTCCATCCATTTCTAACCGTCAGCGATCTGCAGCGTGTTTTATGTTAATTCTATTCAATTTTTTTCTGTATTGTGGTAGTATGCCTTCATTTGGAGATGTGGATATAATTTTTTACCTTTAATTTAGGAAGGCTAGTTTTCTAAACAACATGCCTCTTCAAATAATATCAAATATGTGGATATAGCAAGATGGGTCTCCATGTCACAACGCTGTCATCGTGAAGAGATATTGATATCAAGAATTCGAAAATAAATGGACCCCTATATTTTGACCGAAGTAACTCATAATGAAATAGGGAATTGTTATAACTTATGTATGGATCATAATGTCTAGATGACCTAGATATGATTTTGTGTCGTAAAATGGCGGAGGCTTTGTAACAAACTATTTCTCTATTATTATATTCATTAAATATTATATCTTATAACAATAAACATTTTTTTAATAACAAACGAAACATTTCGATTCATATGTTCGATATACCGGCCATTATGACCCATACATAAATTATATCATTCCCCTATTTCATTATAAGTTATTTTGTTCAAAATATAAGGGTCTACTTGGGCAATGCAATTCTTATCTTTATTTTCAAATGGTCCAAGTTATTATAATCAGTTTGGTATGCCATATTTTTCAGGGTACCATTAAAAAGTAATCCATGAGCTTTAGGTCTGGCGATGTCTGATGGGTCCATTAGTTCCTATCCGTTTATTTTCGAATTCTTGATATTAATATCTCTTCACAAAGGCAGCGTTGTGCCGTGGAGCCTCATCTTGCTATATCCACGTATTTGATCTTATTTGAAGAGGCAGATTGTTTAGAAAACTAGCCTTCTTAAATTCAAGGCAAAAAATCATATCTACGTCTCCAAATGAAGGCATACTACACCAAAACAGAAAAAAATAAATGGAATAGAATTAACATAAAACACGCTGCAGATCGCTGCCGATTAGAAATGGATGAAAATTGTATTCGAAAAAAAAATTCTGAATGAAATTATCTTTCGAATGACATGATGAAAAAGGTATGAGCTTGGAGAAAAAAATTTTGATAGCGCCGCGACGCCTGGCGTCTTCATTTATTCCGCAGATTTTCATGCGCATCTCAAGTCGACATTGACTTTCTCAGAACGCCATTCACAGAATGAAAAAATATTCTGACGTTTTCGAGAAAATTTAGGTTACCAAGATAAGTGGAATCACCCTGTACACATCCCTTGATTAGTCTCCTCGAGTTTTTAATCAACTTGTAGATTATCAATGATTACAAAATAAAAAAATTCTGCTTTATTGCAACTGATATTCAACGGGTACTTTCCATTTTCCAATACGAATTCATCGTAATTTACACTAATAGGTTCAGTTTCAGATAATAAACTTGAATTATGATCAATGTGTCAATTACGGTCCTGTTCGTCTTTCACTTCATCCAAGGTCACAACGGACCATTAACTATCGCATTCATCATCTGATGAACTTAATGCAAGTGATACGTGAATTTCTTCACCGAAAAAAATCAGACGCTACATCAACTTATCACGGAAATTCTTCATCTCTAAAATCAGTCACACAATCTTGATCGAGATATTTTAAACTTGCTGTCGTTAACCTTCAATTTCGTGTATTTCGAGGTGACCGTACTTTGATCGGTGTAGATCAGAATCAACAATATATGAACTCAACCTCCAAAGCTTCAGAGCTGCTACTTGTGATCAAGCACTACTAGTGAAATTGTGACAGTCGGTTTTTTTGGAGAACGTACAAAGGAGAAAAAGAAAATGTGAGTATTCATTTCTATGTTCATTTCAAATATGAATCATCCTAGAAATCATGACGGAATCCGGAACTACATAATTCACAAATTTCACTTTCGAAAAGACGGAAAAATTATAATTTAGGATCGGAACTTGTCTAAATAAATTACTTAAATATTATCGACCAGTATTTTATTCTGATTAAATTCTACCCAATATTTTTCTTTCAAATGTAAACAAGGGTCGTTTGTGGACTCGTTGTACAGGTAATTATTCGTGAAATTAATAAAATCAATCATGTTAAAAATCTATTTAAAAGACCTATTAGTACATACAGTAATTCTGTCATTGAAATATGCCGTTTTGAGAAAATATCCCCAAGCAATTTTCAAAAAATATTGCACCTGTATCAATGCTTTCTATATAAACCTCATCATAAACATAGGCTTAAAAAAATTTCGAGTTTAAAATTCAAAAATACTGAAATTGTGGGCATTATATTAATATATACCGAATCATAGATATACTTTTAAAATGATCTTAAATATACTATAATATAAAATAAAAATCTTTAAAGCACTCTCATATTAGTATATTCTGAAACAAGTTGCAGAATGAGTTCCTATTCCAACACGAATGCGAAGCGACGAAGTTTTCAATAGCATGAGTGTTGGAATTGCCTTCTGTAACGAGTATTAGACGATATTTTCTCTATTTCAGTCAAGTTTTGTGAAATACTCTCGAAATTCAAATAAAAATTCAGGTTAGTGATTTTTATATTTCATCTTGGCAGTTGGTGTGACTTAAGAAATTTGATCTGTCAAATTATTACGGAATTTGAATTGACTTGATTCGAAACTTGATTCGATCGGAGGTCAGTACTGACAACTACAAAACGAAAAATATAACCGAAACAATACTGTAATGAGTTTCATTACAGCACTACTTTTAGTACTGTAATGCACTCATTAGGATACTGAAATAGAGAATAGTATATTCTAAAACAAGTTGCAGAATGAGGTCCTATTCCAACACGAATGCGCTCCTACGTCGCTCGTTTTCGAAAGCATGAGTGTTGGAATTGCCTTCTGCAACGAGTATTAGACGATATTTTCTCTATTTCACTAAAGGTTTGAGGAAAATTCTCGAAATCGAAATAAAAATTCAGATTAGTGACTTTTGCATTGTATCTTGGCAGTTGGTGTCACTAACGAAATTTGACAGATTGCGGAATTTGAATTGATTTGATTCGAAAAATGAGTGGATCGGAGGTCAGTACTGACAACCACAAAACGAAAAATATAACTGAAAACAATGCTGTAATGAGTTTCATTACAGCACTACTTTTAGTACTGTAATGAACTCATTAGGCTACTGAAATAGAGAAAAGTACTTTCTTATATACTACGTATACAGGGTCTTTCACGAGGAACCTCACCCATATTTATACGGGAAACTACTGAACGTATTTTCATGAAATTCAGCACTTATAAGTATTTCACGATGCTGATGAAATCTAAAATATTTTCAAGGCATGAGCACCTCCGGTTTTTCCGGAAATGACGTCAACTTCCGTTTTTCAAATTAGAACACCATTTTTTTTATTGCAGAGAAATAGATTCCTTAGAAAATTTCAAGTTATTTTGATGTAACATTTTTCAGTTTTGGTTGGAAAATTCTCTCTGAGCGGGAAAATTCGAAAAAAAATCGAAAATAGAGCTCCGCTGAAACAAGAATAACTTCGAGGTTTTTGGATGGAAAATTTTCATTCTTGGGATTTTTCAAGATTTAAGATTGATGTATCCACTTTAAAAATCGAAATCGCGATTCATGATACAGGGGGTGAAAAAATCGCTTTCAAAGTTAGGGATGACAAAATCGTGAAAAATCAAATTTTTCAAATTAGAACCCCATTTTTTTATGGCAGATATTGAATCTACGTTAAAAAATAATGTGAGTGTATGCATCACACCCTTGCCCTAAAGTGGATATTTTCTGAGTTATTCACAAAAAAACTGTTTTTCGTCTTGAATTTTCAGCTATTTCTTTTCCCTTCACGCCAAAAAGATGAAATTTTCAGGAAATCTTGAAAAATCCCAAAAATGAAAATTTTCCATCCAAAAACCTCGAAGATATTCTTGTTTCAGCGGGGCTCTATTTTCGATTTTTTTTTCGAATTTTCCCGCTCAGAGAGAATTTTCCAACCAAAACTGAAAAATGTTACATCAAAATAACTTGAAATTTTCTAAGGAATCTATTTCTGCAATAAAAAAATGGTGTTCTAATTTGAAAAACGGAAGTTGACGCCATTTCCGGAAAAACCGGAGGTGCTCATGCCTTGAAAATATTTTAGATTTCATCAGCTTCGTGAAATACTTATAAGTGCTGAATTTCATGAAAATACGTTCAGTAGTTTCCCGTATAAATATGGGTGAGGTTCCTCGTGAAAGACCCTGTATAACAATGATGTAAAATATACTATATTATAAAATAAATACAAATGAAGTACATACTCACATATAGTTTATATTAAAGTATATTCTACATCATTATTATACGTTTGAATACAATTCGGTAAATACTTGAATATTGCCTATCATTTCTGTTATACATTTCCAGTGTTTAACTTATATTATAGCTCTATATTTCTCTTTGTAAGAATATCAATGTTCATATCATGATGCTCCATCATTTTTTGTAAGGCCTCGAAGAGGGAAAAATATATTTCCGAAACGTCGGTGAACTAACATCAGGAGGAAAATGCTCGATAAAGCACAGCGCCTTGCCTGTGTGTGCATAAGGGGGCCATGAGAACGTGCCCAACCAGAGCACTTGAGGTTATAACAGATCTCACACCCCTACATCTGGTGATTGACAGGATGGCCCATGAGGCCATCCTCAGAATATCTAGAGAAGGCGCAGGTAATGAGAGAATTAGGGGTCAGAGAGTCTGGAACACTCTGAGTAACTACATCTCATCTGCGAACCTTCCTAGTGATATAAAGGTCAAGAAAGTAAGTACTGAGAAAAACTCCAGTACGATGCTATGCAAAAAAGAGGAATGGGAGCAGGAATACACCGATCAAAATTTCAAAGAAAATACTGTTAAATAGTATACAGATGGTTCTAAAACCAACACAGGAGCTGGCGCTGGGGTTCACGAGGCCAAAGCCAAGTGTGCACTATCGTTAGGCTCCTGTGTGAGTGTTCTGCAAGCAGAAATATTAGCAATCGAAAGATGTCTAGACATTAATCTAGAGAGAAACTATCAGAATTGCGACATAGCTATTCACTCAGATAGTCAAGCTGCCATTAATGCACTCCTATGTCATCGACTCAAAGTCGACATGGAAATGCCGGAGCAAATTCAATGAAGTAGACAAGAAGAATAAGGTCTCCTTATTCTGGGTTCCTAGTCATTCGGGAATCACAGGTAACGAAGAGGATAATAAACTTGGGGAAGAGGGTGCTCGGAAACCACTCACTGGCCAAGAACCTTTCTGTGGTATAGCAAAATGTACATATAAAAAGGAGTTTCTGGAGAAGGAAAAAACTGGAAGAGAAACACTCTGGCAGAATCTCCAAGGGTTGGATCACCTCAAAAAGTTCCTTCGGAATTTTGAAACTGCAAGATCCAAAAGATATTTGGATCTCAGTAAGAACCAAGTACACCTCCTCACTGGCTTTCTTAGAGGGCATTGTCGCCTCAGCAAGCACTTGCTGAGAATGGGCGTATCGGACACTGACGAGTGTAGATTCTGTGGGGAGAAGGAAGAAACTTCTATTCACCTAGTCACAGAATGCTTTGGCATTGTAAGCCAAAGGAAACAATGCTTTAGTCAAGAGACCTGTAGGAGTGAGGAATTAGCCTCTCTGAAACCTTGCGAGATATTGGATTTCATAAGATCTCTGGGACTGGAAGGCGAGGTGTAAAGCTTTGTCAGGGGGCACAATAGACCATCAGGTCGCAGTGGACTGTTACCCCTCTTAAACTGTTATTAACTATTAACATCAATTTTCAATTACATGATTCTTATACCACCTGTCCATCATTTCTGGATCACCACATCAAATATCAGGCCTAAGGGTTATGAAAAATATTCAGTTTCGTCACAAAAAGTTAGGGAAACTAAATATCATTTGACAGGTATTATCGTATCTGTTTTCAGTATTTGTAAGAAAAAAATCAGTTTTATCCACACTCTCGCCTCACGCTGTATACTCAGTTCATTAATTATTATTCCCGATTTTCTCGATGTTTTTGAATTAGAATACGTATTATGCGTCACATTGACCCGTCCAATGTCCTAGGTTATCTATTCATAAAAATCATATGTGTATGACACAGAGCTCTAAATTTTTTTACCTCAATTCTAGAGAGCACATAATATCTAAGATTCCACCGAGGATTCCATTCCGTCATTTTGTTGGCGAGTTTACAGTTTACCAATATAAAACTAAAATAAAATAAAACGACCTTTCAAAGAGGGTTGAAAATGCAAATAACATACCGTTCTGCTCCATAAGTCTTAAACAAATTAATAAAAATCGTTGTGTTATTCCGATCCATTATGTGATCTCCGGCATAAGAGCATGATCCGCAATCTCTTAATTTCTCTATTTTTATGTCCAAAATTTTGCACAAATGCAGGAAATATTTTAAACACAATTTTGTTTTCTCATTCAAAAGTTTTATTTTCTTGTTAATATGGATTTTATCGAGAATATAATATGAAATTTAAGGATGAAACAATCAAACAAATTTTTGTTTTCTTCAGTTTTGATTTCAATATGTATTCAAATTTACTTCTTGAAAATGTTGAACTGGAACATATCTTCAGTATGAGTCATTAACATAATATCTATTCATAACCCTGTATTTTCATCAAACATCACATGATGTACCTCTCCAAAAACTTTTAAATTAATCGCTAACAAATTTACTTAGTCACCAAGTGCATTAACATGCATCTAAACATGACTGTGAGGACTATGATAATTATTTACCAGTTCATCGCAATGATCGAGTGAGTCTTGATTGATGCAATCAATAAATGACTTTATATCAACCAAGAGATAACTAAGAGATATAATTCATAACATATCAGATTTTTGGGATAAAAGGATCAGTTTGGAAAACAATAAACCAAAATTAGAATTTCATGAAAAAACACATGAATATGTTTATTCTAAACTAACTTGTTTACTGATAGCGCATTATCATATCGTGTTGTTCATAATTTCGAGGTCAGATCCTTTGGATGACCATATGTAAAGCATTCGTATGTACCAGAAAAACATGGAAATTGATGTTTTCCAAAATACATTTTTTGCTTCGAATATTTTTCTGTATTTATCAGATTGGACCAACAGCGAAAAGAATATGATCAGTTTCTAAAAACAAGTAAACACGATAAAAATCGTATGCAACTGATTGGCATCGGAAAAAAACTATGAAAAATTTTTAACACACCTATAAAAAACAGACCGTGATACTGAAGAACAAAATCAAATAAGGAGTGCAGGATGTAGAATTTTGAAGAAGAGAATCCGGAGGATGTTGGATCCATATTGTATTAATGTTCATAGTTGGGGTATTTTTAAAAAGTTATTTAAGAAACAATTCAGATAATGAATTTGTCAGAAATACAGCGTGGTAAAAAAGTAACGTAATTCGTCAATAATTCTTGTACGAATAATAATTAAGGAAAATCCTCGTACTAGTCGATTTTCAATTTCAAAAGCAGTTTATCTTTAGCACATAACTGAATTAGCCATCGAGTTACCTTTGATGCGACATATCACAAGCAATATTTTTCCAAAATAAAAAAATTTTGGAGAGTTAAGGGTATAAACCCCCAACCTCAAAACTTCATGCATTTCTCAATTGGTTAGGAGGATATTTCTTAGTTTTATTATTTCAAAAATAAGAACCTGAGACTAATCATAAATTGTTAATTTTTTAATAAAAAAATTGCTCAACAAATTTTTTTTTCAGTCACATCGCTCAATATGCAATCGAAAGTTCTTTCATTTAAATAAGCACAATCCATATCAGCACCTCAGAGGTAAAGTGTGTTAAGTCACATTTTTTCAGACTCGAACTATCTACAATATTGGATCCACATCAGTAAATTCTAGCTAGTGAAACACATTTTTGACTCCCTGGGTATATCATGTCACCAAATAATGGCAGTAAACATTCTTTGAGACAATAATGGAACTGAAAAATCTCATTTTTGTCTAATTTTGATATTGCGACTTAACACACTTTACCTCTGGGGTGCTGATATATTCCTATGGAAAAAAACAGTAGAGGGTTGTGGAGCGTAAAGAGTGAGAGATTTCGAATTAGAAAAAAAAACATAGACAGACCTACTTTCGAAATTACAGATCCATGAATTAGTGGATTTTCCTTAATTATGATAAGTAAAGAATAACGGTCTGATTGCAGTACTTAACTATCACAAATTGTAAATTATTTGAAAATTTTTCAATAAAAAACAGCACAATCAATTCTAGTTTCAGTCACATCGCTGAATAGGTATATATATATATATATATATATATATATAGTCTTATGAAATTAGAGAGCTGAAATGATACAATAAATGTTTAAACAGAAAGTACCTAGGCTGAGGTAAAAAAAGAAAAAAGAACAGGGTATCATAACATTCTTCGTATGATACTATAGAATCATACGATACTATAGAGCCAGGGGAAAAAACCTCAGCCGAAAAAACCTGTCTCCCCGTAAAGAAAATAATAAATATCCTGAAAATCTTGAAAGACATCAGTGTGATCATCTTCATGTTATCCGTCGATCGGCCCAGATAAAACAGATTCTTCCCAGAATGGCTCGCAATTCTTAATCTGAAATGAAAAAAAAGACAAAAGCAGAAAAGAAACCAATTATTCAGAATTAATCAAATTATTTTGAAATTAACCACCCATTTAAGAAATGCATTTGTTACTTTATGTATAGCCTCGAAACCATCTTGAAATTTATAAATGGGACAACTGAAAGGGTAATCAAATCTTTCATTCAAAGCATCACAATCCATGAATTCCTATTTGAAAAAATATAGTAGAGTATATATCAAATTCAAAAAAGGGTTGTTAAATTGCTTTTGAAATTAAATATCGACGGATTCAAGGATTGTCCTTAATAATTTATCTTACAAGAATAAAATTATTGATGTTACACTCTTCTCCTTTCGTTCATATTATGGGCCCCAAATCGAATAGTTTTCATTCCTGATATGATAGAATCTCACAACTTTCCCAGTGATTTTAAGCGGAAAATATACTTTGGGACACCCGGACTTGATATTTTTTAGGTTTGGCAGTAATTTTGATAGATCACAAGTGCAGCTACAATTTATTCCGGGAGTTATCGCCTCAATTTAGATACATAACTCTGCTTTTACGAAATATTATGAAGCCTAATTCAAAGAAATTAAGTGGAAGATAATTGCTACCTATTGAAAGTTGTCAATGCCACTGTTACATTTCGATGAAGAGTCGACATTCTAAAAAATCATTAGATGGAAATGAAATTCCACATTCAATCCAAGACTCCTTATTATTCGTCATAAATTTAAATTATTGAAATGATCCTGCGAAAATTATGTTTGTAATTTTCAGGTTTCGCTGGATATTGTTTCTCGCATTTTTCGAGTAGGTATTCGTTATCCATTCCTTATATTTTATGTCACGCAATAATAACACGTGCTTCACAAGAATTAAGGAAGCTTGGAAATTCCTTGTTAAATTTGAAAAATCTCAATTATTACACGCCTATCCTGCTCATTTGTTGTCCAATTCTCCATCAGTTTCGTAGCTTCAAGTGAAATTTTCTGTACCACAAAGTCACTCAGAACATTGAAAAAATAAAGTTCGAAGCATAAACCAGTGCAACCCCTTGACATACCTTCGATCAGATTGTTTAAAAATCTATTTTTCTCCGGAATTCCGGTTAGTTCTTGTAGCAATCACCTTCACATACACAATTTTTTTTACAATTAAATTCATTTCATCATGGATAAATTCAAATTTAATATTACGCAAAACTTTAACCCTGCGTCCAAAAAAATTCGAACCTTGTTTATTTTCGACGTATCGAATACATGTTGATCAGTAGTTACTCAATTGATTAAACCTCTTCACTATAATTATTATTGTTTCTGATAAACTTCGGAATACCTTTTGTTCGAGTTGTGATGTCAACAGTTCAATCTATATACACTCAGGTAAGGAACGGCATAGAAATCATTAATTGATTGAATTCGATATCGCGTAGGTCCAGTGCAATTTGAACTTTTCATGTTTTAAAACACTTAAGACCAATACAATAGGAATAAATAAATTTTATTATTGCAATTCGTATTCAACAAATTATTTCGGGAACAAAAAAGTGTGTAATATGTGTAACTAAATTTTTTGTGAAATCGTCTCTCGTTAAAAAAAGGTGAGTGTGAGATTGTTGTTATCGATTGGATTATACACTGCGCAAAAAAATTTACGCACATTCTGAAAATCTCAATTTTGATGAAAGTTAACTGTACATTGACTTTATAACTTATTTTTTATGTTCTCTCGGGAAGGTTTCGAACGAAACAAGACACATTAAATCGAAGAAAAATTCAGGATTTCACCGAATCTTATGTGAAAGAAGAGAAATGAACAATTTTCAAAATACTGAAATGCTGATAAGTGATTTAATACTTGGTATTTCCACCCCTTGCGTTAATTACAGCTCGGCAACGACGGTTCATACTCAAAATGAGTGATCTTAAAATGTTCTGATCTAATCCTTCCCAGATTTCTCCGAGCTGGATTCCTAAGTCATTAAGAGTAGCTTGATGATTTTCTGATCTTCTCAGCCTTCTATTTTCTGTTCAATCGGATTGAGATCTGGACTTCTTGCTGGTCATTCCATTCGAGAGTTCAACCTCTTCAAGGTACTCCTGAATGATGCGCGCACGATGGGATCTGGCATTATCTTCCATAAAAATGAAATTTTCACCAATTATGGGGTAACATGCCCTTCAAGAATGTTCCTTATATACTTATCAGCATTCATAGCTCCATTATCAACGACCACTAGGTCTGTGCGAGCAGTCAAAGATATTCCACCCCATACCATAATCGATCCTCCCCCGAAACCAGTAGTATTCAGGAAGATCGTATCTTTCATGTGGACGTCTGTATACAAGGGAACGTCCATCACAATGGTAGAGGCAGAATTTAGACTCATCTGTGAGGAGAACTCTTTCCCAATCGGCCTCTTCCCAATGGATATGCTCTCTCGCAAAATCCAAACGCGCCCTTCGATGGGCTGGGGTAAGAGCTGGGCCTCTTGCCACGACACGAGGCCTTAAATCATATTCTCTGAGGCGATTTCTTGTTGTCTGAGTGTTAATTTGCACTCCATGAGTTTGCTCAAGCTGATTTTGAAAGAGGCGAGCGGTAGCAAACCTTTGTCTCAACGAAGAAACTCTCAAGTAACTTCTTGAATGGCAGTTGTTCCCGTGGTCTACCATGTCCTGGTCTTCGGACATTCATACCTGCCTCCCTGAATCGCTGGAAAATTCTGGACACACTTGTAAGGGAAACTCCAAACCTTTCTGCAATTCTTGTGTATGTCTACCCTTCTTCTCGCAAAATTACCGCTTGGGCACATTCCTTTTGGTCAAATTGCATGTTTCGCGTTGCATAGTGATCGAGTGTAGAAAATCAAACAAAAGAAAAACTATTGATCGCTAGAATTGATCGAGAACAACTGATTTTACAATGGAGCCGATACATTCAAAATCTGATAATATCATCTTTTTTATTCCTGCTGGGAAAAAACATCTGTATTAAAGAAAAACGTTGAAAGTGGATAACATATGCATGCATAATTCTGATAAAAATAATTATCATTGATAACACCTTCAATTGTAGAATAAATTTGAGATTTCCATAATGTACGTTAATTTTTTTGCGCAGTGTATTATTTCTCTCCCAGCCTCTCGAACAAAAAACAATTACAATATTTTCGAATAATGAAAGAGAAGTCCCTGCGTTAAACTTGTGCACTAATTTTTCAAGGGATAAATCATTCCAAAAATTGTTTCCCTAACAATGAAACAAAAAATAACTTTTCTAATCATCTAATTGTTGAATGAAAATTGTCTGATTTCTCAATTGCTATTTCAAAAAAAGATAGTGGAGGAGAAATAAAATCAGATTTGTTACTGAGTTAAGAGATATACCGATTTCGACCCTATTAGGCCTCATAAGTATCTCACATCTGTCAGAGACGAAATGTTCATGAAAAACTTTTACTTTTGAATCTACTAGTATGAGCATTTCGAGTAACTAAATACAAATGGTGACATCTAGTATCATCAAAGAGAGAAGTTTTAACTCTCTAGTCACTTTCCGAAAAGAACTGCTTACATCCTCTTTCAATCTATCATAGCTCTTCGTTATTCAAGGCGGTCCAGATTGAAGTTTACGAATCCTAGAAACGATAGAAATATTCTTCAAAGATCTCTCACACCGGAATTTACATTGGAAAATTCGTAAAAATATCAATTATGGTATTGAATTAATCTCAATATTGTTATTTTCATTATTGAAATGGCCAATGAACCCTTCTTTTGATGAAAATTCAAATTGAAAGTTATTCGTTCAGTGACACGATTTGTAATCAGAAAATGGTTAATCCTTATCTGAAACAGTTTCTTGGTTTGTATTTACTATTCCGACCCTGGAAAACATTATTCCATCAAGTTACGTACTGCATTATCAATACGCCCAAATTATATTCGGACCTGCTACTTGACGATCAATGTTAAAATTATGTAGTATGATAAGATAAGGAGAATAGATCGAGGTTACTCTCTCACAAAAAAACTTCAGTCAAGTTTGGAATATTTGGATTTGTTTGTTTCTAGTAGAATTCCCACATTTAGTTATACACTACACTTTTTATGCATGATAAGATACTTAAAGTCGGTCGGGCCGGATTTGCAAGTGATTTCGAGTCCGAGTCATACGTCATGATCAATGACTGATTTATTAGTACCAACATGAATTACCGTATAACGGGGTAACTTTGAACGATTTTTTGTTTCAAACCGATATATCTCCGGTAAGGCAGCGAATGAAAAATCCCAAAAAATATATATCCCAGGCATCAGTTAGAGCTTTCTGTTGACAAAAAATCAGATTTCGAAATGATCAATAACAAATTTTTTCATTTAATTATGGGTGTACAAAGTTTCCCCACGATCGGGGTTTCTTTAAATGACTATGATGAAACCACGTCATTCCAATCTAACCTCCCTGAGAGAGTTTCTTTGAACACCTCAATACTTAAATTTAAAAAAAAAACAAATATGCAACAGAAATACGTAATATCCTAAAATTAATTTTTTTTTCAAAACAGTATCAGGCATTCATTATTACAAAAAAATGAATGGAACAACAGAAGTTTTCCTCAAAAATATTGTAGGTATAAACTGGATTGAACTAATCTTTTGTAATAATAGAAAAGAAATAGATATCATACAACAAAAAATAAGACTGAACAAGAACTCTAAACAAGAAGGCTCCTTCCTCTTCTGAATACCTGGGGGGTCTTGCAGAGCTGTGAATAATTCGGTGATGGGTATAATTCCCTTTTTGCCAGAAAAACTCAAGCAAAGACATTTTCTTTTTAATTTATAGTATAAGACATTCCGTTAATCGCCTTTCTTCTGAAGTTTGGTTCTTTGCATATGCTTCGTGAATGTTCTTATTTTGAAAATGGAGTCAGTTTATCAACGGCTTTGATTTGAAACGAGTTTGCTTAAAATGTCAAGACATAAATCAACAAAGGCTGATAGGGCTATCGGAATGCTGCAGGGTGGCCTTACTCAGATAGTTCTAGCGGAAAGGCTCCGAGACAGCTAAAGTGAGATATCTCAACTTTGGAATAGGTTCAGTTTCAGGTAGACAGGTTTCGTGTTGGAAAGACCAAGGCTTGGTGGACGACGAAAAATAACACCTGCTCAGGATCATTTCATCACCGTTTCGGCCAGAAAAAAAAGCCTATATCTACGTGTAGAATACTACGGAATACCTACTCTTCAAAATGCAGATGGGGTCGAAGTTTCCATCGAAACCATCACACGACGTTTGAGAGAGGTGAATCTAGGTTCTAGACGTCCATTGAGAGGAGTGACCATAAGCGTCAAAGACTGGAATGGGCAAGGCAACATATCAATTAGAACGATTGTATGGTTATAAAAATCAATTACGTTAGGTAATCATTTAACGATAGATGCTCCAGCTACTCAGAACATGAGACCACCTTACATTTATATGAAGTAAAAGGAGGTAATATGCTTCTACTCAGGCTAATGATAATCAAAACTTGAACAGTCGAGATTTATTCCTCTCTGATGACAATAGCTTTTTACAATATCTATCACAAATTTAAACATCAAAACATGAAGTCAAGAATATGTACAATCATGAACAATTAGTCAGAAACATCATTCACGAGCGTTTTTTCGTTCTTTGTTAACTTATCTTGTTATAATAATGCCTGGTAAGGGAATTAACTATCCCTCGACTTCTTCCAAAGTTCAAATTCCTAAATCTCCAGAAAGACGTTGTAGTTCTACCAGAAGGAATGGCGTTGCAAGAGGTGAAGGTTGTATTTCTTCCAAAGAGAAGCGTTGAGGGTTTAATTTCCTCCAAGGTGCAGGTACTGAAGGCTTGGAGACTTCCAAAAGGTATTGAGGCTTGGCTCCTTCCGAAAAGAAGTCGAAAGTTTAGCTCCCTTCAAAGAGGTGTCGGAGGCTTAGCTCCCTCCAAAGAGATGCCGGAAACTTAGCTCTCTCCAAAAAGGCTATTAAAAAAACACTTGTATCAGTTTTATGTATCGTCAAACTTCCACAATTTCCCGAGATCTCTGATAATCTTAGTTTGCATAAAGAAAATTCAAGAAAGGAAAAAATGTCCACGTGTTCACTGAAACACTGGCACAGATAAATCGAGAAATTGAAAATCAGAGGACCACGGAACTGTGAAATGTTCAAATTCAATTAATCAATTATAACACAGGTAAACTGATCTAGAAGGAAGGTTGATTCATCAGATGCTTGAGGAAATCAGATGAAAAGTCGTACAATCCCAAAAATGGCGGAACCCAAGCGTGTCGCACCTCACATGAAACATATGAATAATTAGCAAAAATAGGTATATGGTTGTCTAATCAACTTCGTACTCGCCAATCTTAACAATTGCCCAGGTTAAACTATTTCACCGCGAGAATAAGAGGATAAACTACTGCCTCTTCAGGTGCACTGCCAGAATAGCGGGATATCAGAGAGATAATTCTTCATTAGTCGCTCGACGTGGCACACACAACACTGACCTCGCGGCCAGCGCGTACTACCCGAAATCGTATTTCCGGCCGATTCCCGATCCGAAACGATCCGGAAACTCCCGAAATTTGAAATCGGTAAATCCTTTCCACTGTCCTTTCCACTGATGAATCCAGATATGGAGGATTTTCAGATTCTCGAAGAATGAGGGTATGGACAATCCCACGAATAGCCCTTAATCGTCGGTATGTCCAAGAAGTTATAGTATAGGCCGGGATAGGTTTCAACGGGCGCACAGATGTACACATTTTTCCTGGGAATACGATCGTCTTACAGTATAGGGAGCATGTTTTGCCAAATATTCACTCTGCTATTGGTGAATCTTTTCAATTTTTAGACGATAAGGCTAGACCGCACCGTGCCGCCATAATTCAGAATGCGTGCGAGGAGCTTTGTATTCCACATTTAGCAATACCTCCACACTCGCCAGATTTGAATTGCATAGAACATGCATGAGATATGCTCCAAAGAAGATTAGAGATGTACACATTTTTCCTGGGAATACGATCGTCTTACAGTATAGGGAGCAAATCATTGATAATGTTTTTCCAAATATTCACTCTGCTATTGGTGGAACTTTTCAATTTTTAGACGATAAAGCTAGACTGCACCGTGCAGCCATAATTCAGAATGCGTGCGAGGAGATTGGTTTTCCACATTTAGCAATACCTCCACACTCACCAGATTTGAATTTCATAGAACATGCATGGGATATGCTCCAAAGAAGATAAGAGGATCATTAACCTACCCAAGAATCCTTAAATGATCTGAGAGAGCTTCTGCCCTGTTTATGAAACCAAATTTCTCAAGTAAAGTTCAACAACTTCGTGTGTAGTATGCGAAGAAGATGTCAAGCTGTTATTGATGCGCGTGAAGGCCATACATTGTACTTTCTATTTCAACATTTACTGTATTATTTTAGCTCTCTTTTTCATAAGAATATATATATATATATATATACAACTTTTGAAATCGTATTAATATTAATTCTGATCACAAAATCTCATTAAAACTTTTTTTTTGCAATTTAAGTCAATATCCCTTACTCATGTGGAGCATTTTATTTGACATTTTTTTTCTACTGTTCCTAGGATAATGTATTATTGTATCAAATATATTTTGCGATTGTGTGGTGGAAATACTTATTGGTTACAGCAACAAAAGTTTGCGGACCATAATGAACGTGGATTTTAGGTTCGAAATAACATGTCAGAATTGCTAACGCTCTGAACTTTTTTTTTGTATAAATTCTGTCATACCATTCTTGAATGTGGTGTGTTAAGTAGATGTCGCTAAACCTAATGGTTGTTTCACTATAAATCGATATAACAGACTTCATTTTTTGTTCAATGTAGCCACGCGGTTCGAAGTTACCTCATCTTTCGTGTTATCATTCAAATATGAAATGACCGAATCACCAAATTCCAGCCAACTGTAAAGTTCTCATGCTTCTAGTCACAGGCTTAAAATACCCATTATTTCCGAGTTGGTACTAACTTCTCATCAACTTAACGTTCACCAGCCACGCTGGTGGTCAACAACCGAGTTGAAACAAATTTCTAATCAACTGCAACACGTTTTCAAGCCATACAGAATATCGTCACAAGTTGAAACTTAATTCTAATCAATTCAACCTTCACCAGTTCACCAACTACACAGGACTCTACAGTCACGGTCTATTATCCTTGCTCATTTTGTCATCTTCATTTTTTTTTATATATATTTTTGTTTCAGCTCAAACTATGGCACCTAAAATTGAGAGAATTGTGGAAAATATAGAACTAGGAGAAGGACCACATTGGGATATTGCCACTCAGTCGCTCTACTTCGTGGATATATTCTCGAAAACAATCAACAAATATAACCCAGCGACGAAAAAGCATACAAAGGCTCATTTCGGTAAGAAATATACAAGGTCCTGTCGTGAAACCGAATGATATCATTAATGTAAGAAATAACTTCCGAGAAGATGGGCTAATTGTAAGGTTAAAGTCCTACGAGAGTGCTAATCTTGTAAAGTTGAAGTTACTATCGAAGGTTTCGGTTAGTTGAAAAATATGAGACAATGATAATCTATTCTCAAGTGTGAGATCTTATTCCACTCTCTTATGACAATTTATTTATTTATTCTCATGAATTGGAGAGCTAAAATAATAAAATAAATGTTGAAACAAAAAGTACCTAAGCTGAGGTAACAAAAAAAAAGGGGTACCATAACATTCTTCATATGATAATATAGTATCATACGTCACAGGGTGTTCCAAATGTTGGTTCAAAAATTGGGATCAAGATTGACCCATAACTTTCGTTTTTGAAATTAGAACCCTATTTTTTTATGATTGCGTTGGATTGTGCGAAGAAAAATGATGGTAATGTTCCAACATGTTAATGCTCCTAAAATTAATAATTCTTGAGTTATTCAGGATTTCCTGATTTCATGTCGTACGTACCGTCAAATCCATAGAATCTGTTTCATATCAACAATGACTTTCGTCATGGAAGATAAATTACTCAAATAACTCACTAGTGACTTCCCCTTTTCTGAATTCATTTATCATTGTTGATGTAAAACAAAGTTCATGAATAGAAACAGGAAATCCTAAATAACTCAAGAATTAGTAATTTTAGGAGCATCAACATGTTGGAACATTATCAACATTCAATCATCAAATCATCAATCATAAAAAAATAGGGTTCTAATTTGAAAAACGAAAGTTATGAGCCAATTTTGATCGCAATTTTTGAACCAACATTTGGAACACCCTGTGACGGGTTATTCAAAATTCTGAAATTGTACAATATTTCCATAGTCTTTGGCTTCAAAAATGTGAAAACAGTTTGTGCTTACAATATCTAGGATAGGAATAACAAACATAATACCGAATACACTTATCTTTTTTCTTCAGTTTTTTCTCGATATTTTGGAAAGTATTTTGACGAATGCAACGACTTGAGTACGAATGTATTCAGAATTGCATACGTCATCGAATTCGAAAACAGAAAAAAAAATTTTGAAAATTTTTTTTTCACTCCCTGTATAACTGAAAGGGGTCAGGCTCCAAGAATATTTTAGATTGGTAGATAATGTCAAACAATGATATAATCCCAATTTTCAGATTTCAAATAGGTCCAGTTCTCCAGAAAAGCCTAATAGGCCGTCGAACTTGGTTCACCCTGTATATATAGGGTTCTTGAAATCATCGATCTTATACTGCTACAAAATTTTTTATTTTAGGGTCAAATATCTTTCTCTTCACAAGTGGCGAATGCTTCATGTTATGTTTGAATGCGATGTTGTTCTTTGTTAGTTTTTGTCTTGTCAGAGTACACTTTGCATTTATTAGGAATTTTCTGGTTACGTCATTTGATAAGTACACTTACTAAGAGTTAACATCTCCTGTAACTATTTTAAGGTCTCAATAACAATATATCCCGGATTGACAAAAAAATTGTTTAGGTCATTGCAAGTTCAGAAGAGGAAACTTCTCTGGAAAGTTATTATTATTATTCCCATACAGTTACAATGTGGAATTTTTATTTTAAATTCATAAAGTAGCTTTGTATAGTGAATATTTATCGGATTGTTGACCACTTTTTGCAGATACCTATGTTTCGTTCATAATACCTGTGGAAGGAGAGACAAATAAATTCGTGATAGGACTAGGAAGACACATAGTATTCGTGGTTTGGGATGGTGAAAGTGAAAAAGTTGAAGAAATAAAAATGTTGGCAGAGGTGGACCATCAGTCTCCAGAAAGCATGGAGAATAGGCTGAACGATGCTAAATGCGATGTGCATGGACGATTATGGGCAGGTAAATAGTCTAGAATTCCCCATGTATTCAAAAGGACACTGGAGATTTTTCTCGAAAGAATATTCAGAAAATGTCCACTAAAACTTATGTCAATTCGAATAGGTATATCGGCAGGTACTTTTTCAAATTGACACAATTTATTCAAAATCAGGATACACCTCATACTCAAATACGAGAAGAAAATGTTTATTTTACTTATACAGGGTGATTTTTCTAAATTATAACTTTCCGAGAAAGGAGTTGTAACACAAATTGAAAATTTTGAATTTTTGTTCTAGATTACATGAACTTGAATTGTAAAATATTTTCAAGCAATCCGTTTCCACCGGAAACGAATGTGAACTTCGTTATTTCAAATGAAACCCCTGTTTATTCAAACAGATTTGAATTCTTCCTTCAATTCTACACTGATTTGATATACAGGGTGGCCATTTGAAAACGAAACAGACGAGATTACAGACGAAATAATTTTTTTCGATAGAAATGCTCGGACAGGTCGATTTCTGTTTCGAGGGGGACAACTTAAGATGTAGGTTACGGACGCATAGCGCTTCAACCCTTGCTACTACAACCCTCACCCCCAATTTTTGAATAGGGAAGATGAGTGATACCTCATTTGAAAGGTATTTTTATACTGATTTCAGCACAGTAATTTTGTTTTCATTTTATGCATTAGTTCTCGAAATATTCTTGACTAAGCATTTGAAAATGAAGTGGTGTTTTCATGGCACTTGTAGTGTTTTTTTGTGAAAAACCTTTCAAATGAGGTATCACTCACCCCATCTTCCCTATTCAAAAATTGGGGTGAGGGTTGTAGTAGCAAGGGTTGAAGCGCTATGCGTCCGTAACCTACATCTTAAGTTGTCCCCCTCGAAACAAAAATCGACCTGTCCGAGCATTTCTATCGAAAAAATTTATTTCGTCTGTAATCTCGTCTGTTTCGTTTTCAAATGGCCACCCTGTATAATATGCGCAACCACTTCAAGCGATTGATGAGTTATAGCCTAATTGAAAATATTTTTGTCAGAAAGCTTGTCACAAATTGGTGTTTATATCTTCAAAATCCCTCATCGTGAATTGTTTTTTTTTGCAACAGTGGAATAAAATAAACTACGATGATATTGTATATGGTATAACTTATGCGGAAAATTTTTACAGGGTGTCTGAAACAGAACTTCAAAGTGATCTCATTTTTTTTCAAATGGTAACCATATAATTTTTTAATAACGATGATTGCTCGTTAAAAATTAGTTAGAGTGTGCCAAACATTTCATGCTTTTAAAATCAATAGTTTTGCCGATATTGAATAAAATTCGAATTTCAGGAATAAAGCCAGGTTTCTCAGTATAATAATAGATTTATTGGGATAATTTTTAAGTAGGCTTAGCCAATAGTAAATATGTCAATTCATTTATAATGCATTGTTGAGAATTGTCATTCATATTTGTTGTTTGATTAATCGGGCACTATGCAGAATCGGAATTAAGTTAACAGTAATATGTATTAAACATGTTCTTGATTTATGGTGAATGTAACATAATATCAGATTGAATGGTACATTAGAGTGGACCCCTCGTTCTCCAGGCCTAAGTCTCCTTGATTTTTATCTTTGGAGTATTATAAAATGAGAGGTTTATAAAAATGGCATTCATTCGAGGAAAAAGTTTGAAGTTAGGGTGCGGGTTGCACTGCGGGAATTATCACCTGAACACCTACAGTAGATGGAGTTCGTAGAAGAATCGATAAATGTATGGAAGAAGGGGGCCAACATTTGAAATTTCTGTTTTGAGTTTTTGTTGTAAAGAAAATTGATTTAAAAAGATATGAATGACAGTTCCCATCATAGTCTACTAAAAATACGAGCATACCAATGAATTCGACTGAGCTAAACCTGGCTTTGGTCGTGAAATTCGGATTTTATTCAATAACGGCAAAACTCCTAATTCTGAAGGAATGAAATGTTCGGCATACTCTTAATAGTTTTTGACAAGCAATATTATAATACAAAATTATATGGTTACCATTCGAAAAAAAATAGATTCATAGTTTTGAAGCCCTGTTTCAGACACCCTGTATTTCCTCATAAGTTATACCAGAAACAGTAGCATCTTACTCTATTTTATGCCACTGTTCCAAAAAAAATATTTTTCAATGAGAGATTTTAACGATATAAGCACTAATAAGTACGATCTTTCTGATTGATAATCCTATCCTATCCTACTAATATTTTAAATGCGAAAGTTTGTGAGGATGTGAAGATGTTTGTTACTCTTTCACGTGAGAACTACCAAACGAATTCAGATGAAGCTTCACATCAATATAACATAATTTATAAAAATTTCGTGGTATTTCAGGATAAAACAATGAGAAAATATCAAGCTTCTCAGAGCAAAAAGGGCCATTCTTCAAAGTACATACGTCGCGTAGTCGAAAATCACCCATGTTATTCTTACGGTGATATGCAAAAATGACCCTTAGCCTCGATCAATTCTAGGCAACTAGGTGAAATTGTGAAATATCATACCATTATCAGCTGTAGAACTGATATGTACGAATATCTTGCGTAACGTACCCCCGAAGAAACCGCGTCACGGGAGGGCCCATACGTTGAGAGAATTGACTGATTATTTTATTATAGGATTGTAGTTTCAGTTATTTTGGTATAGGTTAGACGTATACAGGGTGATTTTTTAAGTGTTTCATTAGAAGTTTTCGGGGAAGGAATTTTAATACAAATTCCAGATTTTGCATTGTTGTTTTATACCACATGATCTTGAGTTGTAAAATATTTTCAAGCATAATCAACTTCCGGTTCTACCGGAAACGAATGTGAACTTCGTTATTTCAAATGTAACACCCTGTATATTCAGACATATTTTGATTCTTCGTTCAATTCTACACTAATTTCAGGTATAATATGCCGAACCTCATAAGCGATTGTTGAGTTATAGCCCAATTGTCAAATTATTCGTCATAAAGATTGTCACAAATAAGTGTTTATATCTTCAAAAACTCTCATTGTAATTTTTTTTCCGCAACAATGAAATAGAATAAAGTACGCTGTTGCTGTTGCTGCTATAACTTATGAGGAAATTTCATACAGGGTGTCCGAAATAAAGCTTCAAAGTGAGCCTTAATTAAGCTATGAAATCTCCTTTTTTCAAATGGCAACCATATTATTTTGTTCTTATAATCGATTGCTCGTCAAAAACTAGTTAGAGTATGCCGAACATTTCATGCCTTCAAAATCAGTAGTTTTGCCGTTATTGAATTAAATTCAATTTCACGACCAAAGACAGGTTTCAGTCGAATTAATTGGTACGCTCGTTTTTTTAGTAGGCTTTGGTGGGAACTGTCATTCTCACCTTATTTCATAATGATCAAATAAACAAAAAAAATTTCAATTCAAAACTTCCACATCAATTCTCTTAACAACCAACGAAAATTAAATAAATGCTATTCAAATAAATTTTCAAATTTATTAATTCTTCTACGACCACCTACTGTAAGGTGTTCAGGTGATAATTCCCGCAGTGCAACCTGCACCCTAACTTCAATTTTGTTCCTTGAATGACTGCTATTTTTATTAACCTCCCATTTTATAGTACCCCATAGATAAAAATGAAAGAACGTCAGGTCTGGAAAACGAGAGGGCTAATCTGATGGACTATTCAATCTGATATTTTGATACATTCACCTTGAATGAAGAACATATTTTATACATCACTGCTAACGAAATTCCCATTCTGCATAGTCCCCGATTAATCAAACAACAAGTATCACGAAGGATAATTCCTAACAATGCATTATAAATGAATTGATGTATTTACTTTTGACAAAGCCTACTTGAAAATTATATGAACAAATCCATTTCTAGATTAAGAAACCTGACTTTATTCCAGAATTTCGAATTTTATTCAATAACGGCAAAACTACTGTATTTAAAGGCATGAAATTTTAGACATACTCTAACTAGTTTTTGACGAGCAATCGATTAGAAGAACAAAATTATATTGTTGCTATTTAAAAAAAAGGAGATTTCATAAATTTATTAAGCTCACTTTGAAGCTTTGTTTCGGACACCCTGTATGAAAATTCCTCATAAGTTTTAGCAGCAACACCAACAGCGTACTTTATTTTATTTCACTGTTGCGAAAAAAAATTACAATGAGAAATTTGAAGATATAAACACTTATTTGTGACAATCTTTCTGACGAATAATTTGCCAATTGGGCTATAACTCAACAATCGCTTGTGAGGTTGCGCATATTATACCTGAAATTAGTGTAGAACTGAACGAAGAATTAAAATATGTCTAAATATATAGGGTGTTACATTTGAAATAACGAAGTTCACATTCGTTTCCGGTAGAACCGGAAGTAGATTTTGCTTGAAAATATTTCACAACTCAAAATCATGTAGTCTAAAACAACAATGCAAAATCTGGAGTTTGTATTAAAATTCCTTTCCCGAAAACTTCTAATGAAACACTTAAAAAAATCATCCTGTATATAAACGAAAAGTTAGGGAAAAACAATTGGATCTAGGCTTCTTCAATATTTTTCGTGTTTGAGGATGATATTGGAATAATAATTAATAATAATAACAATAATTTCAATAGCCGATTTGGGCAGACGAAGTTGCGCGGGCCAGCTACATAGTTAGGCTATAACTCAACAATCTCTTGAAGTGGTTGCGCATCATACATTAAATTAGAGTGGAATTGAAGGAAGAATTCAAATATGTTTAAATATACAGAATGTTACAATTAAAATAACGAAGTTCACATTCGTTTCCGGTAGAACCGGAAGCAGATTCTGCTTGAAAATATTTTAAAGTTCAAGTTGTCATGTACTCTTAAACAAAAATACAAAATTTTTATTCTGTATTACAATTGCTTCTTCGAAAAATTCTAATGAAACATTAAAAAAAATCACCCTGTATATCACATTCTACCATAACTATATTTACTCAATATATTAACTTTATCCTACTCCGCAGGTACCATGGGAGTAGAAAAAATTAATGGTCAAGTAAAACCGAACATGGGCTCTTTCTACAGTTATATTGCTGCAAATAGAACATTGAAGAAACATTTCAACAACATTGGTATTTCGAATGGTCTCGCTTGGAGCAAAGACAACAAAAAACTCTTCTATATAGATTCAATGAAAGGAACTGTTGATCAGCTCGACTTTGACCTTACAAGTGGGGAAATATGTGAGTATCATGAACACACCTGATTTGGAAGGACAATGATAGGAACAGTACTTCACATATCACTTTAATTATTCTATTTTGTCGTATAGAAGAAAAAGGGAATCCTGAATTTTTGTTCTAAGTGGTTTGAAAAATGAAATTAGACAAACGGCGTTCCTTATTAGCTATACACTGATCTTTCTAACAAAGATCAGAGAAGACTTTATGACCACGTCTCTCTCATGCCCTATTCAATTCAGCAATTTTCCCTGCCACGCCCTGCATATTTGTTTTTTTATGGATGCCTAGTTTGATTCATAGGAGAATTTTTTTACATACAAAGAAATTTATATGCATCTATATTTCAGCAAATAGAAAAACACTATTCACCTTCGAGAAGAATAAAATCACTGGTTTACCGGATGGTATGACAATCGATGAAGATGAGAACCTTTGGGTTGCTTGCTTCAACGGCTACCAAATTATCAAAATCGACTCGAAAATTCCTGAAACCTTGTTGGACACTATATCCCTTCCAGCGAAACAGGTGAGTGTCGATCGAATTTACATGCGAAAATTATGAACCCAAGGAATAACAATATTTCTCAAATTCAACTTTCCTCTTCAAGTTTAAACGATGTAGAGAATATATAATTGCTTCTATGTAGCATACTCAAAGATCCATAGAAAATTTTGAATACCTTTTGTTAATCGAAAGAAGAAATAGTTCATGAAAATAAAGAAAGAAAAGAAAATTGGAATGAAAATGAAGGAACTAAAAAATATAAATAAAGATCAAGATGTAGATATTATTTCGAAAACTGAAATTAAATTGAAATTAGAATTTAATTAATCATCAAAATATCGTTAACATTGATATTGATACTATCTCGTATTTATAAGATTGCTTAATCTCAACTGTGGTGCTAAATTAATTTAATCATTCAATTTGTCTTCGCAGATAACGTCAGTTGCATGGGGTGGTCAGAATCTAGATGAACTTTTCGTCACGTCCGCTAAATTCCTCATAGATGGCGTTGTCCTTAATCCACCAGATCATGGAAGCATTTATAGAATTTCTGGACTAGGAACGAAGGGAGTACCAATGTCGAATTTCAAGATTTGAAGAGAAGATATTATTAAATTGTTTATTTTATTGAGTTATTAAATTTTTTTTAATATTCTGAGATTATTTATTTATATTCATAAGTGTAAATGTGAAGGAGCACAGGGACCATTTATTTTAGAAACATCATCTCTGTATTTGGAATTTTTTTCTGCATTGATCTTTTTCGATCTTCAAGAAGTACTGCAGTGGCGGCTCGTCAGGGACGGCAGCTTCAGCACATATTTTGTGTCCAGCCAAAATTAATCCTTTTTCTATCAATTTACCAGAATTTAATTATGATGGTCCCATGTGAATGAAATTGTTGAAATTATTAACATCCCAATTCATATTATAAAAATCGAAAAAATCAGATAGGGATGTGATATCAACTTCTTGAAAATACGCTCTTTCAATCTCAATGCCGATCGTCTACTCAAATCACTCCGTAAATAAAAATGAGTCTAACTACGCGAAGATGAGAGCGCAAAGGACCATGTGTTGCCGGTCTATTTTAGAGACCGACGACGTTCAAGCTTTCGAGTAAAGCGAGCCGTACTTGGATATATATATATATATATTATATATATATATATATATATATATATATATATATATATATATTCTTATGAAAAAGAGAGCTAAAATAATACAATAAATGTTGAAACAAAAAGTACCTAAGCTGAGGTAAAAAAAGAACGGGGTATCATAACATTCTTTGTATGATACTATAGAATCACACGATACTATGAACACTAGTATAATACGATACTATATAGCCAGGGGAAAAAACCCCAGCCAAAAAAACCTGCCTCCCCGTAAACAAAATAACATAAAATATCAAATATCAGGAAAATCTTGAAAGACATCAGTGTGATCATCTTCATGTTATCCGTCGATGGGCTCGGATACACAGATTCTTCCTAAAACGACTCCTAATTCTTAATCTGAAATGAAAAAAGACGAAAGCAAAAAAGAAACCGATTATTCAGAATAAATCGAATGCATTTTGGAAATGCATTTGCTACTTTAAAAAAACATCAACATTAAGATTTCTTGGCCAAATAATGTTCGGATGTTTATGACAGAAATGTCACAAAATTCGAAAGGAATGACAAAAAAACTCCATCAATTTCTCCTTTCCGAATCTGTTGAAAGTTACGAAACTGACAATTTTTCAACATAACAAGCTAAACTTGTAAAAAATCAATTAATACATAACCTTCAACTGTCCTCTTTCACGAGGATTTTTTTTCTGTTGCCGTGTGGGTTTCTCGCAGAAGAATCTCTTTGATACCATGTTCATCAGCCAATTTGGAGACATAATCACACTTTCCTTTCGAAATTTCTTCGATATTCAAATTCAAAATCCACGAATTGTTGCCCTCTGGTCGTGAGGGTTTTTTCAAACCAGATACGACCTTCCAGGTGATGATTTTTCGGCACTTCAGATGTTTGAAGACCGCTACGGGACCCCAATGAAAGGCAATCATATGCCATAGATAAACCAAACATGTTATAACACAAGAAAACAGAATATTTTTCAGGACCGAAAACTAAGACATATTACGAGAATTGGATGAGATGTATCGATGAACTGTGTTAAGAATGGGGAAATTGGTAATTTCCTCATTTAACAATTCAAAACGGGAACCTATGAATACGGTACTGTATCCGAGAAATGCATATCGGATTTACAGCTAGGTTATCGTATTTCGGAGCAACCCGTCAATCATCACGCATAAAAACAAATCCGGACACAGCCAAGTTGTTTATTTAACTAAGCAGAAGCATAGAAACCCAAAAATAAGTTATGACCCCGCATTCGAATGCAATGCGGGTGATAAGGCACCTGCAGTCAAAAACGGTGGTTTTCGAATGGTTTATTATAAAAAAAGGGGGATTTATTAGAGTTTATGAAGCTTTTTCAAGCTCATGAAAACCAATACTTTCACACTTAAGAAAACATACGATGATATTATTTATTATTATAAAGGTCAAGGAGGGTATCTAGAACCAGAAAAGGCCAACTGGCATCTTTTTCGGATACTCCTACAAAGAAGAACCTTTGAAAAAAGAATCGTATTGGTAATGCCAACTTTTGAAGGGGGACAGGAACACCGACAAGTAGGTGACGAGTTGATTTTCATCGTCAAGGAGTAGTCAGTACATTTTCGGGACGCGGTAGGGAAAAACCCTGAAGATTGCTCAGAAAAGTAAGTGAGTAGATCTGGGGAAGGCGAAACGGGAATACCTTCCCAGGCTAGGGGTACTCGCGAAAGTAAAGAAAGATAAAAAGGTCGTGAAACGGGTGACGGTTTAAGTCAGTCAGGTAGATAGAATTTTTTAGTCAGTTTGAGACGTATGCCGGGGTTTTTCGAAGTAGTAGTTTGTTTTTAAAGGAAAGTTTTCTTATTATTTAGTTTTTTCGAGTCGAGAAGCGCGATCGGAAGTCATGGTATTTGTCGCGATAGTTAAGTGAAACGGAAGTGTTATTTTCAGAGTACTTAGATCATCTCTTCGAGGGAAAGCCAAGGTCAGACTTTTTAATTTTTTTTTAAATGTATCAGATAGAGTCCAACAGTTTTGAAATCTCCCATCTCATCACCTCTTAATCTTAATTTTCATTTTATTTGGGTTTGTGATTAATTCGTTAACCAAGTTTGTTAATACAGTCTGAGATACAGACAGCTGAACCCGTTGGTATATAGTCAATTTCTGTTTTTTGTTATATTTTTCTGAATAGATTTTTTCAGTTAGATATTTGTATGGTTTGAATCTTCCCCAAAAACACTAAACTCTCTAAAGAAAAATACAACAAGCCTTACCCATACTCTCTCCGAGTTGGAGGGAGTTGATTAAATTTTGTTAGGTTCATGAAAAGCCGCTGAATATAATAATACTTATGAATTCCTGAGTATTTCCAGAAACTTATAGCTGAGAAAAAAATGCTGACTATTTCAAGTTTTTCTCGAATTGTTCCTAAACTAAGCACTTCATCAAAAACTTTGTGATATTCAAAAGTGTTAAGTATTAAATTCTGCTTCTGAAAGGTACTAAGAGATTGTATTTGAACAAGTAGTTTCATAGAAATCATACGTCGAATTTGGCAAATTTTTATACTTCTCGAAAAAACATATTTTTTCACTATAAAACGTGATATACTTATGAAACTACGAACTTTAGAACGAAATGTCTTAGGATAGGAGTTGTAGACCATCATATTGTGATAAAAACGTAACATCACCCCTCCAAACCACCATTTTAAATCGTGCAGTAGCTCATCCTGCTGAGAATTCTGGTCATTTCATCGTAGCTAGTGCTGTTGAATTTGCTCATCAGTCTCATGAGTGTCTGGATAATGTTGTGGAGGACACTGACCTCAGTGGCGGCTTTAGGGGGTTAGGGGGTGGCGAACGGGGCAATTGCCCGGGGCCTCGCTCTTGGTGGGGCCTCGCGCGCACCAAGACTCTAGCAAATTTTGATATTGATTTAGATCTCTGATTATTTATAAAGGTTCGAACATAAGGGTAAGTTCCAAATCGAATACATTAATTCAAAAAAAAATTGAAAAAACATAATGTAGTTTTTGAATATTGCGCCTTGTCGGAACTTCCAAATATGTAATTGAGGCACCAGATTTCTGACCCACCAGATCAGTACGAAGAATAGAATGTAGAATCACACAACACAATTAGGGTAAAAATTATCTAAGTATTTAGGTACAATGTTTACTTATCTAAGATGTTGGAACCTCATAAAATATTTATAGCCCTGTTGACCGTTCTTTGGCGGACTCTTTGAAATATTCGTTCAATTATCGCAAAGCTGTTTTTGCCTCTGTGAGTTTTTTTGCTGTTTGTTCGGAAAGTTAATTTAATTACAACTTGTATTTTGAAATTCTAACTGAATAAACATTATTATTATAATTATCGTCTTATGCACGAATTTATTTCATTATAGAAAATTACGGAAGGAAGAGCACAAAATCTGTTTTTTTTTCGAATGTAGAGATTAGGTATGCGAAAACTAGGTTCACTTTTGTTATATTCTATTTTTTCTGATGAAAAACTTCCATTGTTTTGGATTCTTCACCCACATTTAGAAGTCATTTTAACATTTTTCAAATTTTTTCTTGTTAATGAATTAAGAAATTAATTCAATTTCTGTAAGTTTCTGAAACTTATTTTTTCAGTGTGGCTTTTGTGAGTTTGAATTTGGATACCAACAATCCAATAAATTCATCCAATACATAATATTTCAGTATCGGATACTCAAAAGTATCCAAGTGGCACAACACTATTAATCCAAACTGTTTCGAGCTTCAGGGCTTGATAAAACTAGGACTTGACGCCATGTTTCAAACTGACCATTAGTGGCTCCTCTATCGCTCGGGCAATCCCAGAAAAAGTCATATATGGCGGATTTTGCAGAGAAATTTTCGATACAAATATTATAAGAAACAACTGTTTTCAATAGAAATATGTTTACAAGATGGTGACATTTCCCATGGAACTTTCTATTCTGTTCATCTGGATGAATAAATAGTTTAATTTTTATGATCTTCTCTTCGAAACAGAAAATTTGTTTGCTACAAAGGTTTCATACTCTGACATTAAGAGAGTCTTCCGGGCTTATTGGCCGTGGTCTATTAGGAATTATTTCACCTAACGTTTCGCCCACAACTGCGGTAGGCACCTTCAGAGGATTCTTGGTCTTAGATTGTAACTCGACCGCTGAATTTCCGAAAGTCTTTCGGAAATTCAGCGGTCGAGTTACAATCTAAGACCAAGAATCCTCTGAAGGTGCCTACCGCAGTTGTGGGCGAAACGTTAGGTGAAATAATTCCTAATAGACCACGGCCAATAAGCCCGGAAGACTCTCTTAATGTCAATATATCCGGTCGTGAAAGCCTGAAACTATTTGTTTCATACTCTGTTTGCCGGCTCAACTCATTTGATTTTAAAGGATCATGTGAAAGCCTTATCACTAACACCTCTTTGTGAAACTTGATTCACGAAGGAAAAAAGGCCTTCTTGTAATTTTGATATATCAGCCTCTATGTGTACCAACATTTTTTTACTAGGGCCTGGCAAAGGCAAGCAAGACGATGTTGTCTTTTACCCTTGCAGTTTTCATCTGTTTCGAAAAACAACATATTATTTTTTCATGCTTTTAATGCATGACGTCGTCATTTTACGGTAAATGAAAATGACGTTTGAAATCAATACAAACCTGCTGAAAGCAGCAGAATTGTTTAGCGAATCTAATGCTTCTGCCGATAAGGTCGACGAGGCAGGGAGGAAATGCATGGTAGCCCTTCATAAAAATGATTTCGACCAATTAGATGTATCGTGGTACTAGATGTTTGAAACATTGTTTACCAAAACTTCATCCTACCTACCTCCAACTGAAGCAGCACCTCGACAACACTCGCTAGTGACGTATTTACAGCTATGCAAAAAAGAATAATGGGAGCGGAAATGCACCGACCAAAATTTCAAAGAAAATACTGTTAAATTCTATACAGATGGTTCTAAAACCAACAAGGGAGCTGGCGCTGGGGTTCACGGGGCCAAAGCCAAGTGTGCACTATCGTTAGTCTCCTGTGTGAGTGTTCTGCAAGCAGAAATATTAGCAATCGAAAGATGTCTAGATATTTACCTAGAAAGAATTGCGACATAACTATTCACTCAGATAGTCAAGCTGCTATTAAAGCACTGAACTCCTATGTCATCGACCCAAAATCGACATGGGAATGCCGGAGCAAACTCAATGAGGTAGGCAAAAAAAATAAGGACTCTTCGATCTGGCTTCCTGGTCATTCGGGAATCACAGGTAACAAGAGGCCAATAAACTTGCCAGGGAGGGTGCTCGGAAACCACTCTCTGGCCCTTCTGTGGTATAGGAAAATGTACCTATAAAAAAGAATTTCTGGAGAAGGAGAAAACTGAAATAGAAATACTCTCCCAGGGTTGGATCACTCCAAAAAGTTCCTTCGGAATTTTGAAACTGTAAGATCCAAAAGATATTTGGATCTCAGTAAGAACCTACACCTCCTCACTGGCTTTCTTACAGGTCATTGTCTCAAGAAAGCACTTGTTGAGAATGGCGGGCGTATCGGACACTGACGAGTGTAGATTCTGTGGGGAGGAGGAAGAAACTCCTATTCACCTAGTCACAGCATTGTAAGCCCCTGGAAACAATGCTTTGGTCAAGAGACCTGTAGGAGTGAGGAATTAGCCTCACTGAAGCCTTCCGAGATATTGGATTTCATAAGATCTCTGGGACTGGAAGGCGAACTGTAAAGCTTTGTCAGGGGGCACAATAGACCATAAGTTCGCAGTGGACTGTTTAAACTATCAACTACAGGTAATCAAAATATATAATACTTATATTGTTTTTAGTAACGAAATGTATTGTTAGTTATTAGTTTATGCGACCCACGTTTGTTATTATAATTGATTTAGATGATTTTCAACATCTTCAGGAATTTCAGTTGTCCTTTACCAAGTCACTAAAAACATGATGGAATAATATGTTGTTTTTCAAAACAGAGAAGAACTTGTAGTGCAAGGGAGAATAGACAATTTATCGTGCTTGCCTTTACCGGCCTTATAGTAAACAAATTTTGGAGCACATAGGGGCAGGAGCAGTTCAAATTACAAGGAGGTCAGTGTTCTCCCCACTCTCATGGGACTGTTGAGCAACTTCAACAGCACTAGCTACGAAATGATCAGCATCCTCAGTAGGATGATCTTCTGCGCGATTTTACATTATAGATGGGAGGGGGCTGGTTACGTTTTTATCTCAATTTGAAGGTCCACAATTCTCATTCTATAACATTTCGTTCTAAAGCTAGTAGTTCCAAAGATGTTATACGTTTTATAATGAAAAAATGTGTTTTTTCAAAAAGGGTAAAAATTTAACATATTTCGATATATGATTTCTATAAAACTACTCGTTCAAAATATGATATCGTAATACTTCAGAATTTAATGATGAACACTTTTGAATACAAAAATGTTATTAATCAAGTGCTAAGTTCAGGAGCTATTCGAGAAAAACCTAAAATATTCCGAAAATTTCGAGGTTTTTAGAATACGCTCCACTGGGAAATTGGGGCAAAATTCAAACTACTCTCATTAAAGACCTAAGTGAATAATTAAAACTGTTTCCAGAACCAGAACTCCTTCAATTATCTCCAGGCAAAATTCTAATTTGCTTGGCTTATTAGTCATTTTGAGTAATTGGAAACTTATTGGTATATTATACTTTTCACTTCATGCCATGAATAGTCGGAATTGTCCAGTTTTTGTATTGTAAAAAAAGTGTTGACCACTTTACGTTGTTGTCTGTACCACCCTAAAAAACGCTTATATCCCTACCGATAGCAGCTGCTTTGGAGAATTTTCTATTTGTCCGTCAAGATACAAGATCTACCAGGCAAGAAAATGACCAGGTCGTGGTTCCATAATACTACAAAGTGGCATTGTGAAGACACTAAATTTCTTGGTCTTCTCTACGAGAACAATTCGAAGGGATATAGATAAAGATATGAATATAACTGTTTATTCATAGAAAAATAACTTGAATAAAATTCGATACACATGATACTTTCATCATTCTATTTACAATAACAAAAAATATGGGAAAATTTCTTCTCGTGCACACCTATCACTTATGCTACCATAATTCTATAGTTATTAAATATCCTCATTATAATTCATTCATAGGATAAACAGCATTGATAAAGTCTGGAAGCAACTAATTAAATGCTCGAATATAACAAATGTGTGGTTATTCATTTCTTCTTTAAAGCCTCGAATCTTCTATTCAGGTCGTCAAAATCAATGTCATCTGTCTTACTGGAATCGGACGGTACTGATGGTAACTCTGGCAAATCGAAATTCTTCTGGTCATCTAACTTCGTTCTTGGCAATGGTTTTGGAGCTTCATTGGTGTTCTGCGAAGAAAAATTCGAGAATGATAAAAAATAAAATAAGAAAGAAATTCAAAGCAGGGTTCTAGCCATAGTAAAGGAAAGAAAATTGATAGTATACTTGACTAGTAAGAATTGTGGAGGCTCTCTGGGAGTTACCAAAGCCTAACTATTTTTGACGGAAATATTGAAGTTATGAGAACACTGACTAAGTTGTAAGAATAGTTAATTCAGGTTAAATTCAATATTTCCCAGTCAATTCTAAAAGCTGTGTAGTGGATGAAAGTTCATTGGAACTTAAAATAATTGTGTATTATGGGAAGCAACCGTTATATTTTCTTGATATTCTTCCTCAGGAGACCAACAATTGAAAAGAGTATCCGGCAACCCTCAACATCATAGGATAAATTCCAAGTTTCGATCTTATTGTAATTCTTGAGAATTCCGTTCGATTGGGTGTTTTTTGTACAGAGTTTTTCATTTAAACCCTGGACTTGAATGGTAGAAGCGAGTTCAATTCATCGATAGAATTTTCATTTATAGTTATTGAAAATAGTTGATGAAAATGTTTTTTTCAATAGTTATTTCGCGAATAAGAATTATTGAAACTTGTTTTACTTTACGCGCGAGCTACAAAAGTAATTAAATGTTAATAGATGTTTTAACTAATTTCGTTTTTTCTTGCCCATAATTCATTATCAAGTATACAAGAAAAATATATGAAGCACATTTACTTCTTTTTATCTTTCTATCCACGTTTAAAAGTCATAACCAATTTCAACCACCAGACGGATTTCCTTGACGAACAACAATTATTAATATTAATCTGCCATATCCGTGAAATATCATAGAACAATAAGTTCCTCAAATTTTACTCAAATCAAACTCAAACATTATTATTATATATTGATAAATGTGAAGCAATGGAAAACAAAAAGTGCTATTGTATAAGGCGTGTGGATTGGATGGTGTAGAAAGAAATATCATAAAGTAATATTGAATATTTTCAAAAATGGAATTGGTTTCAGAAACAATTGGGAGAACTCTGTAACTATGGTAACAGAAACAGCAAGTTGAAAAGAACGAAACAAATCAGAATAAGGAACCGTTTCTTCGAAAAAAGAACAGTGCCCACCAGTAAGCATGAAATTATATAAAAATCGAAATCAATACAAAAAACAATTATAAAGGGAAAAAAACACTTGAGTTGGAATAAAAGATATAAAAAAATGTCAACTTGACTCCGAAAAAGTGCTTCTGATCGAAACCATCACAATGAAACCAAATCCTACTTAAGGAAAGGTTGTGTAGATGGCGGCTCGTGATATCATAAGATGGTGAGACAGGCGCATCAGAAAATAAATATCATCATGAACAATTTTATTACTAATGATTTGAATTTTCAAGACAAAACAAATCCTCATGGCTGATATCGACCAATTTGTTCATATCTTCAGTTAAAAAAATCTATTGTTTACTTCTTAAAGAGGAAGTGAGATGAATATAACAGAATAGGGGAATTGAGCTTGAATATTATGGCCTTATGAAACAGAGACCCAGAGCCGTACTGTATGATGGGAATAATAATTAATGGGAGATGAAATAGATTGATAAAATATTCGATTAATTGAATTAGGACGTGTATTTTCCAGAATTTATTTGGTGAGGCACTACCTCACCTGCCCCATAGGAGAAGCCGCCACTGGATGTGAGTGTGGATTTTTGTTATTTTTTGACGCAAAAAACTACCGAAAGTATTCAGATGAAACTTCACAGAAATATAGTTTATCTAACAATATAAAAATATAGTTATGAAGATTTTGTGTAATTTGGCCATAATACAACAACAAATCATCAAGCCTGAGAGCTATTTATCCGTACAATGCTTAAACCGTTGTAGTCACACGAGAATAATTTGTATGGAAGCCATCATTGTATCTAAAATAGTGTGCCAAAATACAGTTTAATTGGATACCATTTTTAAAATGCACATTTTATATCTTTCACCAGTTTCAATTGTCTCTTACACCATTTCCATTCAATTAGGAGTTCGAAGTGTAAGTGTATACACTTAAATGATAAGTATAACTCAACAAAGTGATAGTAAATGCGAATAAGACCTAACGCACACGACCGACAATCGGTGAGCTACAATTTTGTCGGTCGAAATGCAGAACACGTATGTGAATGCACCAACGCACACGAACTACTTTTAGTCGTACCTACAAAACTGTCGGAGCGCGCTACATTTGGTTTTATTCGTAGACTGTCGTCCGTGTGCGTTAACCTCCTACAAAATAGTCGGTCACCGACAATCGTTCGTGTGCGTTAGGTCTAACACGTGTTGGCTGATAAGTATATTCCTTAGGCAGATGTTACCCTAACATATACCGGGTGACACAGACTCATGGTACACCCCAGAAACTCCCTTGTTTCTGTAGCTTTATTTAAGAAATTTGGAACATTGAATATACTCACTATAGGGCACTTTTTGACATATTCAGAAAAAAAATCTAAATCTGCTGGTTTTTCCGGAAATCACATCAACTTTCGATTTTCAAATGGGACACCCGGTATATTATTACATTTTTGAAATCTCTATAATTTTCTCAATCTAATGATACCTCATAGTTGATATTTCATTCATCAGAACGTCCATTTTATTTTTCGATCTAGAGAGCCTTGAACTCCCTAAAATTATTCCAAATAATCAAAATAATGTTACACTATAGTAATTTCGATTTAAAAAGTATCGTGGTTCGAAATACGTGCCAAAAGAGTAAACCAAAACCTTTTTTCACTCGAAACTCCGTTTTGACAAATGGTAGCATAATGGTACTCTGACGTCATTCGAAAGTACCATCGGTGGGGTATCCATCCATATCAACCATATCATCCATATCGAACACGATAATGGAGTTTAGACAAGTTTAAGTATCTTCTCGGTTCAATCCAAAGTTTATGTCATTTCCGGAAAAACCGGAAATTGGATTTTTTTCTAAATATGTCAAAAAGTGCCCTATAGTGAGTATATTCAATGTTCCAAATTTCAGAAATATAGCTTCAGAAACGAGGGAGTTTCTGGGGGTGTACCATGATTCTGTGTCACCCTGTATATGATCATAGATATAGGAGTCATATTTATATGAACAACCTATGACTGCGCAATATAAACCTATGATCATCGATATACCATAGTTACACTGTCATAAATATGACTCCCAAATCTGTGATCACATATACAGAGTGTCCCAGAAGTCGACGTAAAACCGGAATCGGATAATAGGCTAGGTCATAGTGGTCATGAGAAAAATATTTAAAAAAATCGAAGTCGTGTATTTTTATAATTATATTGCATTTTCTATTGTTCGTGAAAATACACAACCTTCGACTATTCTTGAGCTCCTGTAGGTACAATTTTTTACTTTTTTCAAATTTTATTTTTCCTGTGTTATCCCGAATAGTGCTTCTGTAACCTGTGGTCTTCAAGTCTAAGCCTATATTTCCAGCTTGAAAAATAATGTAATTTTTTTCGAACCAAATATTTAAAATTAATATTTCGACCAACTTGAACTGCTTGTACTAAAAAAAAATTGTACTATATAAGTTTGGCAAGTTGCTCCAACAGTTAGCACATTTAATAAAGTTTCTAAAATGTTATAACATAGATCCAGATTTCCGTCGACCTTGTTGGTATGCAAACTTTTTGAATTCTGTCACGTAAATTAATTTTTTCCACGAGAAACAAGCAATTAATGAAAAATGAATGTATAGTGCCTTTCTATTTTCATTGGAATGTGAACATCTACACTTTCATATGTATAATCATTCAAATTAAATCATCGACGTTTAGCCTACTATTTTATGGGCATTTTCAAGACTTACAACTATTAATTAAATATTTTTTTGATTTGGTTTTACTTCGCTGTAGAAATTTCTTCCACTCAACTTCTATATTATTTTGAATACTTAAATTCATTGCAATAAACTGATTATTTTCGGGGTGATTTCTTCCTCACGTTATTCTGTATTATATCTAAAGATGCGAAACCCTATGCTTTCGTTTACCTTTAAAGTTTTTTTTTTTTTTTTCGAGGCATCGACTGCTACGGTCATTAGCCTTACCTTTAAAGTTATTTGGTAGATCTAATCTAAGGAATGCAATCAAATGGGTAAGTTGTCTAGAATGCCAGTAGTTGAAGTGAAAATAAAACCAATTGGGAGTTGCTGAGATTTTGTTAGTTTACAGAAACGCAAAAATAAACTAATGTTAGCAGTTACATTAAAGCTTGGACAATCACTGCAATCTAAAATTCATATTACCTCTAAGTTATTCGTCAAGTTGCCGTTATTTGCGTTGTCCTCTGCCTAAAAGTAATAAATTTCAGATATCGTTCCAGTTTATTGCAAAAAAAATATCGCAAATTCCTCAGGAACCTGATGCCGAATATACTCACAAATATGAGAGTAGCAATTCAACACCTTCGACAAAAATGGACTACACCATTTCCAAATGTAATTCAGAAACAGTCAATTGTATTTCAGAAACAGTCAATTGTATTTCAGAAACAGTCAATTGTATTTCAGATCAGTCACTTCAATTTCAGAAAACGTCAATTGAATTCCAAATTAGTCAATTGAATATCAGAAAACATCAAATGTAATTCAGATTAGTCAATTGAATTTCAGAAATCTTAATTTGTTATTCAGAAAGTTCAAATATTTTTTGAATTTAAGGTGGATTTTGTGTAGTATATTACTCATTTTCATAATGGTTATCATATCGTTAATCATATAACATATTCAATCAGGTATGTTTCTATTTATGAATAAAACCCAATATAATCTGGTGAAATCTCTCGGTGCTGGCTGTTCCTTTTCTTCAACACTGGATTTTGGTAAAAATATGCTTAACCTTCTCCATCGATTCCTCCCTTAACACCGTAGCTTCAGGAAGCACATAACACCTAATGAAAATGAGTCAAATTGAGTACATTTAATTGGAGATGCAATTGACAACAGTGTCTGCAGTTGGTGTATTAGCCATGAAAGGCTACGAGGTTCATTCACAGCGTTTTCAGCAAATGAATGGGTTGAGAGTTTGTTTCAACAGTGGCAAGATATGAGGAACCAGAAATCAGATTGATAGATCAATTGGGCAATCACCCAAACAGTAGCAGTACTACTGAGGATGAGCCCTTATTCTCCCATGCTCAATCCAATTGAAATTTTATGATCGAAAATAAGAACTTACGTAAAAACAAACCTCGGAATTATAAACAGTGTGCCACCGGGGGTTATTGAAAAAAGACTAAAATACCTGGAAAATATTATTGACCGAGCTAAGATGCAATTGAGATGGCTGTATGGCTTCAAATTTTTTCAGTTTTGTGTTAAAGATTAAATGTTCCACGTGAAAATTAATGTTCATTTATTATCATTATTTTATTTCTGAATCACCTACAATTGATATTTTCTGAAATGCAATCTAGTATCAATGTGCGTATGAAATGAATTTCAAATTGCCATTTCTGAAATATAATTTACCATATCGCAAATTCAATTGAGTGTGTTATCTGAATTACATTTGATGTTTTCTGAAATACAATTGATTCTTTCTGAAATTCAAATGACTAATCTGAAATATATTTGACGTTTTCTGAGATACAATTGACTGATCTGAAATACAAGTGATGTTCTCTGAATGTCAATTGACAATTTCTGAATTACAATTGGAAATGGTGTAGTTCTTATCAAACCTACCGAACAGTTTCAGCTTTCGACTTATTTTTGTTCTGTTTAAGGTTTTCCTAGTAGACAAAATAGATTTTGAAACGTCAAGCAGCCATATTCATTCTGGGAAAAAATGAATACCTCACACTTTTGTTTATTTCACTTCAACAGTTAACCAGTATGGCCGAAAATAATATGATTCATGCCCATTTTGTTATAACATTTAAATTCATTAAACATATTAAAATTCAACATGATATCTGTGAAGATTATATACAGTGCCAAGAACTGCTTTTGTTGAAAGTAAACAGAAGTTTCGGAGTCCTTCTATGTTCCAACGACTGAAAACTGGCTAGTATAGTTACCCTAGCTAAAGGTTACCACGAAGTAATAGTATAGTTAAGCAGTCAATTAGTATTAATGCCAATTTTTGACAATCATTACGCTTTGTTTTACGATCTAATGCTCTATGTTTGCTAACTCCCATTTGTCAACTTTCGATCTGTCTTATCATAATCAAGTGTCATTAGAACTGTCAAACAATTCAAATCTTTAGCTCTTATTAACCCCACCCTTCATAACTTGATAGGTAAAATCGCATTTGAAGGACAAAAGAATTTTGATTTGCCAAGACAATATTCTACCTGAGGCAAAGCTATATAGATTGAGCAATGATATTTGTTCAATCGAATTGTGCCAAAAAAAATGGTTTCACTTATACTGCGGGCATATTGAATGACCTGTTATATTCAAATAAAACTCATAACAATTAAAACAAGAATTTGAAGAATGTTAGATAAAACTATTACCTTGCTCATACCAGGGTACAGATTGTTGTAAGAAGGTAAGCTATCCTAAAAGCAAATATAAAAACAAACATATTAATCGCCAAAAAAAATGAGAGCAAAAGAGTAAATCATGCAAGAAATAAATTTAGTACAGAGTAAAATTGAAAATGATAAATGATCTTTTTTTAAGAAAAATAACAAATCATCATCTTTTGTTTTCGAGTTATTGGCTTAAACTGGAATTTGGACGACTTCAACTTTGGTCATTATCTCCGTTTTTGTTTGTGCTAGGATGTTGAAATGAAAATATTATACAGACACTTTTTTCATAGCAATCCAGTAGCGTACTATGTTGTATTCCCAAGAGGAAAAAAATACACAATTTTATGTTATAGTTATAGCTCAGCAAGGAAACACCTCTTACTAAAAAATATAGTACGCTACTGGATTGCTATGAAAAAAGTGTCAGTATAATGTTTTCATTTCAACATCCTAACACAAATAGAAACGGAGATAATAACTGAAGTTGAAATCGCCCAAATTTCAAATTTGAAGTATAACTCGAAAACAAACTAAGATAGAGGAACTCAGTTGAAGGCAATATCAATTTCTCTGAAAAAGAACACCGTTGTGTGTCATTCATATTCCTCTATCTCTTTCGGTTAAAAAGTTGCGTTCAGGTTTCACCAATTTTGCCCACCCTGTACATCCTCTTTCACTCCAAAATATTTTAGCAATGGCCCTAAATCAGGGCCCTCATGCAAGTTTCTCCCAGTGATGGAAACGCCCAATTCCTTTCGCGATTGTGAAGCCAAGTTTTTTTAAGAAAAATAACAAATTGAAAAACAAAACAAAAAACTTGGCTTCACAGATATTTTTCCGATATCTCTATATAATATATATTTTATTCAAATTTTATATACAGGATGTCTCAGAAGTCGACGTCGTATTTATAGCAGTCATCAGCAAAATATTTAAAAAACCCCAGTCGTGTATTTTTCAAATTTGTATATTGCATTTTTTATTCTTCCTATGTTATACCGTATAATGTTTCTGTAACTTTTGATCTTCAACTCTAAGCTAATTGTTTCAGCTTGGAAAATAATGTCACTTCCTGCCGAACCAAATATTGAAAATTAAATTTCATAGTACATCAGTTTGGCAAGCTACTTTAAATATCAGCATATTTAATAAGATTTCTAAAATGCTTTAACACTAACTACATACTTTTTCAGATTGAACAAAAAATGAATTGGTTGAGGCTTTCGAGGCCATCCTTCAATATAACCTATTCTCTCGAGCATTTAAGCCGTCGTCGTAGATTAGTTTCGCCAGTTCGAATGTCTGGCATCTTCAGGAGTTATATTTCAGGAGATGTTCTCACTGGACTGAACTGCCCACTCAGGCAGTTCAGTCCACCTTCTACAGGACGATCGACTTACATTTAAATCCCTGAAAAATTCCAGGTCCGTATTCGAAAAATATAGGACTTCTTCCAAACTGAGTTTCAACACCCTGTATATTGGGATTTGATTGAGATATTTGAAAAGAGCAGAAAAATTTCTATGGGGTTTAATAGATTTCATTGTCCCCGCACTTGATTTTGCTCAAAGAAAACTTCAGGGAAAAATCCATTTTAATGTTGGAATTCCAATAATTCCCTTGAAAACTGGTTCATTGCAATCTAATTAGAAAAATTTCATCTCGAACTGATGGAATATTTGCATTTTTCAATATTTTATCAGATTAAAAAAAGGATTGTGTTAAAAATTGAGCCCCTCAGACGTCATCCTCAACTACGCCTATGGTTCGAACGCACCGAAACGTCAAGACGATCTCTCAACTCTATGGGCAGTCAAGTTAACCTAATTCTATGTACTAATCAGTTGACAGATCAACTCATGCTCATTATTAATTGTATCAATTAATCAATCTTTTCTGTATCGAATCTCTCCTAAGATCAGACCTCACTTGTGCTTCTCTTGGGAAATTAGAATTTTCAAAAAGTCACCTCGCAAATTAATTGTACATCTCGTTCACTTTTGGAAGCAATCAATTAGGTAAGTGAGCATTTCTCAAAGTCATCTCTCATTAATGCATATTTAATGTTATTTTCCTGCTTTTTATAAAGTTTGAAAATGTGTCCACGTTTTAGATCATAAAAATCTATAAAAATACTGGTAATCCTCTCTCACTTTACTCTCAAAAAATCTCTATTGCATTTAACTAATGGAATTGACTCCTCTAAGATATATATTTTGATATATTTTGCTGTTCTCATGATTTTTCAGATTTCTCTAGACTTTTCACATTGGAAATAATAATTGATTGCTCCAGAAATGAACATTATTTGTGGTAATGAATTTTGATTCATTATAATCTCATGTGCACCTCATTATCTCAATGTAATCATCTCATTTCTCAATCATGCACTTCTCATTACACTTGCTAATGATTGTTCTCGAGTTTCAGATGAATGAACGATCTCAAGCGTAAGGGTGAGTCATGGAATCAGTCTTCTCTCTCAATAAAATCAAGTGAACTTCTCTGAAGTATTTGAACGATCAAGTAATTCACACATTGAACCTGATTGACAGTCTCAATCCCTGCTTCACCTTGAGCAGTCTCCTCAAATATTGCCCACATGATTAAATTGGTAAGATCTCCTCATTATAACTAAGAAATTCTCAAGTTCATTCATCGGAAACACTTAGCAAGAAGCATCTCGAGCCTTCAGCTTCAGACGAATCAATAGGGTTGGTGATTTTTGCACTCATACAATGTACTCTCATAATGTCATTCTCATAATTATCAATTGTAACTCTTATTTTTCTGATGAACACTAACCCTGCTTGCTAAAAGTAATTTGTCACTGTAAATTTTGTCTCAATTGATTAATTAGCCTTCTCGTTACAGAACTACGTTATAGATCATAATTATTGATTTCTCAACCATGATATTCTCATATTGTAATGATCTCAATGAAGACCAGACTTAGACTATTAAGTTTTCAATACACGTACTCCTCTAAGGCCTAATCTCACTTTATTACAACTCAGTCTACTCTAACAATTCATTATTGAACCTTTTGTTTTTCTGATGAGATAAAGAGGCTCTCGCAATAAATTTCATTTGCATCATCACTGTAAACTCTGTGTTTAATTTTGAATTAATGGAACTCTCTCAAAGTCTAAGTCTGACTTCAGCTGACCTCTCATTTTGAACTCCTCTAGATTACCTCTCTTTTTATAGTTGGATAATTCACTCTGAGTTTTAAAGATGACTTTAATATTGTATTTTTTACTGTATTAACTTCATGCGGGTGACTTATTCATTTTATGATTGTGAATGATGTCAATAAATGTTTTTACAATACCATCTCTAACTCAATTATCTGGATACAGTTCTAAACTTTATTTTCCAAAATCAGAACATCCCCGATTTTGTACAGATTGATTGAGAGAAATATAACTGTATGTATTGTATCCCACAAGGGTTGTTTCGAGTAGACTAAGACAATTTCTACAAAATAAATTTTGACAACTGGTATCTTCAATATGTGGAATTCGCATGAATGGGCTGAAGAGAATCCGCATGCGATCAGGCATACGATATCCCAATACAAATTTTCAACAAACGTACGTTGAGGCGTTTATAAAAATCGATTGATTAGACCGCACGTCCTACCAAGACGTCTTACCGGTGATCTTTACTTAAATTTCCTTCAAAATAATCTTCCTGTATTACTCGAAGGTACACACATTGCAGGAATGCATTTTCATTATAATGGAGCCCATTTCAGAGTAATGTTCAGATATTTTTGAGATCATAACTTTCTAAATCTGTGGATAGGCATAGGTGGACTGCATTCCTGGTCCGCTAGATCACCAGATTTCAATCCTGTTGACCATTTCATTTGGAGTTATTTGTGATATTTAGGATATTCACCTGAAAATAGAAGTGAGGAGATATCGAAGTCGCCTGTAATAAAATACGTAAAAATCCAGGCATGATCAAAAAAGTATCAGACATATTTTGAAGCGGAATAGTATGTGTATTGAGAAAAACGGTGTTTCTTTCGAAAACATTCTGTAAATCACGTTGAGTGTTCATCGTTGTTGACTTCAAATAAATTTTTCTCAATCAATGATGTTCTTCCGAAAATACATCGAAATCATTCCTCAGAATATTATGAAATACGAATGTGCAATTGGTAGGACGAAAAAAATTCAATTCGATCAAAACATACGATTTTTCTGAATTTTGTGAAATTCCAATATTCAATTGAATCTTTTCCTGATACTTTCTTTGGGCAAAATCACGTGCGCGACAATGAAATCTACCGAACCTCAAAGAAAATTTTCTGCTCTTTCCAAATATCTCAATCAAATCCCAAAATTCCAATAAACAGAGTGTTGAATTTCAGTTTTGAAGAAGTCCCATATTTTTCAAATACAGACCTGTAATTTTTCAGGAATCTAAATGTAAATCGATCGGGCTGTCGAAGGTTATGATACGTCCCAAGTATCAAATGAAAATACCGGTTGGTTCAAAAGTTGGCAATTGGATTTTTTGGTGAATACATAAAACACCATGTATCTCGGTTATTGAATTAATAGGTGGGTTTTTTGGATTCGCCTAGGGTACTTCTAGCTCAGGTTACCGTATGTTAATTTAGCAATGAAGCACCCTGTATATAATCTAAATAGTATGTTTTTTTATTTTATGGAAAAGTTATTGTTCAGAGCATTCCAGATTCACTTTATCTCGGTTATGGAATTGATTATACCTATCATATAGCAGTTTTTTGGACTCGCCTACGGTAGCTCTAGCTCAGGTTACCGTATGTTCATTTACCAATGAAACACCCTGTATAATAAATTTTGACAAAAGGCATCGAAGACGCATGTCCAATAGAACGCAACGATGCCATTTTCTAAAGAATCATCTTCAGGGAGAGCTTAATTGAGCACGCCTGAAATATTGCCTATTTAACTGATTTCTGAACCGTACTCATTAGAAAGTAGTGCTCAATAGAACTCGGAATTGAGAAGAACTGAAACTAGTTAGGTCAGGTTAGGTAAGATTGACTATCACTACGGTTTTATCAAAATAGAGGAAGCTGAATAATTTACACAAAAAATTATCTTGAAACTCATTTAGACAGCGTAGTATGAAATATAAATAAAGGTCTTCTCTAGGTTATAATTATTTACCCCTTTTTTGTGGAAAGATGTACTATGCATTTTGGAAAGCTAATTTGACATCATTAGAACTTCAAAAATACAAACCGTTAATAATGTAAAGGTCGATTAGTAGAAGATCGAAACTAAGTTTAGGAAACAATTTTCTGATGTACGAATTCTAATCTAATGAATGTGGACTTTAGAAGAAATGCTATGCCACCAATCTGAACATTCCCATAAGCAGTTGCAGCCTCATCAGACAATACATGAAGACCAAGAATCATGCAAAGTGAATGAATTAAATGAGAACTAATTTCGATAGTGTACAGGGTGATTCACTCATCTTGGTAACCCCAATTTTCTCGAAAACGTCCGAATATTTTTTCATTCTGTGAATGGCGTTTTGAACAAGTCAATGTCGACTTGAGATGCGAATAAAAATCTGCGGAATAAATAAAGACGCCAGGCGTCACGGCGCTATCAAAAATTTTTTCTCCAGGGACATACCTTTTTTATCATGTCATTTGAAAGATAATTTCATTCTGAATTTTTTTTTCGAATACAATTTTTATCCATTTCTAACCTTCAGCGATCCGCAGCGTGTTTTATGTTAATTCTATTCCATTTATTTTTTTCTGTATTGTGGTAGTATGCCTTCATTTGGAGACATATAGATATGATTTTGTGCCTTGAAATTGAGAAGGCTAGTTTTCTAGTCAATGTGCCTCTTAAAATAAGATAAAATATGTGGCTACAGCAAGATGGGGCTCCATGTCACAACGCTGCCATTGTGAAGAGATATTTAGATCAAAAATTTGAAAATAAATGGATAGGAACCAATGGACCCATCAGGTATCGCCAGACCTAAAGCTCATGGATTACTTTCTGAGGGGTACCCTCAAAAATATGGTTTACCAAACTGATTCTAATAACTTGGACCATTTGAAAATAAAGATAAGAAACGTATGTGCCCTAATAGACCCTTATGACCAAAGTAACTTATAATGAAATAGGGGAATGATATAACTTATGTATGTATCATAATGGCCAGTATATAGAGAACAAATGATTCAAAATGATTCGTTCGTTATTAAAAAAAATGTTTATTGTTATAAGATATAATATTTAATGAATATAATAAAAAATAAATAGTTTGTTACAGAACCTCTGTCATTTTTCGAAACTAAATCATATCTGGGTCATCTATCCATTATGATCAATATATTTCCCTATATCATTATAAGTTACTTTGGTCAAAATATAAGAGTCCATTTATTTTCGAATTCTTGATCTCAATATCTCCTCAGAATGGCAGCGTTGTGACACGGAGCCCCATCTTGCTGAATCCAAATATTTAATCTCATTTGGGGAGGCAGATTGTTTAGAAAATTAGCCTTCTTGAATTCAAGGCACAAAATCATATTTATGTCTCCAAATAAAGGCATACTACCACAATACAGAAAAAATAAATGGAATAGAATTAACATAAAACACGCTGCAGATCGCTGACGGTTAAAAATGGATAAAAATTGTATTCGAAAAAAAAGTTCAGAATGACATGATAAAAAAAGTATGTCCCTGGAGAAAAAATTTTTGATAGCGCCGCGACGCCTGGCGTTTTTATTTATTCCGCAGATTTTTATGCGCATCTCAAGTCGACATTCACAGAATGAAAAAATATTCAGACGTTTTCGAGAAAATCGTGGTTACCAAGATAAATGAATCACCCTGTACACTGTGTCCCAAATTGGTTGAGACTGCACTGTATCTCACCTGTTATTGAAGATAGACACATGAGGTTTTCGCGACCCTATGTCCCTTTTTTTGTGAAACTTTTAAATCCACAAACAGAAATAACCCAACGACTTTTGTTTTGGAAATACAGGGCGAAAACGAGAAAGTGCACTTTTGAAGATATTATTTCTCTGGCCCTGTATAAGACAGAAAAAAATACGAGTAGTTATAAATTTTTTTCAGAGCACTGTTTTTGAAATTTAGCACAAACTTGATATTTTTCAAATGGATTATAATATAATATAATAATATAATAATGTTTATTCACTGAATTTTTGAATATACATAGATTAATGAGATAAGAATAAACAAACAAAAAATTACAGAAGCTTTAGTTCCGGAGAATCTATTGCTTATACGTAATATATATGAAATTTCCTAAAAAAAAATGTGAAACATCAACGAACATCTCTACAAATACAAACGTCAATGTTCGTCTCTCGTACATCCCTCGATCTCCATCCCCCATCTAAATCCTCTTCATCTATCCCCACCTCGACATAATTTCCAACGTCAACCCATGCAACTCAGGACTTGTTCCTTTGACCAATGAAATCATTAACCACTATACCACAAGAACGAAGCCACTTCCTCAAACGCTCTCTGAAAAGTTTAATCCCATTTATCATCCTTATTTCAAGAGGAATCTGAGAGTAAAGCTTCGGGGCCAGGAAATCACTACAACGTTGCCCTATAGATTGTGTGCAACGTGGCAAAACTAAGTTCATCCTTCTTCTAGTGTCGTAACCGTGGCTGATAGGATCAGATTTGAACTTACCCTGTTTCATATGGACCATCATATTCACAAAAAAAAGTTGTCTCACATCCAGCATCCCAGATTCCTCATATAGTCTCTTATTGGGAAAATCAAGTGGCCTGCCATAGATGACCCTCAGTATCCACCTATGAACCACATTCAAACCTTCCAAATGCACATCATTGACACCCCCCCATCCAATGATTCCATAACCTATCTGCGATTGAACCAACGCATAATATAATATTCGAAGATTCCCGAGGTCCAGGTATTCTCTTATATGCCTGAGTTTATATGTTAATCCTCTCAACTTATTCACCACATAATTTATATGCGAATTCCATTTGAGGTGTCTGTCAATCACGATACCCAAATACTTGATAGATTCAGCCTCTGGGATACATGAGTCTGGTCCCGTGATCAGATGACCCATCCTCGGTAATCCACTAGTGTATGAGCAGAAATATTTAGTCTTTTCAAAATTGAGTGTGAGGATGTTGAATCTGAACCATTCCTCTATAGATCCGAAATCTGCTTCCACATTTGTCTTCAATGTTGTCCACGAATCTGATTCATAAAATATCACAATATCATCCGCAAATCCAAGAATTCTCCCTTTAGATCTCACACTGAACAGACTGTTAACGTAGACAATGAACAAAATTGGACCAAGCACAGTTCCTTGTGGAACACCACATGTTACAGACTCAGGACCACTTAACTCACCCCCAACGCATACCCTCTGCTGACGATCCGTCAAATAGCTCTTCAAGATCCTGAATGTGTTCCCCCTCATGCCATATCTTTCCAATTTATCCAACAATTTATCATGGTTGACGGTGTCAAAAGCCTTTGAGAGATCAACAAAAACCCCAATGATGGTTTACTCTTGTCCAGAGCTTCATAAATGTGTGACGTTAACTCTTGAATTGCATCTTCCGTTGATTTCCCCTCTATAAATCCGTACTGACATTCAGATATAATCTTGTACTTCTTGAAGAAGTCCGTTAATCTCGATTTAAGTATTTTTTCCAATATTTTCGCTATGTTGGATATGAGGGATATTGGTCTATAATTACTCATCTCCAACTTATTTCCACTTTTGTACAACGGTTTAACAACACCAATTTTCAGCACACAGGGAAAGTATCCATCCTCCAGGCAACGATTTATGAGATGGGTGAGTGGGGTCTTTATTTCTTCTGAAAGGGTTTTCAGAGTCTCTGCTTTAATACCATCATGTCCAGGAGCTGTTGATGATCTCAGCTGCATTATCACATCCCCGACCTCTTTGGCATCCGTCGGATATAAGCACATTGAATTTATGACCCTCGTTTCGCGCTCATTGTAGCAATCAGGAATGATTATCTTTTCTGCATATTTTTGGCCTAGTTTACTGAAATAGGTATTGAAACCACTGCAGATATCACTCTTAGACTCCAATATTCTGCCATCCGTAGATTTAATTGTCTCAATCTTCTGCCCTGATTTTGAACGATTACAAATATCATTCACACATTTCCAAAGTGCTTTAGACTGGCCTGCATTCTGTTTTATAATTTTCTGTGCATAAGATTTTTTTGATGATTTTATCAATTTATTCAATTTATTCCTATAAACTTGATATTGCAACTTTAAGGAGGGGTCTCGAGGATTCTTTATCATCTCTTTGTACATTTGTTGTTTTTTGTTTATTGATGTTAAGAGTGCAGAAGTCAACCACCCTTTATTCTTCTTCAAATTTTTTCTCAATTTGATCCGCCTCGTATTTTCCTCAATGTGCCATCTGAGTCTTCCAATGAATTCCTCAGCCATATCATCTATATTCTGTAATGTGAAAAATGATTCCCACTTTTCTTTCACCAAATCTTCTTTGAGAGATGAAAAATTTATCTCTTCTCTAAATCCCTTGCATTCACTGTTGTTCTCAGAAACATCCGGGTGTTTCAGATCGACGTTCACTGTCAGCGCTATAGGATAATGATCAGTTATATCGTAGTGAAATATGAATGATTCAATTTTCTTAGCTCTATTTGATCTTATGAAGAAATGGTCGATACATGTTTGACTATGAGGTCTGGTATATTCATTGATATACGAGTCATAACCGAAACTGCTCAATATATTCTTATATTCCTCCACATAATCCGCACCGGATAACAAGTCTATGTTAGTATCTCCTGCAATGATATGGAGATCAGTTCTTTTGATCGATTGAACATATTCATGTAGACCTATGTTGAATCTCTTAGGATCGGTACTCGGGGACCTATAGATGGCAGTGACAATAAAATTTTCAGTCCCAGCTTTTACATTGACTTCAATAATTTTTATATCGCAAATGTTCTTCACCTGATAAGTGAAGTCCATTCCTTCCTTAATATATACTACCACACCATCGTTTTTATTCAATCTGCCCTCATTATATACAGTAGTATAGCCACTTATCTTGATAACGTCGCAATCATATATGTGAAATGTCTCAGAAAGCACAATCATCTGAAATTCGAGGGACAACTCATTCAAAAATACCACCAGTTCATCAAGGTTCTTCATAATACTTCTGATATTCAAATGCAAAATATTCACAGGTGTAGGAAAAGGTGATACGAAACCATCCATATCGGAAATAATCTTAGCCGTTATTTGTTCATTATTATATTCTCTCAAAAATGGATCCATCTTAGCATCAATGTTAGATCAGAAAGGGGGTACAGAAAGATCATTCACAAAACACAAAATACTCAAAAAAAAAACAAAACAAATAAAGAAATAAACTAAAATTCACTGTGATGGTTAGATAACCTGTTAACAGTTTAATCCTTTCCCCTGGTGTTAGAACGCAATCTGATAATCTTTTCCTGCTTGGTTGTCTTTCTCACAGCCACTTCTGATTTCGGTGTACTGTTATCGTTTATTCTGTTAACCGTTTGCTTTCCGCTTTGACTCTCAGGTTGTTGTTGTAACCGAGCTTGGTTTTCAGTGCTCTCGATATTAAGATTTATTGCCTTATCTGATAAAGAAATCAATGGCTGCGTAGGAGTTTCTGGGGCGCTATTAGCAGCTGCTTTCGACCCAGAACTCTGCAACTCTTGAAGAGTAAGCTTCTTACCGTCGACCACAAGTCTTCCACCTCTGATGTAGCACTCCTTTCCCCTATTTCTTTCCTTAATCATATATTCTCGTAGTTCACGGTATTCTCTTCGCTGTTCCTCTGAGAGATCATTCGAAATCGAAAAGCTAGTTCCCTTCAATTTGGAAACAGTTCCTGAGAACCTGAATCTTTTTCAGGTAAGTTACAAATTCAATCTTTACTGGGCGGTTGTCAGCCTTTCCTAGACAAACAAAATTATTGATGTCCCCACCCTCTAATTCTACTCCCACCAAATTTTTAATTTCAGAACAGATAAACTCCAAAGTAATTATCTCATTCGGCACATGCCATCCAAAAACAATGATATTATTCCTCCTATCCTTCTCCCGTAACTCCTCGATTTGGCTCTTTAGAACAGCATTTTCCTGTTCCAGTTGATTTAACTTGAATTTCAACCCCTCAAATTCCAACAAAATGTTGGCTTCCGATGCCTGAATTATATTTTTCAGCTCAGTTTTACTAGCTTCAATCTTATCCAGAATGCTTTTAATTATTTTTTCATCCATAATTTTTACTCTGCTCGAAGTTATGAGGTATTACTATTATTATAGATTTTTTTTTTTTGTACCCTGTATATTTCAACTTCAATTTTTTGCAATTATTTTTCTACATATATTGATGTATCACAAGTTGATCTACAATAAATTTTAGCTTGAAAAATCAGAAAAATCCAAATGTATGTTTGATTTTTCAAAAATAGGCCATGAATTCTTCCACAATTGCATAATGGTTGAACATACATCAAAAAATATTGATATCCATATTTTTTTTGTTTTCGTAATTTTTGAGTTCAAGTTGAAGAAAAATATTTTGAGAGTATGTTCAAAATACACTTCTAGCAACAATTAAAGGAACAGAAAATTTTCCAAATTTTTTGGTGTTTTAATTTTTTTTTCGATCTTCAAAAAATACAAAATTAACTAATAACTGAAAAAATGTATTTAATAATTTTCGAAATGATTAGCTCAAGTTTAAGGAACAAAAACCTTGATCCCTCAATTCTTTCAAAATTTCAATCGATTGGTCCAGGAAAAACGCTTCACCGATCGATCTACCGTTTTAGGGGAGCCTTTGGGGTACATTAGGCTGTAAAATTGTTTTATAACCTTAGCTTTCCCTCCAATATTGACGAAGATACAGTCCGTTAACCAACAAATGGCAAAATGGGATTTTCTTGCTCTTTTTTCACATAACCGTTACAGGTAAAAAAAAAATTTTTTTAATTAAACATGATTGATTTTTGTAGGAAATTTTCTGCAGAAAAAGAAACCGGCTGTCGATTAGATGGACCTGAATAAACAGGCTATGCGGGCTCTAGATCAAAAAATTTTCTGAATGCGCGTATAGCAAAAATAAAAATTTGAAAAATTAAAAAAAAACTTCCTTCCTGCTTTATCCGAGGATTGCATGGCTGTCGGTACTCTGAAAAATTGTTAGCCAATAAATCCAAAAACAAGGGTCTTCAAACTTCAAAAGTTGAGTTTTCTATTTCTCATAAGAACATTTTTCAGTGAGATACAGCCTGTTGAAAAACACCGAAAAATTTGGAAAATTTTTCTGTTCCTTTCAATGTTGCGAGAAGTATATAATAAAATAAATAGGTTTGAGTCACATGATGTTTTATAGAAGTAATAATTAAATGCATGTGAAAAAGAATTCATTACCTAATATAAAAAATCAAACATAAATATGGATTCTTCTTATTTTTTTAACCTAAAATTTATTGAAGGTTGGGTTGTGATACATCAAAGTATTCAGAAAAAAAGCAAAAATTTGATGTTAAAATCGACAAGGTGTTCCATTTGAAAAATACGAAGTTTGCGCTCAATCACAAAGAGTGCTCTGAAAAAGTTTTTAACTACTCTATTAACTATATCTATTATAAGCAGTTTTCATTATTTTCTATCTTATACAGAGCCCAAGAAATAATAACATCCCCAAAAGTGCCATTTTCCTTTTCGCCCTGTATTTCAGAAACAAAAGTAGTTTAAATAGTTCTGTTTGTGGATTTAAGAGTTTAACAAAAAAGTGACACGCGGTCGCAAAAACCGCATGTCTTTCAATAATAGCTGAGATACAGTGCAGTCTCAACCAATTTAGGACACAGTGTCTAGGTTGCATTATGAGTGCAACAAATAATCATTCGGAATAACCTTGGAGTGACAAGGTATCCCAAATTGCTTAATTTTGGCTATTTCTGGTACTTCTAGACTAGATAGATGAAAACGTTGGAAGGAGTCTTAGGTTCGATTTTATTGAAAACACCTTTAGTGGAAACCGTTTCACGATATCTTCATTCGTATTGAAGATAAAACAAAATTTTGATATTTTATCGATGTGCCATAACTTTTTCATTTTCGAATATATCTTTAAACGATTAAAAGATTTTACAACCACTGTTTCACTGGGAATAAGACACTTATTCAATAATTTTTATTTCTAATTTTTTTGTATGATATAATGCGTTCGTATTCAAAATGAAAAAGTTGTTTTTTTTTTCCACCCTCAGTAAAAGTGACACAAAAATTTAATATAGCGGCGACCGAATGTAGAAATTCCGTAACGAAAAAACCAAACACAGCCGTGTATCGTCGGTTCAGTTCGGCAGACTTCGGCACGGTGTTTGAGTGCTTGCGACTAGACGGGTGCGTGCAGCCACTCTAGCAGTGCAAAATGGAGTCGGCAATCTCGCTGTTCCCATTGACTTACGAACGGCAAATATTTCATTATCATAGGATAGAAAATGTATAACCAAACGCAAACATTTTCCATTAACTTCAGCTCTTGCTCTAACTATACATAAGTCGCAAGGTGGAACTTTTGACGAAATAGTATATGAGTATAGTAAATCACATTCTCAGGAACTCGTCTATGTTGCACTCTCTCGGGTGACTAATATTGAAAAATTGTATATTACGACAAAAAATGATAATTCTGCATTTAAGTTTTATCATAATCGAAGGCAAGCATCGACTGCATCTTTGTTGTAAGAATTCAAAAGACAGTCTTTAAATAGTGTTCAGATGATAGCTCAAAGTGTCTTAGATTTCATTAGTAATGGAAATGGCATTTCAATAATGACTTTCAATTGCCAAAGTCTACATAGTCACAAATACTATTTACAAGATTCAGTTACGAGACAAACCAATGTGTTACTTCTTACCGAAACATGCATGATGCGTGATAATCCGATAATCCGTATTGTTCAATTCAATTGCACTTATCTTGGCTTGGATAAAAAATTGAATTTAAAAATGAATAATGATCCACAAGAATCCACAACGAATTACGGGACCACTATTGACGTGGAATTTTACAGATATTTAGAAGATAGTAAGTCTCAAACTTATGTTTCTTATTTCAGTTACCTTTAACCTATAGTTTCAATGATAAACATTCCTGAATAACCTACATGTATTGTAAGATAAATAAAAAAAAATTTTGAATCAACAATATTATCACGCCCAGGGCTGCGTTCACAAACTTACTCAGAGAGTAGAGTAAGAGTATGGCCATATGATCAGAAATATACTTCAGTCTTTACTCCACACTCATCGTTCATATACATTTTTTATATATCATTTTAATATTGAATTGTTGCTATCGTGAATGAATAATAGAAGTTTAAGGAAATAATTCTCTCTATTCGTACATTTTTAGTTGTGTCTTTGAAGTATAGTCTATTTTTCTTTTATTTTAAAAGCAGAGCACAACTGTGTTTTTTGATGATTGTGAGGGAAGTGATAAATGTTCTCAGGATGTTTTGTTGCGTTATTGACTTAAAAAATTAAATACTCCGTAACAAGAAATAGTTTCATTTGAGGAAGTTAAAAAATATTGTACAAAAGATAAAGCAAAATATGCATGAACCTTGACAGATCTCAACTCTCGAATATAACAAAATATCAATGTTTAAAATTCATCAAATTGGAATTTTATTTGTTTTTTTTTATATTGCGTGATCTATGGGTTTGCATTTTTCACCTTATTGGCAGTGAGGGCGATAAACAGAATCGCACTCCATATGTTTTCCGACTGAAAAGAATTCTTCCGATAAGAAGTCAGTTGAATTCACGCATCCGTGGGTGACACATTTTTCGATCGATTTTCACGCTGTTTTTCGTACTTTCAATATTTCTGGATTTCCAACGGTCTAGTTATCTCTGGGGATTAATGAGACTGGGAAATTCCACGCTACAACTGGCAGCTCAGAGGGCCCTCTTCCACCTTCTACAGGATACCACCAAGGTAAGTGCGCTTCTTTTGGCCCAATTATTATTCCTGCCTTGTTATTTCATTCAATACAAACATCGCCTATAAATCACGCAAAGGGGAAAAGTTCCAGAAAAACCACCTTGGCGATATACGTCCAGTTTTCTCCCCGGTCGCTCTCGAAGGAGGGTACGCTCATTCTGATTTTATATACCCTCAATGTCGCACAATCAATGTAGACTTCTTATCAGGTACAAAAAACAGTTATTGTGGGACTTTTCATGTCTCGATTTATTTGAACTTGAACGGACCACTCTAGGTTCTGCAATACTCTTTTCAAAACACCATTATCTCCTGTTTAGTTTGAGTTTACTTTGAGCTTTGTTCATTCACTGCTAGCAATTTTATCGAATTTATTTAATCATTAAAGTAATTCTTTCCTATATTTCTTTATTTCACAGAATAGTTGTTTCACATAGAAAACTTATTGTTTCGTATTTCGTGATTGAAATAAAACAAAACTAGAAATAAATACTTATTCGAATAATATTCAGTTTCAAAAGGTCTGCAGGAGCAGGACAGAATGAAAATCGTACGTCACAGCTGTCAGAGTATGTGTTTACTCTCCCAAATGGCAGAGTATGCAGAGCTTATTCAGAGGAAGTTTATGAACGCTCATAGAGTATACTCCGAGGAAGACAAAGTAAGTTTGTGAACGCTTTAGAGTAAGGAGAGCTTACTCTGAGTAAGTTTATGAACACAACCCAGGGCTCCTGTCAATGTTTTCACCCTTCTTTTCTAGAAGTACCAGAAACGTCAAAATCAATTAGGGATACCCTGTACAACACACCTTTAAAATCGGAAAATCCTGTAAACCACTGTAATCACATAAAAAACAATAATGAAATATGTGAGTAGGACTTGTTAATGGAGAAGAACTCAACAGTTGAAATACAAGATCTGTATTCTGAGTTCTAGTACTTTTTGTATTCTCAATAGAAATAGAAGGTTTATATCCACTTCTAAATGTTCACTGACGTTGAAATTGCAATACAAATCCAAATCAAATCATCATTCATTCAATCACTATTGTACTGTATTTGTTAATAATATGACGAAAAAATTTCAAACAGTAGTGTGTAAACACTCACCATAAAATCAGTATTGAACTCCTTGTTCTCATCAGATGGAGGAATATTGTATGAAAATGCCGGTGGAGGGGCCGTTGGTTGACCCTCTGGTTCTTTAGGCCCCTGCGATAAATTGTTATTATTTGTGAACATTTTTGCTGCGGAATTCATGTAAACTTACAGGATACTCAAACGGTACTGCTGGGAAATCAGGAAAAGCGGGTGGCTGAGGGTAGCCCAGGAATCCTGGGGGATGAGGCATGCCACCACCACCTAAATTGTTCTTATCAGAGAGGTCAATAAGCATGGCGTCCTTAGCTAAAAACAAAAACACCGAAAATGCCACTCCTCAATTTTGATCATTTTAATGAAATACCTTTCTCCATTTCCATAATTTGAGGATCTGGTTCGTAAGGAATGTTGAAACTTTTCGCGATTTCAATCATATACTTCTCGACCAACAACTTCGGTGGACTATGAATTGCTAATTTGTGTTTCAAGCGATCGTTGATCGTTTCAACCGATTCAACCCTACAAGCTTCTGCGTAATTTAGACCATATTTAGCAGTGAGCAAATCTGATATAACTTTCAATTCCTGAAAATAACGTCCAATGTATAAGCCAACATTTCAATTGGAAATTAACTCACATTACAATCAGATTGCAATCTCGGTGCTACCCATATTAGACTCGACACTGCTTCAGAAATACCGTCGTCCAGATCTTTCATATTAGTGATGAGACCGAATCTTGCCAACAAAAGATCGCAATACATTTCCACTATTTCCATAGCCTCAACAAGGTAGTCTTCCCTATAATTAAGTAAAGGTAAATTTATGAGCTCCATTAAAAAGCATTAAAATCAACCTGATAATATATTCCACCCTTATTTTCGCTCTTTCGATTTTTCCTTCTTTGATGAAAGCAGCAATCTCTCTTCTAGATTTTTCAGCGAGTTCAGCCTTCTTTTTTTCCAGTAATTTCAATCTTGCCATCGCTAGACGTAGATTTGTCTTCAGTTTAGTATAATTAGGTCCACTAGAAAACATTTTGATGGAATATTTTTGGAGGAAATAAACTAGACCTGATTGTAAAAAACCAAAGGAAAGTTATTTTTATGAATCACCAATTATTTATAAATAATTGGAGGAGTTAACACCATAACCCCACTTTTAGAGACTTTTGACATTTTGGTTTGAAGTTTGAATGACAACTCTAGTTACACGTTCCATTTCCTTTCTTATCTTATGATGTAAATAACCGATTTCAAGCGAATAACCTGGTCCTCATTGGTAATTACCAACTAGGACCAACTGAATTCAAGCGACTTCGGTCATTGTCGGTTATAATCATTTTACAAGGAATATCGCTGAAGGCTATAACCGTAGATAACCGCAGGCAGGACCGTAGATAACCGCGGTCATTACTGGTTATTCGCTTGAAATCGGTTAATGTAAAATATAAGACTAGTATTAAGCCAATGAAACAATTGTGATTTGGTGTTTGAACTATAAATATTGAATATTTACAAGGGAAAATAATTATAAAGGAAAATATTAACTAGTACTTTTGATAGTATAGAGAATAACAATATCTTAATGCCAAGCAATATCTGCACCTTCATCCCTTGAAATTCAATCACAAATAATATTTCAGTGATAATCACAATACGGGGTGGCCATTTGAAAACGAAACAGACAAGATTACAGACGAAATAAATTTTTTCGATAGAAATGCTCGGACAGGTCGATTTCTGTTTCGAGGGGGACAACTTAAGATGTAGGTTACAGACGCATAGCGCTTCAACCCTTGCTACTGCAACCCTCACCCCCAATTTTTGAATAGGGGAGATGTTGTGAGTGATACCTCATTTGAAAGGTATTTTTATATTGATTTCAGCACAGTAATTGTTTTTTCATTTTATGCATTAGTTCTCGAAATACAGGGTGGCCATTTGAAAACGAAACAGACGAGATTACAGACGAAATAAATTTTTTCGATAGAAATACTCGGACAGGTCGATTTCTGTTTCGAGGGGGACAACTTAAGATGTAGGTTACGGACGCATAGCGCTTCAACCCTTGCTACTACAACCCTCACCCCCAATTTTTGAATAGGGGAGATGTTGTGAGTGATACCTCATTTGAAAGGTATTTTTATATTGATTTCAGCACAGTAATTGTTTTTTCATTTTATGCATTAGTTCTCGAAATACAGGGTGGCCATTTGAAAACGAAACAGACGAGATTACAGACGAAATAAATTTTTTCGATAGAAATGCTCGGACAGGTCGATTTCTGTTTCGAGGGGGACAACTTAAGATGTAGGTTACGGACGCATAGCGCTTCAACCCTTGCTACTACAACCCTCACCCCCAATTTTTGAATAGGGAAGATGGGGTGAGTGATACCTCATTTGAAAGGTTTTTCACAAAAAAACACTACAAGTGCCATGAAAACACTACAAGTGCCATGAAAACACCACTTCATTTTCAAATGCTTAGTCAAAAATATTTCGAGAACTAATGCATAAAATGAAAAAACAATTACTGTGCTGAAATCAGTATAAAAATACCTTTCAAATGAGGTATCACTCACCCCGTCTTCCCTATTCAAAAATTGGGGGTGAGGGTTGTAGTAGCAAGGGTTGAAGCCACCCTGTATATATGTCTTGCAGTATGGCAAAGAAAAGATAAATATCGTAGCGGAATAATTATTCATCTTATAGAAGAGAATATTTTTAATACTACAGTTCAAATAAAAAAAATATGTATTATTCGAAGACTTTCGACTTGGACACACTAAGGGCCGGTTTTACAATCGAAAGTTAACCTTTATGGTCAGGTTACCGGCACTCGATGGTTAACTCGTACCTGACGTTTTACAATAATTTTACCGATGGAGGTTTCGTAACTATGAGTTGAGTTTAAATTTTATTAAGTTGGTAGAAAAAAATGGTTCTTTTCATCTAAATGGTAGGTCGGACGCATTAACAAATTTATAAGACGTCATATTCATCAAAAGATCTGAGGCGGCAATTTCGAAAAAATTACGGACAAAGCAAAGTCAGCCTCTAAATTCAAAATTTCATTTTTATTTCACATAATTTATTTTGTAAGTCTGAAGGACTTAGCTCAATTGCCTTAAATACAGCTATATATTTATTTTATTTTCAAGAGGAGTATCTAGAATGAATATCTTACGTCGAAAAATGGCATTGATGGATAAGAAATGTGCCTTGCAGAATATTAAAATCGATGATTGATTTATACAAGAATATATTCAAAGTTTTTTATTTCAGTTTAATAAATGTTTCCACAGTTTTGTCTATGCATACATGAGTTCAATTATTTCTGTTATTCAATCTTTTGAAATACATGTTTATGAAGGTATCTCTAGTAGAAGTACTTGTATTATGCCTTTGATTGGGAAATTCTGAAAGATCAACATTTGTAGTGAATTCTACAGCAGCTTCTCCTTCATCATTGACTGGAGGGATCAATTCTTTTTGGTCACATCCTAAGTTATGAAGAAAGGCTGTTGCCACAATCACAGCTTGAGCTGTATCTAATTTGACACTCATTCCCATGGCAAGGGCTGGAAAGCGACGTTTCCACAGAGCATACTGTCTCTCAACGAAATTTCTTGTACGAATGTGTGATTCGTTAAATAAGCTTTCAGAAGGTGTCCTTGGATTTGCTTAAGGTGTAATTAAATAAGGCTTAATTCCATAGCCACTATCTCCTACATTCTTATGAAAAAGAGAGCTAAAATAATACAATAAATGTTGAAACAAAAAAAACCTGAGCTGAGGTAAAAAAAGAACGGGGTATCATAACATTCTTCGTATGATACTAAAGAATCAAAACTGACAATACTTAAGAGTATTGATAGCTCTAGTTACACGTCTCACAACCAAACTTGCAGTTGCTTTGCTGACACCAGCAAAATCTCCATTACATCTCAAGAATGATCCAGAAGCATAATAGTTTGTGAGTTGAAGCTGCTGACTTGCAGATAGACAATCATTTCTGAAAATAAAATCTTTTTTATAAAAATGTACTTACAAAAGTATTGCATTTTAACTACCTTCTAGTTGGATGAGCTATCAAATGTTCTATTTGGCTGAGAATATCCAAAACGCATCTTTTTGATAATCTGACTCGTTTGAAAAAATCATCATCGTCGTAAATATCGAAATAATTTGGTCTATGACGGATCACTTTAGGACATTGTTTAATAAGTCAGTGGTCTACGATAATCCTCTTCATCACTGCTATAAGCGTTTATATCATAACCCATTAAATCCATATTAACAGAAAATCTGAAGTGTAATTATCAGCCAAAATAAATTTCGAATCAAAGAAAAACGAAACAACATTCGTTTTTAGGTTATATACATATACATTTTTGAATTATTCTATGGTTCTTGAATTAACTTCAGGTTTACCCACACTTTCGGTGTAGGTTAAGTTAACTGATAGTTAACCACGTTTCGTGCGATTGTAAAACGCCTAACCTGCAAAATTTCCTTAACCTAAAGTTAACCTTCGATTGTAAAACCGGGCCTAAGATGATACACGAATACCATTTGTTGCAATGAACTGAAACCACCTAATGTAATGGCCTCTTTTTATGCAATTCATGATTTCCTGAATATACTTGGAATTTTTATGTAACAGCTTAATGAATAAATTTGATTGATCATCAGTATGTGCCTGGAGATGTGGAACAACTATTTTGACACAACCAAATGTCACCACTTGATAAAATTTTCAAGATCTTGTCTCTGAGGGATATGAAAAACTGATGAAGCCAAATAAGGCTGAAACTGGTGGGTCTCTTTTCTGGTACATTAAGAGACTCAGGTGCTCAAAAGCAAACCAGAGTTGAAGCAAGCATTCAGCTCACATAAACCGATTTCAAGCGAATAACCAGTAATGACCGCGGTTATCTACGGTCCTGCCTACGGTTATCTACGGTTATAGCCTTCATGGATATTCCTTGTAAAATGATTATAACCTACAATACATGTAGGTTAATAATAATAATAATAATAAAGGACTTTTATTGAACAACATGTATTAACATTGATTACAACACTGATAGAGGGCGAGGTTCAGTTCGTTCCGAGTAATGAGGAATGTTTATCAGTGAAACTATAGGTTTATGGTAACTGAAATAAGAAACATAAGTTTGAGAGTCATTAATGTCTTTTAAATATCTGGAAAATACCGCGTCAATAGTGGTCCCATATTTTGTTGTGGATTTTTGTGGATCATTATTCATTTTTAAATTCAGTTTTTCCGAGAGAAAAGTTGTCAACCGCTCTGATTTTTTATCAGCGAAGGTAATGTTGAAATCGCCAGCCAAGATAAGTGGAAATTCCTTACCATTTTTACGAAGTATTTTCGACCCTTCTTCAGTGTACTCCAGTAAAGTGCGATGAATAAAATGCCCTACCTCGTCGAAATGTATATTGCCACCATAACTATGTGTAGGCCATTTCTAAGTTTGCATAAGCGTGCACAAATATCTTCAACAAATGAGCGTCTAACATTAACATTGCTAACGACCAATTCAGTTATATTATTTTGTAATTGAATCTAATAGGACTAGTCCTCGATTCAAAACTGCTGATAATAATATTTTTTTCAAAATTCGGAGTCATAATATTAGTAATATTATTACTATTTTGGTAAATAGCTATCCCAACTTTTGGAACAGTATCTCGTTTGAATTAAACAATACAATTGAAATTAGGTATTTCAATCGGATTATCACGCCTCATGCATGTTTCGGTGAGAAGTAACACATTGGTTTATCTTGTAAATCGTATTTGTGATTATGTAAACTTTGGCAATTGAAAGTCATTCTAGAAATGCCATTTCTATTACTAATGAAATCTAAGACACTTTGAGCTATCGTCTGAACACTATTTAAGGACATTCTTCTGAATTCTTGCAACAAAGATGCAGTTTGCCTTCGATTATGATAAAACTTCAGAATTATTATTATTCAGAATTATCATTTTATGTCGTAATATACAATTTTCTAATATAAGTCACTCGAAAGAGTGCAACATAGAAGAGTTCCTCACAATGTGATTTACTATACCGCGGCCTACGATATTTAACAGGCCAGAATGTTGCCTTAAAACGCGACGTTGCCGGAATGCCTACATTGGGTGGAGTTGTTACACGTCAGTTGCAGGTTTCAGTTCTGTGCGTAAGGTGTAAGAGTAAAAGCGTATCCAAAATTCGACAGGGAAGCGTGTAAAGAGGTTTGTATTTTTTCGCTGTGTGCGTGTGATTGGTTTTTTAATCAACAAAGAAAGTGAAGATAAGTGTTGCAGTTGCAAGATCAGTGTGTATCGGTTCATCATTGAATTTTTCGACTTTAAGTGTTCATATCTGGAAGGAATAATCAACAGGGAGGTTTTTCATTTTAATATTTATTAAAATTTCATTTGGAAATTTTAGATTTGAGTACTCTGCCCCGATTGCAAAAGCAACTATAAGTCCACCAATGAGAAAAGAAGGTGTTAATATTTAGATTTCCGAAAGATCCCGCGAGGAGAAGAAAATGGCTTAACGCAATTCATAGAGAAAGTAGTTTTAAAATCAACAAAGACAATTTAGTTTGTATAAAACATTTTGGAGATTCCCATATTCTGAAAAATAACTCTTATTCAACCGCCTAAGGTTAAGTCGTTCAGTTATAAATATACTGCTGATGATGCATTTCCTTCAATTTTTCCAAATCAACTGAGTTACGTGACGTCTTCAATTACTCCAAAAATAACTGATCCTGAGGTATGGAGACAAAAATTAGTTGTCCATTATGATTATGCTTAGATCAGATCGATTCATTTTCAGACTTTGGTTGTCATTTCAAAGACAAGGCAATTTCTCACTTCTTTTCCAACGTTGAAGAAAAAGACACTGCTCAATTCTACAATATAAATTTCAGAGAGACGTTTTGAAATGTTTATTTACTTGAGATATTTATCACGACAAATTTAATGTTCACTATGTCAGCAGGTTTCTGAAATTATCTTGAACAAATTTTCCCAAAATTTTGAGTAATATCTTCCTTAATAATTATTCTATAATGGTTAGTGATAGAATCCTAAAAACTGCTCCTTCCGACAGGAAATTACTAACTTTTAGTCATCAGTTATCAGAATTGTTTTTATTTATTCAGACTTTATTATAGGATTTATTTTATGTTCAAATAAAATATGTTCGGAACTGAATCATTTTCGATAGCGAAATAATATTTTTTTTCCTCTTCTGATATTCATGCACCTATTTTATTCGCTTCAGAAAGTAAAATAATTTTCATTCTGATTGTAATCTTGTGGAACTCAATAACACAGCTACCTCCTCGTGGTGAGTTCTGGATTATTTGCGATAAAATATTAAGAAATTATTCGCAAATAAACGAAATGCTGTTTTGTTTTCCTCCCTACAGTTCTTTATTCAATTGTGAATTGAAATAAATTCGAAATTATATCGAAAACAGTGCGAATTGCACAAGAAAAACGTATACTGTCTATATCTACGCGTACCTCTAGACACGCTACTCGTAACAACGGCAAACGTCTAACCTTCCGGCCTGTTAGATTTAGTAGGCCGTGACTATACTCATATTAACCGATTTCAAGCGAATAACCTGGTCCTCATTGGTAATTACCCACTAGAACCAACTGCATTCAAGCGACTTCGGTCATTGTAGGTTATAATCATTTTACAAGGAATATCCCTGAAGGCTATAACCGTAGATAACCGCAGGCAGGACCGTAGATAACCGCAGTCATTACTGGTTATTCGCTTGAAATCGGTTATTATTTCGTCAAAACTTCGAGCTGTTTACATATTCGTCCAATTTCGGAGCAGCTTTTCTGTGCAAGCTTCGTACAGTCTACACGCACCCAAACACCGACGATACACGGCTTTGCTGCACTGCTGTGACGGTTCGAGTGGGGGGTATAAGGTTTTTTCGTTACGGAATTTCTACATTCGGTCGCCGCGCTCAAAGCCTGAGATAAAAGCTATGCAATAGCTTAAAAATAAATAAATAACTCCATTTAAGGCCATTGACCTAAGTCCTTCAGCCCTAAAGAAATAAATTCAGTTTTTTATGATTTTATTTTATTTAACAAAATACTAAAATTTCTTGAAACTCTTTTTAGAGCTACTGCCTTTCGTAACCTTCAATACGTTGAACCTCACTGTCTTTGAAAGGGGTCTGCATTCACCAATGGTGACAACGTCTCCAATCTCAACATCCCTAGAAAAAAAATTATAGAACTGATGATGACGAGAGAAATTGACAAAGCAACATATCAAGAAATGAGTCAACGTTGAAACAGATTATTTTTTCGAGAAAATAAATAACTAAATAAACTTAAGAAAAAGAAAATTCTTTGCCTTTACGAAGGCACATCGAGAACATTTTTGAAACATAGATGAATTCAAAATAGTAATCATCGAAATGAATACCATTTTCAATTCCAGGCTCAGTGAAAGAGGAAGTACAGATTTCTTTTTTGCATTTGATTGGAGATGTGAAACTTCATTTTGACGCAATTGGATGTCACCACCTTAGTACTTTGTAATATTTTACTCATTACTTCACAACCAATTGCTTCAAATTCTGAAGTTTTTTATGAAGATTTTGTCCTGAGATGTGCGTGATTCTGATGAGGCCCAACAAGGCCGAAACCGGTATATCTCTCATCTCAGTGACAAAATCTAATATCATTTCTCCAACCTCATGATAAAAGATCTCTGAGGCTGGGAATTGAAAAATGGTATTCATTTCGATGATTACTTTTTTGAATTCATCTATGTTTCATAAATAAACCTTGTTGAAAGTTATTAATTAGAAAACCTGATTGTTTTGGAAAATGTATCAGGACATCTCAAAATTTATTGTTTTTTCTAACAAAAATTAACAAGTTTCATTCAACACTGGATTTAGAACACTGAACATATTATAAAGTCATGGAAATACTATAGATAGGTGCTATTTTGAACACACTTCATCATTAATTCAACTGGAAAACTCAATGTTTAAGATTTACAAATGAATTAATGACCAAATGAAAATAACTATTAGCCAATAAATCACCAAATATCAGGCAGCATACTTTACAAGTGAAAAGTTCAGGAGGTTAAGTAGGTTAACTTGTGCAAATTTGCCAAAAGTTTCAGAAACTCAATCACACTCAGCATAATACTGATATTTTCTCATGATTTCTACAAATATCTGATATAAATCTAGACTTGAATAGACAGACTGAATGCTCTTAAAAAATTTTGCACATACCTGAAACATGGCGATAAATGCACAGACATATTCTTATGCCTCTTCTCGAAACGATTATATTTTTTTACAAAATTTAAATAATCTCTGCGGAGGACTATGGTCCTCTGCATCTTCAGTTTGTGGACGACGCCTGTCAGGATACGTCCACGAATAGAAACATTGCCAGTGAAAGGACATTTCTTGTCAATATAGTTTCCCTCTATGGCCTGTAATGAAATGAAAAATTTGTTAATCATAAATTACTTCAAACCATACAATTATGAAAGATTTAAATATGAAATGTTATTGAACTAAATCAAGATTTTGGAAGCATGCCTTTGTTTGGTCTTCCTAAATTAAAAAGGATATCTTCTATTATGATCCACTTGTACCATATTGAAGTTTTGGGACCTTTAGTGTTTAATTTACCCTTTAAAAAGCTTATTCTTTTCATGAAGAAAACATAGTTCCCTCCCTCCAGATATCTAACTGGAGACAAAAACATCTATAGGACGAAATTCAATGAAAATAGTAAAAACCATTCGCTGCAGAATGGAACAGAAACAACAGAAAAATAATCAAATTAATTTCTTTCAATGTTCTTGATGATGATATTTAGTCAGATCATAATGAATCACAAGTAATGAAATTCGATACTAAAGTGCTAACACATCTTACTACAAGGAAGCAAGTGATAACCAAAAATGGTTAATTATATTACACATAAATAACCTATAAAAATGATATTTAAAACAGAAAAAGTCATATGCAAACATTTGGAATGGAAGTCTTAGACTTGAATCATCCCAACATTAATAATGAATTACTCAGTTATAAACAAAAGAGATTGGTTAATGCCAAACCCTTTTGTATTAAAATTTTCAAAAATGATTAGGAGAAATGGTTCGAAAAGGAATCACACACTGTATGCTATTTATCTATGTACACTTCTTCTTCCAGCGTCCATATAGGCACAATGCCTGTTCTTCATCGCAACTCACTTCATCAAGGTATACCATCCATCCATCGTTTTCGAGGTCTTCCTGGGCTTTGTCTTCCCAATGGTGACTTATCCCTAGCGATCTTCACGACTCGGTCTTCTGTCATTCAGGTGATGTGATCATTCCATTGAATTTTCCTGTCCAGTACTCAATCATTGATGTTATCAATTTGGCATGTCCTTCTGAGGGTTTCGCTTCTCTATCTGTCCCATAGCGATTTTCCAGTTATTCTCCGGACTATTTTCATTTCCGCTGCCTCCATCATCTGGCGAGTTTTAGATGTTTCGGGTCTTGTTTCTGCCGCATATGTTAGAATGGGTCTTATAGTGGTCTTGTAAATACGGCTTTTTGTGTCTATCCTAAGATGTTTGTTTCTAAATATGGTGTCATTGAGTTGTGCAGCTGCTCTTGTTGCCTTAACCACTTGTCTTCTTACTTCCGTCTCGATTTCACCAAAACTGGAAATTTCTATGCCCAAGTAGCATCACCTGTTGTATAATGCTCCCACCAACCATCAGTTTACATCTACGGGGTATTTTAGACGTTGTCATGCACTTTGTTTTGGATGTGGATATTATCATCCCAAGAGATTGAACCATTGTGTTGAACACATGTAGAAGCCTCTGCATCTATGAACACCAATATCTCAATCTCGATATTAGTACACACTTTACAAGAAGCAAGATTTTTTGGTGCCAATCAACAGCAAAGAAACAGATAGAGTTGATACATTTGTCAAATATTGTGATATTATTGACTGTGAAAGAATAGAATTAGTAAATAGGCCCCAAACATAATATTATCAAGAATACAATAACCCTGTCTAAATGTAAATAAAAGTTCCCAAATACTTCACTGCCCCATTTAAGAGGTAATGAGCGATATGAAAATTTTTAAAAGATCCAATGCCTACCTCACGAGGAGTTTTGAATCCTAATCCTACTTCACGATGGTACCTTAGGGACTTCTTCGATTTACTGATAGAAGCGGGGACATTAGCAACACTTGGTTGTTTTTGATATGCTCTCTGCAAAAATAAAATAGATTTCACATCAAATGAAGAATACACCACGTGCACTGCGCGTATATAAGGAAAAATTTCAAGAAATTAAACCAGTGTGGTAAAACTCTAAAAATAAATTCAATTCAACTTCACAAAAATACATGAAAAAAATAATAAATGGTAAAAAATAAGTGTAAAATGCATGCTTTACCTGATCCGCCATCCTGGATGAAAGTTGAGTGTCAAATGTCAACTAAGCAGTTGTGCCACACTTCTAGAAAGTAATACCCAATTCTATCAAATTCTATGATTGTAAAAAAAGCACAGAATATCCATCCTGTGGAAAAAGTTCTGATTTTTTCTCTATTTCAGGTGTGACATCACGGAATATCTATCCTTACCCAGAAGCGAAAGCTTACGGATTTTTAGGGGTCCATTTTCAATGACCTTGAGTAACCACCAGCATAAACACTAGCCAAACAAAAGTGTGCAAGTGTGCACTGAGCTCTGAGCTATACACTGCAAACAAAAAACAATTCTTCGCTTAATTTCAAAACGTTGTAATTTCCTTTTAGATTCTTGAATGGAATTAAGGTTTAGAGTAATACCAAAATGTATTTTGTTATAATATTACCATTTATAGTTCATTAGAACTTTTCAAATTTATATTTCGGTTGGATAGAATGATTTCTACATGATTTCTTGTTTGACGCTTGTTCATCATATTTTTGCAAAGTATTCGACAGTGTGCTTTCGACGATTCAATTTTCCCCATACTGTTAATTTCAAAACGTGTCTATGCATCTTATTAATTATAAGAAATATCTAATTGTATCTGATGATATCGGTGAAAGGTTCAATATTATGACCTGATATTTATGAGATTGGAGAGTAGATATTTCTCAGCTTTCGGTATTTCGGAAGATCTATCTTCAAATATATATTCAAGAAGTTGACCTTCTTGAATATATACTGGGAGAAATCAATAAAAATAACTTAGTAAAGGTAGTTTTCATAGATTTGAAAAAGGCTTTTGATACAGTGGAAATAGAGATAATGATGAATCAGTTAGAAAAAATGGGATTTAGGGGAGTATGCCACAACTTGGTAAAATCATACTTGAGTGATCGAAGACATTGCACAGTGATTAATGGGATGCAGAGTGATATGGAGAATGTCAATACTGGTGTACCTCAGGGATTGGTCCTTGGACCATTACTGTACCTATTATATGTTCAAATTTCTGAATCTGAAATGTCATTACTTTATGTATTCAGATAACACAGCGCTTGTATTCTCTGGCCCAGGCTCAAGAGTTTGTGAACAGATTATAAATGATGATTTGACAAAGTATTTCAAGTGGCTGTGCACTAACAAATTGAGCATAAATATCGATATATATATATATATATATATATATATTCTTATGAAAATAGAGAGCTAAAATAATACAATAAATATTGAAACAAAAAGTACCTAAGCTGAGGTAAATATCGATAAGACTGTATATATGTTCTTGGGATCATGACATGACACTTAATTATGAAATGCAACATTTACTTTTAAGATAAATAAGAAATATTGAATCAGAAAAGGAACATAAAAAAATAATGTGATTCTTTTGCAGATCACCAGCTTCTTCTATTACCTTCACAGCATCAGAGGCAGAAAAGGGTATGATGAATATCAGAGCTGACCCTCCACAGAGGTAATTTGATGAAGCTCAAGTCATCTGTAATGAGCTTGAAATGCTTACAATTATTGGAAGATGACGAGATACATTCAAAACTCAAAATTAGAGAGATGTATGGAAATTTGACGAAGGTCTCAATGTTCAAGATCAATTATTATGCGAGCAAGGTGAAAAATCATTCAGGCTTATGAAATCAAGTGTGAATTTGTTTTCAAATAATTACAGTGTTGTGAAACTAATGATAATAAGGACAATGGTTGATTTGCCTGGAGACTTTTTTCAAAATTATGGAGATCACTTCTATGACGAGAAATCACTCTCAGATCATGGCTATTATGCTCTTGCCAAATGGATATTGCTGGTATATTATAATGAATTGCCAATATGTATTGTATATGAGGTGTGCTGATGATTTGACTCAGTTCAAGAGACTGATAATAAGTTAGATTAGAAGTAGATATTGAGCAAATGATGATGAAACTTTATTTTGATATTAATATTCTAAACTATCTAGCTCAAAGTTAATAAAAAGTTTGTAAAAATGAAAAGTTCCATTTCTTTCAAAAAACTACTTTCCATTTCCCGTTCTATTTTTTATTTGATTTGAACTTAGAGAATGCCTTGATTTGTCAGTTGTTAATTAAAGAATGTCATTACGTATTTCAAATATTGTTAATTGAAAACTCGAAGAAATAGCATTGTTTTTGATTTCTTTCAGGCTCGTAAGTTATTATTTTAAGATATCAGAGATTGTTTGTTAAAGAAAATAAATCTTTCAGATTGAAGACATCAAATCGTCTATTTCTCGACACTGCTTCAGAAATACCGTCGTCCAGATCTTTCATATTAATGATGAGACCGAATCTTGCCAACGAAAGATCGCAATATATTTCCTCTATTTCCATAGCCTCAACAAGGTAGTCTTCCCTATAATGAAGTAAATGTAAATTTATGAGCTCCATTAAAAAGCATTAAAATCAACCTGATAATATATTTCACCCTTATTTTCGCTCTTTCGATTTTTCCTTCTTTGATGAAAGCTGCAATCTCTCTTCTAGATTTTTCAGCGAGTTCAGCCTTCTTTTTTTCGAGTAATTTCAATCTTGCCATCGCTAGACGTAGATTTGTCTCCAGTTTAGTATAATTAGGTTCACTAGAAAACATTTTGATGGAATATTTTTCGAGAAAATAAACTAGAACTGATTGTAAAAAACCAAAGGAAAGTTATTTTTATGAATCACCAATAATTTATAAATAATTGGAGGGGTTAACACCATCACCCCACTTTTAGAGACTTTTGACATTTTGGTTTGAAGGACAACTCTAGTTACACGTTCCATTTCCTTTCTTATGATGTAAATGTAAAATATAAGACTAGTATTTAGCCAATGAAACAATTGTGATTTGGTGTTTGAACTATCTATATTGAATATTTACAAGGGAAAATGATTATAAAGGAAAATATTAACTAGTACTTTTAATAGTATAGAGAATAACAATATCATAAAGCCAAGCAATGTCTGCACCTTCATCCCTTAAAATTCAATCACAAATAATACTTTCAGTGATATATACAATCATAATATATAAGTCTTGCAGTATGGCAAAGAAAAGATAAATATCGTAGCGGAATATGAAGATCAGTGCAGTCGTGATGAATCTCAAAAAATAACAATTCAAAAAAATCGCCAGAACACATTATGGAGTTAGTCGATTGTAGTTCAACTTTCTTGAGCATCTTCATTTTCCTGATTTTCTCCTTCAACCACTTCCTGCTTACCATTCGGCACTTCATTTTCTACTTCTTTTATGTGCCGTTCGGGTGAACTGCCATTTTCCATTTTGTGCTCAAGATCGATTCTTGATGCTCTTTCGCTGGAACTTTCCAATTTCAAGAATTTGTCCATCTCGTCAATTTCGTTGGCCAGATCGAATTGATCGTAATCCTTCAAATAAAATAGAAATCAACATTCAAGTGCAACTTGATCAGTGTAATTTTGAGCCCCTTAAGAAAACTTGCTAATAAATGCTACACCAACGATATTAGTATCTGTCATACCAGAACTAAACAATTAGCCGAATAAAGAACGATAATTAGAGACTTTTATTCATGAAAATAATGTAATGAAGCTCACCCCACAATATACATCATCATTGAAGATCTGTGGGGGTAAAGGATGTCTGGGTGTAGGATCCCCTATAGTTGCTCCAAGAGATGTGGAATTGTTATGCATGAAATCCTTCTGCTCTTCACTTCCTGGCTCGGCGATGTCGATAACATCGTATTTTATATTTTTCGAATCTAAAATCAACAGAACCCTCTGTTGTCTCTTCTTAACCTAAAAATTAAATTATATCGTTAGTCAATTGGACGCAATTATGATAATTTTGTTGTTTCAACTATGACCTCACCTCCTTATTACCAGATATTCCACTTATATAAACTTTGACAACCATTGTTACTGATATAAAATTAGTTTTGTAACTTGGACGAATTCAGTATGAATTCGAAAATTCAGTCCTTTATTTTACCAGGATCGGCAACTTCAAATCATATGCCACACCTACAATAATTCAATAAGTCAAATCAACAACAGATGTATGTATAAGATTAGTTTATTTCATTAAAATAGCTCGTATAGAACAATAATGGATATAAAAAGGCTTCTGAAAACAATGTATGAATACATACTGGCAGCGGAATTAAAAATAAGCAAAGATCAGGTCCGTAACGGGAAATTCAGGTTCGAATTCGTTACAGTTGTTGGTTATTCAGATTAGTAAATGCAATGCATGACCCAAACGTCCTATAACCGTTTTGCATGAGAAAATATGTTTGTTGGAAATTATCTTAAAGAGACAATTAAATTAAAATATTCTGAGATCATTTGATGTATGTATACAGGGTGTACCAAGTTCGACGGTCGACGGCCCATTAGGCGTTTCTGGAGAACTGGACCTATTTGAAATCTAAAAATTGGGATTATGTTATTGTTTGATATTATCTACCGATCTAAAATAATCTTGGAGCCTGACCACTTTCAGTTATACAGGAAGTGAAAGAAAAATTTTCAAAATTTTTTTTTCGGTTTTTTTGTTTTCGAATTTGACAGAGTATGCAATTCCGAATACATTCGTACTCGAATACCTAATCGTTGCATTCGTCAAAATACTTTCCAAAATAACGAGAAAAAACTGAAGAAAAAAGGGAGACAAGAGTATTCGGTATTATGTTTGTTATTCCTAACCTAGATATCGTAAGCACAAACCGTTTTCACGTTTTTGTAGGCGTAGACTGTGGAAATATAATAATAATAATAATAATAATAATTTTTAATTTCCAAATTGTCAAAGTACATGACAAAGTTACGAAATTGGTCAATTACAAAAAATAGAGTAATAAATTTAAACAGGTTGGCAACTGATGCCTTCATAAACAGAGGCATAAAATGAACAGTAAAGGAAATCTACAAATAAATCAATTTGGACCTATATTTTTACAAAATTCATAATATTCTCCCATATTGTAGGGCTCACAATCAATTATAAGTTTATATAGATGTTTCTTAAATTCTTTGTGTACTTTTGTCATGTGCAAAGTTCTAGGTAATGCGTTAAATAATTTCAATGCAGCATACTCTGGATGTTTTTCAGTTAAAGACAGTGAATGTTTCGGATAGAAATATGGTTCTACGCGTCTTGAATTGTTTATATTCTTGAAAGATCTATAGAGTTCTTGGTTTTTGTGAAAAAATATGAGTAATCTATAAATATACAAACCGTAAATGGTCAAAATGTCATTTTTCTTGAATAAACCTCTACAAGATTCCCTGTATGCTAATCCAAACATATGCCTTAAAATTCTCTTCTGAATGATAAATATTGAACTCAGGTTAGAGCTTCCCCAGCAGATTATACCGTAGGACATCATTGACTGAGCGTTTGCGTAGTAAACTGTTTTTAGGATGTTTCCCCCTATTTGTCTTTTCACAACCTTCAAACTGTACTCTACTGAACACAATCTCTTCAGGACATAATCTGTATATATTGTACATCTTCAGGATTTTGAATAACCCGTCAAATCGGGTTCCAAATGTTGGTTCAAAAATTAGGATCAAGATTGGCTCATAACTTTGGTTTTTCAAATAAGAACCCATTTTGAGGCCAAAAAAGTGCAGCGTGGAGCTTTTCTTGGAAAATAGACGGGACAACAGATATTAGATGTTTCCCAGATGTCAGTAATCTTCCGCTTGGTTCGAAACGGTAATATATCAGAACGATTTTGGGGTTTTTTCGAGGTTAGTAGAGGTCGAACCGCGAATGATATTCTCAATATCTTGTTAGAGAATTTAATTTAATTGTCAAATTTGACAATTCTCGGAATATGTCGTAGTTTTTGGTCCTGAAAAATATTCTGTTTTCTTGTGTTATAAAATGTTTGGTTTATCTATGGGAGATGATTTCCTTTCATTGGGGTCCCGTAGCGGTCTTCAAACATCTGAAGTGCCGAAAAATCATCACCTGGAAGGTCGTATCCGGTTTGAAAAACCCTCACGACCAGAGAGCAAGAATTTGTGGATTTTGAATTTGAATATCGAAGAAATTTCGAAAGACAAGTGTGATTACGTCTCCAAAATAGCTGATGAACATGGTATCGAAGTGATTCTTCTGCAAGAAACCCACACGGCAACAGAAAAAAATCCTCGTGAAAGAGGACAGTTGAAAGTTATGTATTAATTGATTTTTTACAAGTTTAGCTTGTTATGTTAAAAAATTATCAGTTCGTAATTTTCAACAGATTCGGAAAGGGGAAATTGATGTAGTTTTTTCCATTTCTTTCAAATTTTGTGACATTTCTGTCATATATATGTATTTATAAACCTCCGAACATTGTTTGGCGAAGAAATCTGAATGTTGATGTTTTTTAGAGTAGCAAATGCATTTCTTAAATGCATTTGATTTATTCTGAATAATCGGTTTTTTTTCTGCTTTTGTCTTTTTTCATTTCAGATGAAGAATTGCGAGTCGTTTAGGGAAGAATCTGTTTATCCGAGCCCATCGACGGATAACATGAAGATGATCACACTGATGCTTTTCAAGATTTTCCTGATATTTAATATATTATGTTATTTTTTTTTTACGGGGGGACAGGTTTTTTCGGCTGAGGTTTTTTCCCCTGGCTGCATAGTATCGTATGATTCTATAGTATCATACGAAGAATGTTATGATACCCTGTTCTTTTTTTACTTCAGCTTAGGTACTTTTTGTTTCAACATTTATTGTATTATTTAAGCTCTCTTTTTCATAAGAATATATATATATATATATATATATATATATATATATATATATATATATATATATATATATATATATATATATTGCGATGCGATTACATAAGTAGGACATAAGATGACAGGGTGGTTGTGATGGCAGGAGAAATTAACGGTTTACAATCTCGAATAAAAACAATTGACTAAAATAAAAAAATTTTTTCCTCGCCCGTGGACCAAAAAACGAAAATTTGTTTGTTGCTGGTTTTTCTAATATCACTCAAAAACTACTGCCGCTACGAAATTTTTAAAGTTCTAATCCAAAAACAAGAAACCCATAGCTACAATTTACTTTCTTGTTATTTTTTACACGACCTTTTCTCTAGAAGTTACGGCCTTTTGAGAATTGATTCATTTTTGATCCTTCAAGTTTCTCCAGTAGAGTATCAATATTTTCTTTGAGTATATCACTATTGTCATAAAATGTCCAACGACTCAACATCAACTCTGAGTCACTTGACCTAGGAACTATTATAGTACCTTTTCGTCCATTCCATGCGATGTCACACTATCTATAATGACTTCTATCTTAAATTCAATTCCGGTAAATGTTGAATGAACCATTAACAACGACCCACGGCGAATGCTTTCTACTGAACCTTAACCAGAAGATCGTAGGTGCAACGGAGCGTTCAACGTTCAGTACGAAAAAGTAGAAACTAAGTACCTATATTCTTAGATTGTCCCCATCCTTACTATTTCAGCTGTAACGTTATTCATATTCACTTTCTCTTTTCAAATGTTCCGTAAGCTCGAATGAGTCAATGCAATTTGTTTATCATACTCATAGACCGTTGATAAGATAACCATCGTTGTTTGGTTATTTTTGTCAGTTGATACTAGATCGCCGAAGTTGTGACGAACATTCTTCATTTTTTTGTGATTATGGTTGTTAGAGTTTATGTGAGTGAGGTGTCTGGAAGTAATGAGGTGAGCTATATGATGATATGTACCTCATCATCAACTTGTGACCACGAAGCGTCAAATGTATGATGTTAATTGACCGCGCTGCGATGATACAGTTTTTGGAATAAAGTATCTACTTAATAATTATTTCCGTTGAATGATTTTTACATCTAAGAACGATTTAAATTGGAATTTAGTACATTTTCAGAATCATTCTAAGTGTCCTCAACTTCCTTCTATTTTTCCCGTTATATACCTACCTTCATAGTTGCCTGAACATTTACATACTCAAACTTCTCAAACCTTGAAATATTACTGTTATTTACTGACGAAATACCAGCTGATTCTGAATCCATTTGAATTGAATCAACACAATTGATGATTGAGTTCATTTATTTACTAATAGCGGATTAAACAATGTAATATCAATTCTCAGAAGTGCAGAGGTCAGTATTTTATATTGGAGTATTTAGAAGAACACATTTTGCATTTATTGAGACACAAGAAGACTTAGAATTTATGATTTTATTACGAATAATCTTCTGGGATACTTTTGATCACCCATTTGAGGGACTAGGTGGAACTTTTAATAAACTGCTCCACATAAGTTAGGGATATTGACTTAAATTGCAAAAAATATAGTTTAAATGAGATTATGTGATGAAAATTCATATTATTATGAGTTCAAAAAAATAAAATTAATTTTAGCCTGTAGGTCTGCAGCGTATACAGAGAGGTTTAAAAAAAATCGAGTAAAATACCGAAATTTTATTCCCAGATAATTCAAGCATTTCAAGACTATCAATACAATGTATGGCCTCCACGGGCATCAATAACAGCTTGACATTTTCTTTGCATACTACACACGAGGTTGTTGAACATTCCTTGAGGAATTTGGTTCCATAAACGGGGCAGAAGCTCTCTCAGTTCATTTAAGGATTCTGGGGTAGGTTGATGATTATCCAATCTTCTTTGGAGCATATCCCATGCATGTTCTATGCAATTCAAATCTGGTGAGTGCGGAGGTATTGGTAAATGTGGAATACCAAGCTCCTCGCTCGCATTCTCAACTATGGCTGCACGGTGCGGTCTAGCGTTATCGTCTAGAAATTGAAAAGTTTCACCAATAGCCGCGTGAATATTTGGCAAAACATTATCAATGACATGCTCTCAATAGTGTAGGGCGGTCATATATATTCCCAGGACAAATGTGTAGATCTGTGCGCCCGTTGAAACATATCCCGGCCCATACCATAACACTACCCCCTCGGAATCGATGGACTTCTTGGTCATAGCGACGATTACGGGGTATGCTCATTCCAGTCTTTGACGCTTATGGTCACGTGTTAATGGAACTCCTCTTAATGGACGTCTAGAACCTAGATTCGCCTCTCAAACGTCGTCTGATGGTTTCGATGGAAAATTGGACCCCATCCGCATTTTGAAGAGTATTCCGTAGCATTCTACACATAGCTGTAGGCTTTCTTCTCGCCGAAACGGTGTTTAAACGATCCTGAGCAGGTGTTGTTTTTCGTCGCCCACCAAGCCTTGGACTTTCCAACACGGAACCTGTCTCCCTGAACCTAAGTCGAGATATCACACTTTGGCTGACTTGGAGCCTTTCCGCTACATCAACTTGAGTTAGGCCACCCTGTAGCATTCCGATAGCTCTATTAGCCTCAGCGTTTGTTAATTTACGTCTTGGCATTTTCAGAAAACTCGTTTCAAATCGAAGCCGTTGATAAACTGACTCCATTTCAAAATAAGAACATTCATGAAGCAAATGCAAAAAACCAAACTTCAGAAAAAAGGCGACCTGATTGACGAAATGTCTCATACTGATTTTTATTGGATCGATTCAAGTTTTTATTGAGTTTTGAATGATTTTACAGCGATTCTATCGAAGATTACATACTCAAAACGATTGAATACGATATCCCTAACTCTTGTGTAGCAGTATAATAGCATCTCCAAAAGTGAACATTTTCGTTTAGGAATAAACTTGTCTGGAGAACTATAAATCAACAATTTTTTTATCCATTGCATATTCAACGCTTGTAAGCTCTTTATCCTGATCATCAATGTATAATAATAATAATAATAATAATAAATGACTTTATTTTCACAAGTGGAATTACAAGTGTATAAGTATAATGTTCATTATCAAATTAATCGTGAAAAAAGGCGGAGTCCAGTTATGCACGCGTGCATATGCTGTCCAACTCAAAAAAAAAAAAAAAAGATATATATACATACATTTGGTTTATTCAATTTATTTATTTGAGTGCGTTCTGCGTTCACTTTTTGATGAGAGGAAAAGAAGGAACACACACAAGACTCGGGAAAACAGCAAGAAGAGAAAATCTTATTTATTCTGTTCATCGAGGTAGTATCGGAAAGCGCTTATCTTGAAATTTTTCATACTGATTTTTATTGGTACGATTCAAGTTGGTATTGAGTTTTAAATGATTGTACAGCGATTTTCTCGGAGATTACATACTTTTCAAAACGATTGAATACGATATCCCTAACTCTTGTGGAGCAGTATATTTCGGTGATCATAGAAACTGTAATGTAATGTCACCTAAACTATGGTTTTTCAAATAAGTTTCATTATGAAAATTGATTCTTCTTCGATATTGGATGATGACATTCAAACATCTGCAGAGTTGTAAGAGGTTGGGAGAATTTTATCATCGATGGTGATTTTTGTTGATTCTTCCCGCCTTTTAATGAAGGTAGTTAATGAGGTAATAAAAAAAATGACAAATGTTATTCTAGGAATACAATATAAATATGGGTTCCGTATTGGGACCTCCAGTATTTTTGTTATTCATAAATGACTCACCCCCTCATTCAACCTGTTTATTACTCATATTGTTTGCTGATAACACATCTGTCGTCATAGCGGCTCCAAGTTGTGATGAGCTTCAGAGAGCTTGTGAAAAAATTATGGCCGATTGTTAATATCGGAAAAACAGCCTGCCTCTATTTCGGTTTGTGATACTGTGAAGAAGGACTTTCGAAAATATATAACCTGAGTACAACTATAACTCTATCAGATCTACTAAATTTCTTAGGATCCATATGGATCGAAGTCTTAGTTGGTTAACCCATGCTGACTACCTATGCTGAGGTTTTTTCCCCTGGCTCTATAGTATCGTATGATACTGGTGATGATAGTATCGTATGATACAAAGACCTTTTATCCTTTATGATAAGTCTATGGTATGATACTATAGTATCATACGAAGAATGTTGTGGTACCCCGTTCCTTTTTTTACCTCAGCTTAGGTTCTTTTTGTTTCAACATTTATTGTATTATTTTAGCTCTCTTATTCTTCTTATATATATATATATATATATATATGCAAAAAAAATAAATAATAGTAGACTAAAATCTAGGTACCTTACCTCCAAGTTCTCTTACTGATGTTTATTATAGCCTTGTCTACTGTCATATTCCGTACAATATTTTGCTCTGGGGAGATTGTAGTTTTTTTCCAAAGTATTTTTGTAGCACAGAACAGAGAGTAATTTGTTTGATTTTTGGTATGAACCATCTAGCATCATGTCAACCTGTGTTAATAGCCAAAATAAGATACTGTCACTGATTTAAAAAAATCGACATTTTTTGTTTTCAAGAAACCCCCCTCTAATTATCTTCAGGGTATCGAAAAAAGTTCTCTGTGAAAATATCAGCCTTAAATATTAAAATTTAGAGGTCACTCATCGATTTTTTTCGATTTTCCCCACAAATAGCAGGGAAAAAAAATTCTTTTTTCAATAAAAAATTTCATTTTGTGATACATTTTCGTGTAGGCAATTAGATACTCTACAAAAATTTCTCATACGATATTTCGATAAAACGGACCGTTCAAAAGTTATTCGATTCGATGATAATATTGAGGTATTTTTGAAGAAAAAATTATTGAAAAAAGTCTACTTTGTTTGTTTTCACGAATCTCGCCTTCTTATTGTCCTCAGTGTATCGAAAAAAGGCGTCTATGAAAATATTAGCTTTGAATATTAATATTTAGAGGTCGCTTCATCGATGATTTCTATTTTCGCTGCTGTGATAGCAGGAAAAAAATTTTTTTTTTCAATAAAAAGTTTTTTTTTCACGAACCAATAGGCGGATTCCACAGTGTGATAGATTTTCGATTAGGAAACTGGATACTCTACAAAAATGTCCTGAACGATATTTCGATAAAACAGCTCGTTCAAAAGTTATTGAAACTTATTCTTCACAAATATATCAATATTAGGTATTAATATTGAGGTTTTTTTGAAAAAAAGTTCGAATAACTTTTGAACGCGTTGTTTTCTCGAAATAACGTTCAGGACATTTTTGTAGAGTATCCAGTTCCCTACACGAAGATGTATCACACGGTGGAATCCGTCCATTGGTTCGTGAAAAAAAAAAATGTTCCTACTATCAGCAGCGAAAATAGAAGAGATAATAGCGAAAATAGATGAGCGACCTCTAAATATTAATATTCAAAGCAAATATTTTCACAGACGCCTTTTTTCGGTACCCTGAAGATAATACGATGAAATGAGTGCAGGTTGCCCAAATTGCGGGGGTAGTTTAGCCCCGTAAATACCTTACCCGACACTAGTCCTCAGACTTGGAACTCTAGTTGTAATTTGGTTCCATCGGTTCCAGTTTGGTAAGGAACCTTACAGGACTCTCGAGGTGATTCTACTGAGAAGCCCGGTTGGTACTCCCAGATCGTCAATCAGGATGTTAGCTGGCTTGTTATTCTCACAGATGATGCCAGTCTACAAGTAAACTTGGCTACTTCGTCCTTAATCGGATCCATGTTATATTTGCCGACCTTCAAACTGTGGTGGAGATCAAGCGGTGGAGTGTCTGCACGACCTGAGTGTTAATAACCCATAAACCCATATAGTCCACTGCATTTAGGTCGAAATAGGCCCAAACTTCGGACCAATTCATACAAAAGCAAATGAAGGCTTTTCGGGTAAGTCTCGGTGTCCCAAATGATATCCCAAAAGTCCCCTAGGCGGGAGTGACCGCATAACATTTGGCAACGCTGTAAAGGGCTAAAATCCTGCCCCAATGTGAATTTTCGTGAATATCTCGGTCCCTATGGAACTTACTACCAAAATACATCAGTGCAAAAAGAAAGCTGATGGAATTTCCTAGAAAAAGGTTTCGAGTCGTTTTTTGATATAACCAACGGTTTCGTCACAATCTCGCCTTCAATTTGAACGTATGTGATATTCTGGATAATGGGGGTACTCTATTCCACAACACCTTTGAGAATGACTACAGGGTGCGTTTTTCTCAAAGTTGTATCCCCTAATAGGCCTAATCCACGACTTTTTTGTTTTTTGGAAAGGTGTTCGAACGCTAATTTTCTTCTCCTTCGTCTTCTCCTTCTATGAATGCATGTATACTTTCTTCGATGACATCCGTGGAGTCAATCTAAGAGTTTTGGATTTCTGCTTCTGTCACATTTCATTTTTCTCAGGAAACTTCAAGTGGTTCGACATTCAGGCAGGATTTTCCATGGCAATTGCTACAAACCGGTGAGCAACGAAGTCTCAAACTCCGACATCCACACATTGGTCGACAACCTTTCGTACAGTTGCAAAATATCATTTCTGAAAGACAATCAGGCGCAGGAAGTTTTTTGTCATTTTTTGTTACAATATATTGTCTTTAACATCCGCCCCCACTCCTCAGGATTCGAATTGTTACCAAGCCGATGCTGTACTTGATATTACACTGTGAACAGATGTTCACAGATGTTATTTTGCTGCGTCAAGAGTTGGAGGTAGAAGATTCAGTTTCACTGGTCTGCTTCTGCTAACAGCTTTAATCAAGGAAGAATATCGGTAGTGATTTATGGAGAGTTATTTAATGGGGGCAACATATATTGAGAGGAAAAACTTCATTCCGATTAAAGGTCATGCAGTATTATTTTTGTTGAAGATTTCAGCTGCCTTTTTCAAGTCCTGCCGTTCCTTAACCCTTTTCAAAGCTGCGGTCTTTCATTTATTGAACAGAGCAGATGTTGTGTCGCTTGGTGCTGCAGAAGTACCGATAATTCTGCCTCAGAATCTTTCCTATTGTACCAAGCTTGATTCAAGATATCCTGTTTTCCTTTGAGGTGATAACAATACGGTTTCCATACTTCTCTTCGAGTTTTCTCTTAATTTTCTTGTCATCAGGTATGTTTCCTGTCAGTATTGCTCTCCATCCAGTCAATTTAAACTGAGAGTCTTCATGATTTTCAATGAAAGAAAAAATGTCCTTTATTGCTTTGCGAACATTTTCATACGCAGGATGACCAACCTTCATTTTCTCGGAGATTGGCAAGTTGAATTTGTTGAAACAAATTTGATGATATTTAGCTTCATCTGCAACTACATCTGTGTCAAACGTTACACGGTTTTTAAAATATTTTGCCCAATCATCTCTGGCAAGTGCTATAATATTTTCTTTAAAAATGAGGGTTGAAATATGACAAATTATTTTACGCTTGTCCTTTTTTGCTATTTTCTCTTTCTCCTCGTCAGCCTCGTTGCCGCATCAATAAATACCGGTATTCTTACTTGATTAGAGCTGTGAGCAGAAGCAGACCAGTCAGATTGAATCTTTTACCTCCAACCCTTGACGCAGCACAACAACATCTGTGAACATCTGTTTCGGGTGTACTATCAAGTACAACAATGGCTGGGTAACAATTTGAATCCTGAGGAGTGGGGATGCATATTGAAAGACAATTTATTGTAACCAAAAACGACATCCCAACTTCCTGCGCCTGATTGTCTTTCAAAAATGTTTTTTGCAACTGTACGAAAGTTTGTGGATCAAGGTGTGGCCGTCGGAGTTTGAGACTTCGTTGCTCACCGGTTTGTGGCAATTGTCATGGAAAATCTTGCCTGAATGCCGAACCATTTGAAGATTCCTCAGAAAAATAAAATGTGACCGATGCAGGAATCCGAAACTCTGAGATTGACTCCATGGATGTCATCGAAGAAAATATACATGCATTCATAGCAAGGAGAAGAAAATTAGCGTTCGAATGCCTTTACAAAAATCAAAAAAGGCGTGGATTAGGCCTATCAGGGGATACAACTTCGAGAATAACGAACCGTGTAGTCATCCTCAAAGGTGGTGTGGAATAGTGTACCTCCATTATCCAGAATATCACATACGTTCAAATTGAAGGCAAGATTGGGACGAAACCATTGGTTATATCAAAAAACGGCCCAGAACCTTTTTTCTAGGAAATTTCATCAGCTTTCTATTTGCACTGATGTATTTTTGTCGTAAGTTCCATAGGGACCGAGATATTTACGAAAAATCACATTGGGGCAGGATTTTAGCCCTTTACAGCGTTGCCAAATTTTATGCGGTCACTCCCGCCTAGGGGACTTTTGGGATATCATTTGGGACACCGAGACCTACCCGAAAAGCCTTCATTTGCTCTTATATGAATTGGTCCGAAGCAAAAGTCTAATTTCAGTGGACTAATACGTCACGCTCCCCTACGACGATCAGATCGAGTGTGCGAACGTCCACAGTTGTTCGCAGGCGCGGCTTGGTAAACACCGTCAGGTCCTTGTTCTTGAAGAAGCCGGAGAGTGCTTGCACACGGTATCGTGTCTCAGGATCCTTCCTCCATGAGTACGGAAGCAACACTGGATCACGTGTGATGCTGTTTCCGTACTAGTACACCCAGCCCTACAATTGATTTATGAGATGGCTGTTCTCCGCATATTATTATTATTATTATAAGTTTATTGACGTAAGATAACATTTTTTTTAGTTACAATTATTTAAAATTCACATCAAACATTGAATGTAATCTGACAAAGTTAACAATTAAAACAGCCAATAAACTAAATATATTATACCTCGAAGGTGCGCAGGCACCTTGTCTGATTCCACCTATGCATTATTAATAACTGCACTAGCAACCAGAAATCAAACAATACTGTGACCAAGGTTCCGATCCCCTCATAGTAGTAGTAGTAGTAACTGTAGTTTATTGTACTATGTTACAAATGGCCATCGACCAAGGGTCCTTCAGCCTTTAAAATTTTTTTTTATAATTTAAAATGTATACATTTCATAATATAATATTATTTAATTAGAATTTAACATTTTCAAAAGAGTCTGTGTGGGATGTTTTCTTGAAGATTTGCTCCATCATCATGATATTGTTCGATTATGTCGTTCTGTTCAATCAGTTTAGAATGAAATTTCTTATTTAGTGTCTTGATTCTTTCATTTATTGGTTCAATTCCTGTCTCTTCATATAAAAGTTGATTTGGAGGATTCAGTGGCGTAACGTACACCCCCGCAGACCCCGCGGTGCGGGGGGGGCCCAGGCGTTGTGGGGGGGGCCCGGGCGTTATGGGGGCCTGGTCTTCGAGAGAAAATTCAAATCATTTTATAGAATATGAACATGACCTCAGTTCTGACCTTAACTTCTGAATAAACTCTTTTAGAATTGCATTGAAATCAGAGATTCAGAAAAGATCATCAATACGACAGTTAGCTAATCTCCTGTTTTTACAAAATTTTTCGATTGCAACTAGTTTCCCAGATCTCGGAACTGCTTTAATGTTATTTTCAATATCACCTGTAACTGTAGCAAGGGCAGAGCGATCCTTCTAAAAGTTAAAGTTAATAAAGAATTATTTGAGAAGTTCAATGACCCAAAAAAGCCTTAGCGGGCCCAGTTTGTTGAGAATTAAGAATAAACGAACCAGGAATATGGACCTTCACGAAGTAATAAATGTATTTGCAACCAGTAGCGCACCCAGGGGGTGAGCCACAGGGCTGCAGTCCCCCTGAGATTTATTTTTGTCGAAGAAAAATTGAGACTTTCTATCATACGTCGAAGATGCATGTTGATGGAGACCCCCCCCCCGGAAAGCAATCCTGGGTGCGCCCTTGTTTGCAACAAAGAAATCAACCACGCAAGTTATTTACCCATTTACTTCAAGTAACACAGTATTTTCTGGGATTGATAACTATATTTGAAGTAGAGATGCAATTATGTATATTATTTACTACAAATTTTGAATAATATTTCAATAAATAAAGTATAGAAAGTATTACTTCAAGTAATATTTCGGAGTAATTTCGGTAGTGTTACACCTAAACCACATACTTTTCTTAAATAAAGTTTTTTTTTCAATAAATACGCAGGCCCGTACGAGGGGGCCCGAAAACTAATTCTGCGGGGGGGCCCGGTCGAAATTCGTTACGCTACTGGGAGGATTATGGAGAACATTATTTGGGTGACACATTCTTGTTATTTTTCTTAGGGCTGTTGTCTCTGCAACTTGTAAGTTTTTTATTGCTCTAGGTTTGCAGTTAGCGTATAATGGGTGTGCATATTCAACCAAGGGTCTACAGTATGTATGTTAATTCCTTGTTTCTTGTATGTTAGATTGATAAAATATGTGGCTCTGGAAATTGTCTTTTTCTTTACTATTTTTGTATGTGCATTAAAGTTGCATCTGTTGTCTATATGAACTCCTAAATATTCGACTGTTGGTGACGGTTTTATAATTATGCCATTTATGTTCAGAGTTGGTGAATTTGGGTCGATTATGTGATCAAAAATGATAAACTGAGACTTGGTTGGATTTGGTTCCAACCTCCAGTTGTGGAACTATTTTGTGATTGAATTTACTTGTTACCCCTCATACTAGACATGCACATACGAGTTCTTTATATCCAATAGGTTTGTAACCTCCTGGAGACCACTTCTGTGTTATCTCCAGTTTAAGTAGATAATGCTTCACCACTCCTCCCCATCCAAGTAGTCCATATACCAAGAGAGGTTGCACCAAGACCAAGTACAATGTCCTCAACAGATAAGTGTCACAGAATCCCCTGAAAAACCTGAACTTAGAAATCATCCTACGAACTTTGTTGACGACATTATCGATTTGGAAATTCCATCTCGAATGTGGGTCTTATTATGCCTAAATATTTCATGTAATCTGCAGACTGAATTGTGAAGTCATCTCCAGCATCTAAAGTTCGATACCCAGGCAACCCTGAAGAGCTACTGGAAAACAGTAAAAATTTTGTTTTCTCCTTGTTGACTGTTAAAATCTTATCATTCAAAAAATCAATTATATTTCTGGAGTCCGATTCTACTATGCTCTACAGCAGTTTCATCTGCAAACGCGAATAGTTTTCCCCTAATGGGCAATGAGAACATCGAGTTGATATACACAATAAAAAGAACGGGGCCTAAGATTGTACCTTGAGGTACACCATAATGTATGACTGATAGTGAGCTTATTGATTCTTCTACTTGAACGCATTGTTTTCTACCCATCAGGTAGCTCCCAAACCAACTGAGCGGAAGGTCGTCCACACCAATGTTTTCAAGAGTTTTAAGCAGTTCGTTATGGCTCACGGTATCGAAAGCCTTTGCTAAGTCTATAAAAAACACTCAGACATGGCCTCGATTGATCTAAAAATCTATAAATTTCGCTTGTTAGTGCCGCTATAGCATCCGGTGTGGATCTCCCGACTCTGAAACCGAACTGTCTCTCACTCATAAGTTCACATCTTTCCAAGAATTTCATCATTCTGTTATACATTAATCTTTCAAAAATTTTCGAGATGTTAGAAACGAGTGATATTGGGCGATAATTACTAACGGACGTTTTTTCCCCTACCTTGTATATCGTTTTTATGAGGGTTGTTTTTAATGGAGTGGGAAATTCACCTGTTTGCATGGAGAAATTTACCAAAAATTTAAGTGGAGTTGCTATACCTCCGGCAATTCCCTTAAGAAGCAATGCGTCGATACCATCAATGCCCGGGGCTTTTTTCGATTTTACAGACCCTATTTCTTTCAATATCTCTTCGTCATCACACGCTTCAAAAGCGAGTTTGAGTGGGTTAACTGGCATCGATTCCTTCAACCTTGTTGATTTCTTTTTTATCAATCAATCAAAAATGTTCTTTATTGGACATATCCAAATAGCCATCGACCGAGGTCCTTCAGCCTGTTTGTACAAAATTAAATGTTTCTTGAATTATAAATATGTAGTGTAAATGACAAATTGTACAAAACAAAAAAAAACTTATATACAGATATATACGATTAATTGTGTATCTTATTGGATCAGATGTTCATGTCCTGGATCAGTTCCCATATCGTTTTGTGTGGGGGTTTCCTCTTTGCTCTTCTGGTTGGTTCTCTATCAATGCAAATTTGACTTAATATTTGTACATTGGTTTACCTTGTTGAAAATCTTTTTGACAAATCATTCAGTCTTTGTTCAATTGGAGTAATTTTTGTTAATTCATACAAGAGTTTGTTGGGTGGATTATGAAGCGCATTCATTTGGTGTCTCATTTTGGTAATGCTTCTGAGAGAGGAGGTTTCTGCTGTACAGAGGAGTTTCTTTGTTGTTGAGTTGGAGGATGTATATATCAGGTGGCAGTACTCCAGTAGTGGGCGACATATAGTTTTGTAGATGTGGGCAACTGTTTTCAAGTTCATTCCTGTATTCTTCACTTCATTGTCGGCATTTTGAAACGTGGAAAGAATCCTTCCGAAGCGAGTAGTTATAGGCCAATTAGTTTATTGAGTGTTCCTATGAAAATTTTAGAAAGGTTGATTTTCATCAGGATTGAACCTACTATAGAGGATGTTCTTCAAAATTGTCAGGGCGGTTTCAGGAAAAATAGAAATTGCAATGATCAGGTTCTCAGTTTGACCACATTTATCGAATCAGGTTTCGATAATAAATTAAAAACAGGTTTAGCTTTCATAGATTTATCGTCGGTATGGAAAGATGGTTTGATCTATAAACTTTATACACATCTTAAATGTGGAAAGATGATTCGTTTATTAGAGAATATGTTTTCGGATAGAAGATTTCGTGTTTTTGTTGATGATAATAGTAGTAAATTCAAAATATCGAACAATGGTCTTCCACAAGGATCTGTTTTAGCACCCCTTCTATTCAATTTATATTTATGCGATATTCCTTGTATTTCATCTGAAAAATTCATTTACGCCGACGATATTGCACTCGCTTTCCGTCATTCTGATTTTAGAAGTATTGAGGAAAATTTAACTTCTGATCTGAAAATTTTGAAAAATTATCTTTTCGAATGGCGTTTGTGTCCAAATCCGAATAAAACCGAGGTTTCGTTATTTCATTTGAATAACCATCGAAAATTTAGAAAATTAAATGTCATTTTCGGGAAATTTCCTTTGAAACATAATTTTACTCCCAAATACTTAGGTGTTAAATTAGATTCCTCTCTGAATTACAAAGCACATTTGGATGACTTACGAATGAAGCTGAAAACGAGAAATAACATTCTACAGAAACTTGCTGGTACGTCATGGGGTGCTGACCCGACTACTCTTCGCACAGCAGCCCTTGACCTGGTTTTTTCCACCGCTGAATATTGTTGCCCTGTTTGGCTCAATAGTGTTCATGTTCAGAAAATCGATGCACAGCTCAATTTTTCAATGAGAATAATTACTGGAACCATCCGATCTACACCTATGCAATGGCTACCAGTGCTATCAAATATAGTTCCTCCCCATATTCGAAGATAGTCTGCAACTTGGAATTCTTGGAATACATTCAATTCATTTCCGGTTTCTTTTCCGATACTTTCCTACGTTCCAGAAAATAGAATTCCAAGACTGAAATCACGTAAACCTATTTGGTCGAATAACTTTCTGAATTCGAACTTCAGCTACAACGAAATCTGGAAATCCGAATGGGATGTATGTTCTTTATCTAATAAAGATCTAATATCTGATCCATCGAATAAAGTTCCTGGTTTTAACCTTCCCAGGAGAATATGGTCCCTTCTTAATCGAATAAGAACAGGTCATGGTCGTACCAACAGCATGCTTTTCAAGTGGCATTCGGTTGATAGTCCTAATTGTGAATGTGGTGAATCAGAGGAAACAGTTGAACACCTAATTAATAATTGTTCGATTTATAAATTCCAAGATGGCATTAGAGCCATACACAATATATCAAACTCATTTTTGCAATGGGTTGAAAATTTCAGATCAATTTGATGAAGTATAAATTGAATTCTCTTGCTGTTCTGGCTTTTTTTTATTTTCAGGTTGGAGTTTGTGTTTGGAAATCCTTCCTCCGAAGAGCCGTCCCGCTGATCGTGACGTCCTTCTATATAGAATATTCAGATACAACAATTTTATTTTAGACAGGTTTTTTCGACTGAGGTTTTTTCCCCTGGCTCTATAGTATCTGGTGATGATAGTATCGTATGATACTATAGTATCATACGAAGAATATTGTGGTACCCCGTTCCTTTTTTTACCTCAGCTTAGGTTCTTTTTGTTTCAACATTTATTGTATTATTTTAGCTCTCATACACTGAGTTGCAGGAACGTCCATTAAAATTTAATGCCGCCTTAATTCTCCCTTAAACGGAATATCCATAGACGGTAGCCATGGATACTCCGTTTAATGGAGAATTGAGGCAGCATTAAATTTAATGGACGTTCCTGCAACTCAGGGTTATTCAAAAGAATATATATATATATATATATATATATATATATTTATAAAAAATGTGGAGCCATATGTTCTCCCTTATCTTAACGGGCTTCAGATTCCAATATTTCAACAACAATGTTCGACCTCATATTTTTAAGGCGACGAATGTGAATATTTTGCCATGGCCGCTCAGAACCTCTGATCTTTCGCCCATAAAGCATGTTTGGGACATCATGGGTAGAAGGCTTGGAAATTTACCCCAGCTCACTTCGGCGGCTCTGAGACATGAAATGAAGGTAGCTTGGGATAGAATCCCTCAAGAAGAAATAGACCTGATCTTCTTGCATCAATGCCAAGACGTGTTGAGGAGTGTATAGATAACCTTGCTGGGCAAACACACTATTTATTAGAAAAAATTGAAAACCCTTTTTTTTTCTAAATTTTAATCATTTTTTCCTTGCTATATTATCTTCGTTTTACCAAAAAAAAATTTAAATTTAAACAGCTCCTTCTGGATGTTGCAATTTCTTCGTCAGTTAGCATAGTTTTGTCTAAGAAAGCCCATTAAAAATGCTGAAACAGATCGATTTATATTTCTATTTAATAGAATACGTTATATATTCCAATTTATTGATGAAACGAATACATTTTCCAGATAAGAGAGAGACAGACCAACATTTTGCTAGCTCTCAAATCGAAGAATATTGATTTCGAAGTTATCGACATAACTGTGGACGACACTGCTAAGCTGTTCATGCAGACCAAATCCACCAGATTCGGCGGAACCAGTTTCAATTCACATCCTATATATCCTCTTCCACCTCAAATATTTAATGAGGAAGAATATTGTGGGGTAAGTGTTTAAAATGTTTTATTGTTTTGGAAATGAAAGAATTCTTTTTAGGTGTAAAATTAAATGATGTTTAAGTCCACTTAAAATTTTACCTATTATTAAAAACTGACATTAGGAGAGTCTTCCGGGCTTATTGGCCGTGGTCTATAAGGAATTATTTCACCTAACGTTTCGCCCACCACTGCGGTAGGCATCTTCAGAGGATTCTTGGTCTGAGGTTGTAACTCGACCGCTGAATTTCCGAAAGTAATGCTGGATTCGATCCGTTGGCCCTGATCATTGGCGGGAGAAGGTAGTGGGTTTACGCGAGCGATGTTGATTGGTCTATCGCTGCCACTTCGTATTGGCTATTGGCATGCGCTATGTACCAAAGGAGTTTCTTCCCTTCTGTTCATGTTGTTCTTATGTTTATATATCTCAATGGCTTCCATGTTCATCCTGGGATAGAAACTTTTGATGTTCGAAATAGCCTCTGCCTTTGAGAAAACAATGTTGTGTCCATCTGTTAGAACATGTTCTGCTAGAGCGGATTTTTCTGTCTGATTGAGTCGACAGCATCGTGCATGCTCCTTAATTCTCGTATTGATACTTCGCTTCGTTGTACCAATGTAGACTTTCCGCAGTCACAAGGTATCCTATAAATACTGGCTTGAAAGAGTGAGTCGACTTTGTCTTTGGTAGTTCTGATGAGTTGGCTTATAGACAGTCTCTATATATTGTGCTTCTTTAGTATTCTACCAATTCTATCGGTGACCTTGGGGATATATGGTAAGATAGCTCTACCATTGGGGGTGAGTTGTGATGTGTTATCAGCACGTGTAGAAAGTTTTGGTCTTATTGCCATCTGAATTTCCTTAGCAAGCTTTAGATGTTCAAATTAATCCTCCAGAAATTCCGGCTCGCACAATCATCGGGCTCTGTCTACGAGTGTTTTTATAACTCCTCGTTTCTGTTGAGGGTGATGATTGGACTGCATGTGTATATACCTGTCAGTGTGGGTTGGTTTCCTATAAACCCTGTGTCCTAGCTTCCCATTAGGCTTTCTAGTAACCAAGACGTCTAGAAAGGGTAGAACACCATCCTTTTCAATTTCCATAATGAATTGAATATTTTGGTGCCTACTGTTAAGATGGGATAGGAAAGCATCCAATTCTTCAAGTCCCTGACTCCAAACGACAAAATGGGCCAACTGATCGAATCCAGCATCACTTTCGGAAATTCAGTTACAACCTCTGACAAGTTACAACCTCTGACCAAGAATCCTCTGAAGATGCCTACCGCAGTTGTGGGCGAAACGTTAGGTGAAATAATTCCTAATAGGCCACGGCCAATAAGCCCGGAAGACTCTCTCAATGTCAGAATATCCGTTCGTGAAAGCCTGAAACTATTTAATATTAAAAATGTTATTTTCGATATTACTTATTACGAACCGTGTAACTAGCGCCCTCTTAACATAAAAACGAATTAATTGGATATATCAGCTTCCAAAACATATTCGTATGAATATTCATTATGATTTTGAAATTAGTTTCAACGGAATCGTAAAAAAGGTGTATATTTTTTTCTTTAACGCCCTTTATCTTTAATACGGATGAGAAAGTTTATTACTAAACAAACCCCAATTATTTTTCAGTGTTTCATCTGTCCTGAGGACGGGATCACCTTTTTTTGAAACATCCTGTATAGGTTGAATTCATAAACCATATTGTTAATTTGGTGAATAACGAAGATGCCATAACAAATCCAAAGCATCGATAACGACTCTAATAACATCATGTTCATTGATAAGAAAATTTAATGAAAATTTATTTACTGCCTTGATGGAAATGATAAAAACATTCAATATTTCAATAATTGGAACTCGTTTATGTTTCAGGATTACACAGCATTTGAGGTTGCCAATGAGAATAACGAGCTGTCAACATTTTTGAAACTACAGATTTCCAATGGTTCAACAGATGAAAAGGGAGAATTATGAGACTTTCAATATTTTAGTTTTTTGATTTTATTAAAAAAATGCAAACAATTTGAGTTTCATTTCGAAAAACAGGACAAAAATTGAATATCTTTTTTTTCGCTTCAAGAAATTTTCAGTCGATATAAGGACTTTCATTAAGTACCTTATATTCTAGGAACGGTGGAATTTGCACTGATATTATATCGCTGATAAATAATTCGAGAATTACAACTTTAACGGATCATTTTCTTGGAATAAACGTGACTGAAATAGAATTATCAGGAAAAATTCAAGCTGATGCGGTAGGTAGTATATATGTGGTTAGAAAAATTGACATTTCAAATAGAAACATGTTACAAGGAAATATCAAGGTCATAAATATATTCTTTCGAACACTTTCCGCCTGATTATCCACTACGCTCAGGAAAATTTTTTGATTGCCGTTGTTAATATAAAAAAATTGTGGCAGCCAAGCACTTTTCGGAAAATTGGATTCCAATGATTGAAAAAAAATTTTCTCTAGTATGTCTAGTTTTCCAGAAAAATCGAAATTGAAAAAACAAAAAAGTTTGGCTAGCACTTTCGCATTTTCGTTTTTTCTACTCACAAATGAATCCAAGAATTTGTTCTACATTTGTGCTTTATTGTAGCGTAAATATTTTCTCGAAAATTCTTCAGATTCTCCGGTAGATTGCGAATATGAAAAAAATATAAGCACAGCAGTTTTTTTTTTCCCAACAAAAATAGTTCTATATGATTGTGCCACCTTATGTCGCTCAGATTTCCAGAAAACTCATTTTGTAAGATATCTTGAGAACCGTAAGGAATAAAAACAAAATTTCAACTGTAAGTGGCCCAAACCTAGCCGTCCGTAGTAAATAGCCACACAAACATGAATTCTTGTGGTAAATAGCGTTGTCGTCTCATCCATCTTCTGTAAAATGTGCAGAAGACAACTGGACATATTATATGTAATGAGCTCTGTGAACACCATTTATGGTCAACAATATAAGGCATCAAAGAAAATCTATGAGTAAACACTAGCAAATAAGAAGGCCCAATACTATCAAAATAAAATAGAGAATTCCGATAATAAATCAAAAACTGTATGGTCAGTCATAAACAACATAAGAGGTGGATCTGATGCACCCAAGGATATTCAAATGCATGGAGAAAGCAGATTGATTGCAAGTGAGTTTAACAACTACTTTTTGAAGTTTGCAAGTGCTTTAACGTCTGAGTTACCAACTGGATATTCTTCTTATTTAGAACAGGCAGACACATGCATATTTCTTAGACCCATTACAGAGTCTGACATTATAAGTATTGTAAAGAACTTAGGAAACAAACATAATAGCGGTGATGATGAAATTACTACTTCACTAATAAAATTGTGTATAAATGAGATCATTGCACCGTTAATTTTTGCAATTAGATCATCATTCAAAATGGGTATTTTTCCAGAACGTTTGAAGCTGGCGACTATCAGACCTCTACATAAAAAAGGAAGTGTGACTGAATTTGGGAACTATCGACCGATTAGCTTACTTCCAAGTTTTTCAAAAATTTTTGAAAGATGTATGTGCGATAGGTTGATGGAATACTTCCTGCAAAATGACTTCTTTTATGAGGGTCAACATGCCTACTTGAGGGGAAAGGGCACTAATACTGCTCTATATGAATTTCTTGATGCCATATTACAAGCAATGGAGAAGAGGGATCTTGCAGTGGGTTTATTCTTAGATTTATCAAAAGCCTATGACTGTGTTAATCATCTTAACTTATTGAGGAAATTGAAACTGTATGGAGTAACTGGTGTGGCATATAACTGGATGATGTCTTTTTTGTCAGGAAGGAAACAACAAACTGTGATTACAGAAAATGGTAGAAATTTTAAATCGGAAAGGAAGTTGATTACATTAGGCATTCCACAAGGTAGCATACTTGGTCCTGTATTGTTCCTCATTTATATAAATGATTTACATAAAGCTGTTGCTCAACTAAATTGTTATTTGAACTGTCTTCTCGTTAATTATGCTGATGATAAGAATTTCCTCATTACAGCAGAGAATTTGCAAGCTTTACTAGATTATTTAAATAGAACTTTCAATGCAATATCTGATTGGATTACTAATGAGGGCTTAGTATTAAATGAGAGCAAAACAAATTGTGTTATGTTTCATACCAATAGAATTAACTCAACAAATATAAACAAGGTAAAGTTAAATGACTTGGAAATTAGTTTAAGTTCAGAAACAAAGCTCTTGGGATTGATTGTTGATGATGTATTATCATGGGAAAGTCATATATTTAAGTTGAATAAGAAACTGAGTTCTGTATGTTATACCTTGAGAGTTTTATCTGGTGATTTGAATGAAAATGGCCTTTAAACTGTTTACTTTTCTAATTTTGAATCATTGGTGAGATATGGTCTAGTTTTTTATGGGAGTGCAAAGTCAGCAGCAACAATTTTTCTAAGTCAGAAGAGAGCAATTAGAATAATCAAAAGATTAGGTTTCAGAACATCTTGCAGAGGTCCCTTCAAACAAATGAATGTGTTAACTACATCAGCACTCTACATCGAAGAATGTTTAATGTTCCTTGCGAAAAATAAGGAATATTTTAGAATGAACTTAGCATCTCACTCTTACAATGTCCGAGACTGTCACTATATGTATCCTGTGCATAGGTTATCCCTTACAGAAAAAGGAGCTAAGTATATTCATGTATGAAACTTTTCAATAAGCTGCCGTCAAGAATAAGAAGAATCAAAAACCAACGACTTTTCAAGAAAGAAATACATGGGCTTCTGAGGGAACTTGAGCCGTATACAGTTCAAGAATTTTTGGATTCAACTCTGTAATATTATTTGAGCAATCACTTTTTCACTTTTTGTTATCTTGACGAATATTTCATTCTGATTGTATATAGGTATATCATACATGTATGCAGGATTTCTGAAATAAATGTATTATTATTATTATTAAAATGTTTGATCTAAATGTTTCCTATCAGTAAGTGTATATAGTGACATTAAGAGAGTCTTCCGGGCTTATTGGCCGTGGTCTATTAGGAATTACTTCACCTAAAGTTTCGCCCACAACTGCGGTAGGCATCTTCAGAGGATTCTTGGTCTCAGGTTGTAACTCGACCGCTGAATTTCCGAAAGTGATGCTGGATTCGATCCGTTGGCCCAACTTATATCCTGATCATTGGCGGGAGAAGGTAGTGGCCTGAAACTATTTCGTAAGTGTATAATTTGGGACACTCCACCTTGTCAAATAACCATTAATATTTAACCAATGATTTAAAGGTAACAAGTTTAGAAAATCTGGCGAGGTATTCTGAAGAAAGTTAAGCTATGCGGCTTCTCTTAAATTCCGTGCTAAAACTACAGGTCCTTTCCTAAGAAACTGTCAAAACAAAACAGAATGTCCATCTGACTTGATGATCAGGATAAAGAGCTTACAAGCGTTGAATATGCAATGGATAAAAAAATTGTTGATTCATAGTTCTCCAGACAAGTTTATTCCTAAACGAAAATGTTCACTTTTGGAGATGCTATTATACTGCTCCATAAGATTTAGGGATATCGTATTCAATCGTTTTGAGTATGTAATCTTAGATAAAATCGCAGTAAAATCATTCAAAACTCAAAAACAACTTGAATCGATCCAATAAAAATCAGTATGAGACATTTCGTCAATCTGGTCGCCTTTTTTCTGAAGTTTAGTTTTTTGCATATGCTTCATGAAAATCCTTATTTCGAAATGGAGTCAGTTTATCAACGGCTTCGATTCAAAACGAGTTTTCTGAAAATGCCAAGACGTAAATTAACAAACGCTGAGGCTAATAATAGGGCTATCGGAATGCTACAGGATGGCCTAACTCAGGTTGTTGTAGCGGAAAGGCTCCAAGTCAGACAAAGTGTGATATCTCGACTTTGAAATAGGTTCAGGGAGACAGGTTCCATGTTGGAAAGACCAAGGCTTGGTTGGCGACGAAAAACAACACCAGCTCAGGATCGTTCCATCACTGTTTCAACGAGAAGAAAGCTTACATCTACGTGTAGAATGCTACAGAATACTCTTCAAATAGCAGATGGGGTCCAAGTTTCCCTCGGAACTATCAGACGACGTTTGAGAGAGGCGAATCTAGGTTCTAGACGTCCATTAAGAGGAGTTCCATGAACACGTGACCATATAAGCGTCAAAGACTGGAATGGGCATACCCCGTAATCATCGCTATGACCAAGAAGTCCATCGATTCCGAGGGGGTAGTGTTATGGTATGGGCCGGGATATGTTTCAACGGGCGCACATATCTACACATTTGTCCTGGGAATATTACCGCCTTACACTATAGGGAGCATGTCATTGATAATGTTTTGCCAAATTTTCACGCTGCTATTGGTGAAACTTTTCAATTTCTAGACGATAACGCTAGAGCGCACCGTACAGCCATAGTTGAGAATGCGAGCGAGGAGTTTGGTATACCACATTTACCAATACCTCCGCACTCACCAGATTTGAATTGCATAGAACATGCATGGGATATGCTCTAAAGAAGATTAGATAATCATCAACCTACCCCAGAATCCTTAAATGATCTGAGAGAGCTTCTGCCCCGTTTATGGAACCAAATTCCTAAAGAAATGTTCAACAATCTCGTGTGTATTATGCAAAGAAGATGTCAAGCTGTTATTGATGCCCGTGGAAGCCATACATTGTATTGATAGTCTTTAAATGCTTGAATTATCTGAGAATAAAATTTCGTGATTTTACTCGATTTTCCTTAACCACCCTGAATACGTTGCAGACCTACAGGCTGAAATTAATTTCCCGCAACTTGAAATCATATTAATATGAATTTTAAGTCAATATCCCTAACTCATGTGGAGCAGTTTATTTCTCAGGCCCTGTATAAGGTAGAAAAAAAATGAAAACTGCCCACAATTTTTACATCAAAGTCAGTGGAGTATTTGAATGTACCTATGATATAAAATAAAATTTTTGCAATTATTTTTCCGAATATATTGATGTGTCGCAACCTTACCTTCAATCAATTTTAACTTCCAAAATCAGAAAAATCCCTATTCATGTTTTTTTTTGTTAGAAGGCCATAAATAATTCCAAATTTGCATTGAAGTTGAACATTCATCAAAAAGTATTGATATCAATATTTTTTTGTTATCAACATTGAGTTATTTATATTAAAAAAAAGTAAATCACGTGGCGTTTCATGAGAGTAATAATTAAGTGTATGCGTGTAAGAATTCACAGACAACAATCAAATAAATAAACATAAATGAAGAGTTATTTTTCTGATTTTTGAAGCTTGAATTTATTGAAGAGTAGGTTAAGATATATCAACTTTTAAGAAAAATAACAGTGAAAATTTTACGTTTGAATATACAGGGTGTTCCACTTGAAAAATACCAAGTTTGTTCCCAATCCTCTGAACAGTGCTCAAAGAAAATTTTTAACTACGCAATATTTATTATAAGCAGTTTTCATTTTTTTTCTATCTTATAAAGGGCTCGAGAAATAATAACATTTCCAAAAGTCAACATTTTCGTTTTCACCCTCTATTTCAGGAACAAAAGTAGTTGGAATATTTCTGTTTATTGATTTAAAATTTTTACAAAAACTTGTTACAGGGTCACGAAAACTTTGATGATAGCTGAGATACAATGCAGTCTCAATTGAAATGGGACACAGTGTACTTACAGATCTTGGACGTCCAGTTTGTTTAAGGAACCAGTTTTCGTCCATCGTCTAAAAACTTGTCACGGTCATAGAGGTGCACCATATCACTCATTTCAATATAAGAATGAGGCATTTCAAATTCAGGAATAATAATAACTCGAACCGAATGCAAAATACCCCATTACAGTTACGAGTATGTCATATGTACAAATGTTTGATGCCACCTGTGATTTTTTTCAATGAACCGACTGAAAAATATTTCAATTGTAAATTCAGTAAATAGGATATCTGAGAAAAGAAAATGAATCGAACATCATATTTGGTTGCACTAGTAGTGAATTTAAATTTTTTATCCATTTCGAGGTCTATCTATAATCAATATTTCAGCTACTCTGTGGAAAACCATGAGAATTATTAATTTCTCAACTTCAATGGTTAAGAATGAATACAATGTTGCAATCGGAATTGGTAATGAAAGGAAATACTTTTAGTTGCTTATCATTTGGTATGAACTGATTTTTATGCAAGTTATTTCACTGATTTCAATTATCTCTAGAAACTGAAGACTCTCTAAGAGAAAAATATCACAAAGTCCTACTCTTTTGCAGGAGGCCTTACCCACACTCTCTCCAAGTTGGAGAGAGTCTAATTTTGTTTGTTAGGTCGACGGGAAGCCGCTCTCCTGTTAACCACTTAACATCTAGATAATCTCGTATGAACAAAGTCACTTCATTACAAAAAGAATAAAGATCATATAGGGGTTGTCTATTACAACTCGTATCATCTGATTAAAAACAGTAAGACCTATGTTCACAGGTATCATCTATCATCTGCCATTATGATTGGTTATAGAGAAAAGCTCTCCTTGTCTGACTATGGAGTTCTTGGCCACCAACTGTATTCATCAGCAAAATAATGATTGATTTGCTTAAAGTGTTTATTCACCAACAATCTTGAAAATATTTATCCATATCAAAACAACTACATTGTAGTACTAAAGTTAATATTCACATTTCAAATGTCAGAACATTCTACTACACAAAAACTTAGAGCTTATTCTCGATCTTGGATTGAATAAATTATAGAATAATCATCTTCATTTGATGAAACTTTTTCAATCATCTGTGAAGTAGAAGGTTATATGAATGCAAACTATTTACATATATGCCTGAAAAGAATGTATTACAAACATAACATTAACTTAACAGCATTTCAATGCGTAGAAATGAATAATAATCGAATATGATACAAAACGCAGTTATTAAAAGAAAAACATTTCTATGAGCCTGCATTGAAAATTTCAATTTATTTATGGAAGGTTTGGACGAGTTAGCATCGCATATGAGACTATAGTTCTTGTCGCGCTAGACAAATCTATAGGTTGAGAGGTTTCAATCGTTCCTTGCAGTTCTAGCTGTTGGGGCGCCAATATCTGTTGACCCTGACCACCCAACGTTATCTGCTGTTGGTTTTGATTAGCCAAAGCTAACTGTTGACCTTGATTAGTCAACGATACCTGCTGTTGATTCTGATTGACTAGAGCTATCTGCTGGTGATTCTGGTTGGTGAGTGTTAACTGCTGTTGGTTGGGAGCCCCTAAAGTCATCTGCTGCTGATTCGGATTCGTCAAGGTGATCTGCTGCTGATTTTGACTAGCTAATGCCAGTTGCTGAGGAGGTTGATTTGTCAACGTTAACTGTTGCGACACATTAGCTACTGCCAATTGCTGAGCGGTACTTGCAATGGTTAGTTGGGCCTGTGAGTTATTAGCTATCGCCAATTGAGTAGATGGGGTAACTGAAATAAGAAAACCCTGCGTTATGACTAGATCGATGCACTCAACATTCTGTTATTTCTGTTGCAGAAAATGTTATATGGGTGATTCTCCAGAAACTGTGTCCCAACAGGATACACATCAATAAATCTTTAAAATATTGGAATTTCTATGTTGTCTACAAATCTGATGTTAGAGATTACATTCTTCTTCCAGGTACAAATAACTTTATTCAACATTCATTCATAAATTTTTATTTTCTTAGGTAAGTATCTCGAAATTGTCATTCCCGTGGTATGTAATGCAATAGTTCAAGAATTTGAGAACAGTCATAATTCACATTCCTGAAAAGACGAAAACCAGATGAGATACATTCACTGGAATATTGTACCATGTATTATAGTCTGCCACATTAGTTCGAACGAAATTTTGAAAATTTTTCTTGTATTTGAAAAAAAAGTCTGTCAAAGGCGAGAATGATAATGAATTTCATCAAATGATTCGAATTTACCGAGTTAACCCATACCCAGTAGTTTGAAAAGAGCCTAAAAGTCAATTCCGATTGTTTATAACGTCAGTTGTGTTTATATGATTGAACAGAAGAATTCTGCTAGTTAGCGAAAGTGTTGAGATCGGAGTGTAATATCCTAGCAGTAATTTCCGGGGTGGAAAATTTTTGAGGTAAAAATTAAAATTTTGTGAAAATTCATTGTATTATCATTTCATTATACCCAACATTCATAAAATATTCTGTTTTCTCATAATTGAAATATGTTTTTCTGGAAATACGAGAGTAAAATAGCACTTTTGTCATTCCCGTGCAAAATCCATGACATGGGAATGATTCCACTACCACAGGAATGATTATAATGACTCGATAATGATGAATATAGTTTTTTTAACAGAAATATTGCTCGTACTCGAAGCGAACTAGGGAACAACTGAGGATAAAGGGAAAAAAAGAAAGATAGCGTAGTAAAATAATTAGTTGAAAAAGGCAGGAAAAATATATGAAGCAGAACGAAGGAAAAATGAAGAGAACCATACATGAAATGACTCCAATGAGTCCAATGAAGAATTAATATAAAAATTTATAGAAGAGCAAATAAACTTCGAATCGATATAGAGAAAATTTTAGCTGAAAAAACTCCTCCAGAAAGTTCTGATGATTAATTTTGAGATTGTCGGGAAATTCAACGCCGAAGAATGTCGAACAGAAGAAGAGTAGGAAGACAGAGACAAAAAGAAAAAGAGATAAATAAAGGAAGAAGTGCCAGAGAAAGGAGGAAATTATCCGAAAAACTAAAACGATTGAAGGCTAGCGTGCCCCAAATAAATTCTTTATTGAAATGATATTGGATCTTCTTCATGTTTTATATGTTTTGAAATAAAAATTTTCTCCATTGACTTCCAAAAATTATTCTGACTGAAAAGTTTAAGCTAGTAAATGGATTTTTAGAGAAAAGGGTTCATCAAAACAAAGTTATCATCACAGAACACTAATATTATCATACACCGATGTGAAGAGACTTTCGATTGAAGTATCACTTTACCCCTCTCCCCTATTCAATTTTGAGGGGTTGAAGCACCCTCTCTCAGGGGGTTGCTCGTTCAAGCTTCCAATATTCGTCAAAACATGTCCCCCGAACAAAATCATTCGACGTGATTCGGTGAATTTTTCCAATCACTATGGGATACGAACATAACGTGGTGACTCGTCCAAGATCAAACAACCGGTATATTATGGTTCCTAGAATAACTACTCTGTTTATTTTATATATATGTATACTATATTGAAAGTGGAAATATATTCTGTTTAAATTTCATAAAAGTTTTGAATCACTTCCTATCCAGAATCCTGATAGCATTATTTAGATCATTCCCGTGGAACATCGGTCATTCCCGTGGAACATTGGTCATTCCCGTGGACTAACCTGACCAACCCAATAAACACAGGAACGTTCTAAAAACGTTGTATTTTTTAGGTAACGTCACTTATTTTCATCGTTGAAAAAAATGTCGTTAGGAAATACGTTTCTTTTTCGTTTCATAGTAACGCTTTTTTTCTTACGTTTCTTCAAGGTGAATTCAACGTTGCAAGACTAATTATTATCATGAATAACATACCGTTATAAAACGTTATTATTCAGTTTAAGCGTAACGATGTATTTTCGTTTGGAAAATAACGTTGCTGAGTAACGAGTTCTCAACGTTGATGTATATTTCAGAATGTTACATATATAAAACGTTTATTTTGTGCGTTGAGGTAACGTTGATTTCAGATATTGAAAAAACCATTATTCGAAATATTTCTGAATCGATATTATTTTCATTTCAATATAATCCTGAATTGGAAAATAATTATGCTGGCAATCAAACACAGATTCCTTGATATATATTTTCCAACAGTCAGAATATAATATGTATCCTTCTTTTTTCTTTCTTCTTTGGTTGCATCTAGGTCTCGTTATCTGCTGATCAATAACTGCCCCATACTCTTTCTCAACAGCCACTGAAACAACACATAAACTACATAAAAAATTTGAAAATATAAGTATAGAAGATGGGATCTTACCATAAATAAGTTGCATTGTCTTTGGGTCTTGAAATTCTTCTTCTTCCAATTGGGTATATAGGCAAGCTGAATCATTTGTGAAGGAAAACTCAATATTCTTCTCCTGTGGTCTTCCGGACAAGTAGGTTTCTCCGATAAACTTCGATCAGGCGATTTTAAAATAAAGGTTAATAATACAGATTGTAAAGGATAACAGGACATACACAATCTTCTAAATGCTTTCGGCTCGAAAAAATGTATATAAGTTTGCCACTAAAATCACTCAGTATGCTGAACTCAATATAATATGTCCCATAAGAAATTGCAAAATTATATGTTTATTGAAAACGGGACTTTTAAACAAAAAAAAAAAAACAGGAAGATGAGTGGATTGGTAACTCCAGCTAACAAAATCATATATTTATAGTCAATAACTTTTTGAAAAGGATACTGGCACTACTTATAAATATTACATACCTATATCATGAAAGTTTAATAATCAATATGAAAGAAAGTTGGTAGAGTGATATGTTCCTACTTACCTTCTCTCGAAGATTCACTCGTAGTCAGTCATAAACTAATGCTGCATTCACAATCGACGTAACTTAACATGAAAAATTAAAGTTGAAACTACCAAAATTCATACGAAAACATAACATAAGTTGAATGTAAAGGTAGAAATGATGCAACATATTGTTAACACTTCTATTCCTATTGGGTATGTTTTCTATCGTAAGTTACGTCTCCTATGAATCAAGCATAACACGAAACAAAACAACTGGTTGCTCACACTGACTACTCAACTTGCAGAATGCCGGATTCGACACTATTCCAACTTCTAACCCCTCCCGTCCTAATACGTATAGGGCACCGTTGTCAAGCGAAATTTATCATTATCTTTTCGGATAACATAGTTTTCTATATCAATGATTGTAGCAGAGACGAAGTATGGTACAAAAATACACTTTTATAAATAATCATGGAGTTCATGTCATAAACGAATCCGAAATTCGAAATAAGGGATGTAGAAAACGAATTCGGTGGATAAGATTTTTTGATGATCAGAATTGGGGGAACGAAACACAATTTGGCAATCAGGTTACATAAACGCACTATCACTACAAGTAATTCAACGTTGAATATGTACTGCGAAAATACGTTGAAAATCTACTGCAGAAATACGTTGAATATCTATTGCGAAAATACGTTGAAAATCTACTGCGAATATACGTTAAAATAAAGTGGGCATTCCATAAACGAAAATATCTGATGAGGAGTTCTCACTTGGCTTACGTATTCCGTTTGAAGCATTGATATTCAACGTTCTTCATCGGATATGTGAACGTTGGAATTATGCAACATGAAATGTTAATATCAATTAATTTTTTCGAAAAGAACGAGAAGAATGCCTTTTTATGAAAGAAAAATTGTAAGTGTGTAAAATAAGTGGATTTATCATGGTAAACTGATATGTAGTTCCAAAAAAAACTGTGACTCTCAAGTAGAATAAAGGCTGCTTGAATTCATGGATGATTAATCGTGATCCATTGAACGTTTATTTAATGTTGCTCAGCTCTCTTTGAACAGACGTTTCGAAAAATACAATAAGGATACGTTTCATAATGGTTGCAGTAGTAACCGGTTGAACCGGGAACGTAAATTATATGTAGAGTCGACGTTTGGTTGAATTCAGGTTTCTAAGAAAACTTTTAGAAATTCAACGTGTAACGTTGAATCAACTTCAGATACCACGAATAAACGTTTAGTCTACGTGTGTGTGTTTATTGGGAAAATTTTTCTGAAAATAGCTAAAATGCAGGAATTTCAGGTGTTATTCAATTTTTGTTGAACAGTTAGGTTTTGATTATGACAAAAACCCACATTTGAATAAAAATTGTAAACTTTTTTTGTTGAAATCAAAAGTATCGCTCAGAAGACAGTTTCCGGAGAATCACCAATATCAAAGTTCATTGTTTTCCATAAATGAGAAAAAAATAAGAAATTTGGCCCAATATATAGCAGCATGAAACAGATGAATAATATTGCCAATGATTTGTTCAATGTAAATCTGCGCATTCATGGTTTACTCATTTCTTCAACAGCTTAGAATACAGCTTATAGTGCTGAGGAGATGAGGAATAACCTATTTGATGTTCTTCTCAATTACATTAATCACAACTTTGTAATCATGTGTTGAGTAACATGAACTGACAGGTGTTAATGGCTATTACTATTAGATATGACTTATGGGAAACCTCCAAAAAGTTGGTACGAACGGAAAATTGAAAAGGGTTAACAGATTTGACGCGAAAAAGTATTAAAATCGGTTGACCAAGTCGAAAGTTGTGAGGTATCGAAAATAAAAAAATTATACAAACACAAAGTAGAACTGGGAACCAAGTCGGTTAATAATGCGTTTTTGCTGACGTTAAAATAAAAATTTCAAATCGAAACACCATTTGATGCTTTCGTATGATTTTTTCGCATTGACAGATTCTAATTTCCACACAAGCTCTTTATTCACCCAGACAGACATTGTTCGGAGTGAGCTCACACTGCTGAAGAAAATTCAAATTAACACCTGGTGTTCATGATATCACACGAGCGCTTCAAGAAATCTTCGACCGTTGACTAACCAGACACATTAGAAACGAATGTTTTTATCGTCTGTGGACCACTTTCGCATTTCGCATTCCGCTCAATAGATGGCTACGCGGTAATGAAACATATAACTGCTAATAGCTAAAAAACTGTAAGGGTGCCATCAAAGATTTATACGGCACCAATTAGCACTATTAAGGCACTGAATATTTGACATAGTTTCAGAATAAGTGCTTCCAACTTTTCGCTAACTAGGGTAAGCGGTATAGTCGTTGACACCCCGATAGTGATTGTCACTCTACACACTTAATCCGTCGTAATAACATATTGGTACTTACCAGCGACTTTTTTCTTCTACCCACGTATGCTTGAAAGTCCAACACTCATTCAATGAATGTTTTAGTTCAGTAATTTGGCCCCCTGCTTCGATCGCAAAGAGATATTTGTCGCGAAGTTGTGTAGTAATGACAATCGGTTCAATCGTTGACGTTTTGTTAAGGAAAGTGACTGCACATATGAGTGAATTTCTTTAGATTGGGGTATCTGAGATATATGGAAGAAATTTTTCAGTGTTTGAAAGATTACAAAGATTGGTATTTCTATAAACGTACCCTTGATTGATGTTTTCTTTCAGAATAAATCGCATGTCGATGACTGTCTTGTTTATATCACGTCGGAACAATGATTGACATAGGATGTCTATCACCGTCTGAAAGTATCACATTTTGATATTCGAGTTCATCGCGTATTTGAGAAGTTGGAATTCAACTGATTAGCTTTTTATCGTGTTCTCTTTCTTCCGGATCGGATAAACATTGGTTGACACCATGTCAATAACTATTTTCTAGGAGGGTGTCAATCACTAAATATCCCTAGTAAACTACCTCACAGAGTGTTCCTGATGGAGGCTATTTGTTCCTAAAGGCCCTACTTGGTTCTCTGATGACTTTGTGGAGTCCACGGGACTTGTTTCAAACTGACCATCCCTCTAGAGAAGAACTATTCTGTAGTACAGGTTGAACTGTATATTGTTCTTGTCTTCACGCTGGAGAATATCCAAATATCAGTAGATGGTACTCCGAGAAACTCATGTTGTGACAGTCAGTGAACACTAAAATCCCTCGCTATGACAGAGGTCACATACTACTTACTAGGATAATGCAGGAAATCTCTTTGTGAGCTGGGCTCCTAAAACTTTCTGAAAGTTATTTGGTCCCCGTCTCACGCTGAGATATGGCTATGAGAGGGCAGATGTATGGATGAGCAGGGACACAATCAGCTTTCATTGGTTGGGAGTCGACGCTTCACATCCACCGTACAACTTTCAGGAGTTCATCGGGAGATGGCTAGACAGAAAATTTTTCTCTGAATGGAGCACGGAAGTGATCTTAGGCAGCCAAGGCTTCTCATTGGGAGTTATCAATAATGTCTATATTATTCTTTCATAATTGTTGAAGATGAAATAAATTATTATTATTGTTATTGTTTTTCCTCCTGAACCTTGAGGGGAAACACCTGTGACTGGTGAGTGGTGTTTTGAGTGATCACCTCAATAATAATAAACATTAATAAACATTAAAATCGCTAATCTCTGGTTGGCCTCTGTACCGTTGGTGAAGGAACACAGATGTTGCTGTTGAACAAACCTTGTTCACCTGTGGAAACCTTTATTACTTCAAGACAACACATCTGGAAAACCCAATACCCACTTCCTCCCATTCCTATGGCGAGAGGGACTTCCTTGTCTACTCGCGACATTTTTGACAGCATGTCTTGAAGTTTGACTTTCTTATCCTGTTTACGCTTGAACACTAGACCACTAGGCCTCCAATCAGCCTGGAGAAGGCACCTCACCAAGAAGAAGAAGTGAATAATTTTGTTGTTTTCGTCATCCAAAAAAGTGAGAATATCATAAATTCTCATAATTTTCTCCACAATATATTACAATAGCCGGAGACTCCAGAGAGAACAACAAGTTCGAGGAAACTGCTATTCATGAAAATGTCTTTCACCTGGGAAGAAATGACAGAAAAATATAGAAAAGAAGGAAAAATATCCAGCTCCAGAGGAGAAGAAAAGATCAATTCTCAAAGCCAAAACTGTCGCCGAAGAGAAGAAAAAACTGAAAAAATTGAACCTGAAAATAAGTCGATTTGTAAAGTCAACATTACTTCATCAGTGATTTATCAAACCGAGCACATCCACAGATACTGCAAGTGTAAAAAATTATGAAAATGCCGGAGTTGAATTGGAAGAAAATACAGAATAACCGGTTGCTGCAAATTTGTTTCGTGAGTACCTGAGATGCTTTTATAGAGAACATTTCTGTATTTTCCTGATGAAGCTTCATCCGCTGCAACAAGTTTACCAAAATTATAGTTGCAAACGATGTGTATCATCATGTTAAAGAGAATACCATATCGTTGGTCCAATGCCGAAGTCACGATGTGCTTTTTTGACGTTCCGGGAAAAACGTGTTTCAAAAATTGAAGACAGTGCTATAAACATAGATTTCTTCTCGTTCTATTAGGCCAGAAGTAGGAGAGGGGGATTAGCAAACTCTTTCGCGATTTTGGCATTGACACTATGACCATAATCGCGATATAGTGAACATATACAAAAAGCACATTCGTGACTTTGGAATTGTACCGACGATAAAAAATACCTTCTGGAAACTTGACCAGATGAAAAAATTTTTACTTGTTCTACATGGAAAAAAAACATGAAAATACACAGCCCCTGTGAATGTGCATCTATGTTTCTATCTTTATTATTGAATATAGTGAATAACATTATCACCATTTTCATTAATCGTTCGTTCTACTCCATATACAAGAGTGTAAGTGAATGATATGAAGGATGTCAATGACTATCATTTTGTATGTCAATGATTGTCGAAGTCTGTCAATCACTATCAAATCTGACGCTTCGAAAAAAAATCATTCTCATTCAGTTTTCAAACAACATATACCAAAAGTTCTGAGTGTTTACCGAAGAAGCATAATTGAACTGTAATATTGTAAGGGTCTCCACCTTGTTGTTAGAAAATTACAATCTGAAATCATTAATTGAAAGTTTCTATGCGCTTAAGGTGTCTATCACTATACCTGTTACCCTACACACTTGCTGAAAAAGAACACTCGATTACTATTAAACTAAAAATGATATCGCAGCCGTTTTGAAGGTACTAGAAGGCACCAATTAGGCACTAAATAATGACATTTAAATTTCATGGTAATTTGAGACTTTTGGTGCTGAGCGTGGAGTTGATACCAAAGGAAATAATCCCGGATATATTGTATTGATTTTTTTCCATTAGTTCCAAAAGCACTAATAGGCACCAATTAGGCACTAAATATTGGCATATAAATTTCATTGTAATTTGAAAATTTTGTTGCACCAAAAACTTGAATCGACAATATCTCGAAAACTACAATGGTGCTGTAATTGATTCAAACGCACTAGTAGTTTTACATAGTTTCAGAATTAGTGCTTCCAACTTTTCGCTTACTTCACGCACGCGTCCGATACTTACCAAGAATCTGCGGGCTCTGAGCTAGAAGCTGAGCTGTTGGTGCAATACTGACTGACGGCATAGCAGAAATTGTCACTCGATTGCCTGTTGTGACTGTCGTTAACGACACTGGTACAGTAGTAAGGGATACAGGCACTGTAGCTATGGAAACGGGAATACTGGTCACGCCCGCTGTTACCGTCCTGATAACCTGCTGCGTTGGTGCTGTAGCTTGATCTGTCAAAGAACTGCCGGGGGCAGCCATTCTTCGTTTGGCCGCCAATCGGAGCGCCTCATTTTCATCTGACAGAAACAGATTGTTCGCCGTCGCTTCTTGAAGCTGCATACAGGAGAAAGGTTAATTTATTCGTGAATTTCGACGAACATACAATGTGTCAATTTGAAAAGGTACCACTTCTGATAATTAATTTGTATCAACCTAGTGAAAAGAATGAGAGAAATATCAATTAATTTACACCAGTCTTAGGAATCGAGTACGAGGGTGGTTCAAATATGATCGTGACAAATGCTGTAAATGGCGCGAATGTATGTTTTGAAGGTCGTGGCTTGAGTATGTAATAGCTGGGTCTCTTACGAAGACTCTGGTACAAGGTGTTGACACCTTCCTACCCCCACCCCAAATCCTATTTTTAGTTGAGACAACAGATACTCGTGCATACGCCAATATTTAGTGATATCTTCATTAATTTGGGTATATGTTGTTTTTAATTAGGATGGCAATATTGTGGTACCGTTCATTGAATTTTCATTAATTGAACTCGAATAGTTGCTTGTATACTAAAAGCTTTGCCTAGAATGTATTTGATTAATCTTTTGAAGGTGTTGATTCACGAAGCAAACTCTCTTGTTCTTTTTTTATTGGCTGAATCTTTCAGATTGATGTATTTTACTCAGTGATTAAGAAAAAATTTATTTTTTTACCGGTAAAAAAGCTGTGATACTTTCTAAATTGAACTGTTGGAGAAGAACACACTTGAGGGCACGGGAACAGATTCTATACAACATTATTTACAAACTGAAAATACAATTAAACCAGAAGCAGTATCAAATCAAGAACTATCAAGCTGCACTCGTAAACCCGATGAAAATTCAGGCAAAAACTCTATGAGAAAAAGGGAACAAGCAAATCTTGAGAAGCCAACTTTTTAAATGTACACTTTGTCCCAAATTGGGTGTGACTGCACTGTATCTCAGCTATTATTGAAGATAGAGACATGCGGTTTTTGCGACCCTGTGTCACTTCTGGTAAAACTTTTAAATTTATATGATTATTTTTGGTAATTGTCTAGACTGATCCGAAAATTGACGAAAAATTAAGTAAGCACTAACCTTAATATGCAGAAGAGGAATCTTATTTCAGATTTATCTGGTCGGTCTTGGTTTTTCTAAAAAAAATTCTCAAATTCATTGACGGTCAACTGAACTCTTCAATTTTCAAGTCCGTTATAATATTTCAGTTTCGTGGTCCTTTTTTATTATGAATACAAAATTCTCGATTTTTTCTTAATTTATAGCCTTCTTTATTACTGGATTTCCGTAAAATGTGATGATTTCTAAGTGTGTACAATCCGGTGATATGATGGCCATCTTCATTGCTACGTCATACGAATCACGTGATATTGCGCTGTTGACGTAGAAATGAGTAGATGGCAAATATCATTCATATCACCGGATTGTAAACACTTAGGAATCATCACATTTTAGGGAAATTCAGAAATCTTTAAATTAAGAAAAAATCGAGAATTTTGTATTCATAATGACAAAAAGTCCACGACACAGACTCAAAGAATGAAGTGTTTGTTTAGGATAACCCTCAATGACTTTGAGTATTTAAAAACAAAACCAAGACCTGAAAACAGATTCTGCCTATCAAGGTTAGTGCTTACTGAATTTTTCGTCAATTTTGCGATTTTTGGATCAGTGTAGACAATTACCTCATTTTTTTGTATATTTATATTATATTTGTATATTTTTGTATGGAGAACAGTAATAAATATATATTTGTGAAGGACTATTGTTTTCAATTGCTTAGAATTCAGAAAAGGTGAGCCTACTGAAAATCTTAAAAGGCAAAATAAGAACGTAATTTGAATTTCGCGCCAAGCCTGCCGAAAAATGTGATGAGGTAACCTGTAATATACTAGTTGAGACAACAGGCGCTTGGGGTTTGAAATAGTATATTCTAAAACAAGTTGCAGAATGAGCTCCTATTCCAACACGAATGCGAAGTTCGAAAACGAGCGACGAAGGAGCGAGTTTTCGATAGCATGAGTGTTGAATTGCCTTCTGCAACGAGTTTCAGACGGTATTTTCTCTATTTCAGTTAATTTTTGTGAAATACTCTCGAAATTCAAATGAAAATTCAGATTAGTGACTTTTGTATTTTATCATGGCAGTTGGTGTGACATACGTAATTTGACAGATCACGGAATTTGAATTGATATGATTCGAAACTTCGTTCGGAGGTCAGTACTGACAACCATAAAACGAAAAATATAACTGAAAACAATGCTGTAAGGAGTTTCATTACAGCACTACTTTTAGTACTGTAATGAACTCATTACGATACTGAAATAGAGAAAAGTTGTTTTCATCATAGAACGTCAGTGTCTGATCTATTTTATTTTGTTATCTGTGCTCTGGTATATTTCATCATGAGGGATCATGAGGGAACGTCAAGTGCCGACTGCCTTTGAGCAGCGTATTGTCATTAGTTTTTAAGCGTGGGAAGACGTTAAAAACACGGAAATTTTTCTGCATTTGCCAAATCAGTTCGGTAGTGGGAGCCTGACGAGGACAGTAGTGTTCCAAAGGTCCAAAGCATTCAAGGATCGCCGTGAAACCGTCTAGGTTGAGCAGCATGATGGTTGACTGCAAATTAGCATCACACCGGACAACATTCGACTCATTTTGGAGTACCAACGTTCCATTAGCGCTGTATACTACTGCAAATTCTTGAAAACACACGTGAAACCCGTTTATCGCTCGAAACGGAGGAGCATTCCAGCAAGAAGTGCGATTCTAAAATCTAAAATTTTCTAAAATCCTCATCTATGCTGATGACTTGAAAATATCGACGGTACTCGACTGCGCTGCAGAGGGACCTTGTTGCTTTTGAAAAATACTGCAAATTCAAGAAATTAAAGCTGAATATTAGTAAATGTGCATGTATCTCTTTCACTAGAAAAACTTCACTCATCGAGTTTCAATACTGTTTGAATGGTGAGACAGTGCAACGGGTTAGTCAGGTGAAGAACTTGGGAGTCATATTTGATTCGAAAATGTCGTTCAACGCACATGTTGATTACGTAGTCAACACATGTAACAGGTCATTGGGGTTCTTCTGCAGGACTTGTAGAGACTTTGATGATGAGACTGCAATTAAGGCAGTGTATTATGGAAGAACGGCATTTGAACGAGAAGGATGCCCAGGACAGAAGGAGATGGCGTTTAGGCGTGGGAATGCAGATATAATCTGTTTAAAACCCGATATATATATATATATATATATATACAGGGTGTACCAAGTTCGACGGCCTATTAGGCATTTCTGGAGAACTAGACTTATTTGAAATCTGTAAATTGGGATTCTGATATTGTTTGACAGTATCTACCGAGCTAAAATATTCTTGGAGCCTGACCACTTTCAGTTATACAGGGAGCGAAAAAAAAATTTTCAAAATTTTTTTTTCTGTTTTTTTCTTTTCGAATTTGACAGAGTATGCAATTCTGAATAAACTCGTACTCAAATCGTTGCATTCGTCGAAATACTTTCAAAAATATCGAGAAAAACCCAAAGAAAAAGAGAGAAAAGAGTATTCGGTATTTTGTTTGTTATTCCTAATCTAGATACCTTAAGCACAAACCGTTTTCACATTTTTGAAGTCAAAGACTGTGGAAATATTGTACATTTTTCAAATTTTGAAAAACTCATCACAGGGTGTTCCAAATGTTGGGTCAAAAATTGGGATCAAGATTGGCCCATAACTTTCGTTTTTCAAATTAGAACCCTATTTTTTTATGATTGCGTTGGATTGTATGAAGAAAAATGATGATAGTGTTCTGACATGTTAATGCTCCTAAAATTGATAATTTTTGAGTTATTTAGGATTTTCTGATTCCATGTCGTACGTTGCGTCAAATTCATTTAATCTGTTTCATATCAACTATGACCTTGGTCATAGAAGATGAATTATTCCACTAGTGACACACACTTGAATACATCCGTACTCAAATCGTTGCATTCGTCAAAATACTTTCCGAAATATAAAAAAAAACTGAACAAAAAAGGTAGATAAGAGTATTCGGTATAATGTTTGCTATTTGTAATCCAGATATCTTAAGCACAAACCGTTTTCACGTTTTTGTAGTCGAAGACAGTGGAAATATTTTACATATTTAGAATTTTGAAAAACTCGTCACAGGGTGTTCCAAATGTTAGGTTAAAAATTGGGATCAAGATTGGCCCATAACTTTCGTTTTTCAAATTAGAACCCTATTTTTAAATAAGTGCGTTGGATTCTGCGAAGAAAAATGATGATAATGTTCTATCATGTTGATACTTCTAAAATTAATAATTCTTGAGTTATTTAGTATTTTCTGATTCCATGTCGTACGTTGCGTCAAATTCATAAAATCTGTTTCATAACAACAAAGATGAATGAATTAAAGAAAAAGGTGTGTCACTAGTGAGTTATTGGAATAATTTATCTTCTATGACTAAGGTCATAGTTGATAAGAAACAGATTTAATAAATTTGACGCTATGTACGACATAAAATCAGAAAATCCTGAATAACTCAAGAATAATCAATTTTAGGAGCATCAACATGTTAAAACATTATCATAATTTTTTTTTGTACAATCCAACGCAATCATAAAAAAATAGGGTTCTAATTTGAAAAACGAAAGTTATGGGCCAATCTTGTTCCCAATTTCTGACTCAATATTTGGAACACCCTGTGATGAGTTTTTAAAAATTCTAGAAATGTACAATATTTCCACATTCTTCGACTTCAAAAATGTGAAAACGGTTTGTGCTTAAGGTATCTAGATTAGGAATAACAAACATAATACCGAATACTCTTTTCTCTCTTTTTCTTTGGGTTTTTCTCGATATTTTTGAAAGTATTTCGACGAATGCAACGATTTGAGTACGAGTTTATTCAGAATTGCATACTCTGTCAAATTCGAAAAGAAAAAAACAGAAAAAAAAATTTTGAAAATTTTTTTTTCGCTCCCTGTATAACTGAAAGTGGTCAGGCTCCAAGAATATTTTAGCTCGGTAGATAATGTCAAACAATATCATAATCCGAATTTTCATATTTCAAATAAGTCTAGTTCTCCAGAAACGCCTAATAGGCCGTCGAACTTGGTACACCCTGTATATATATATATATATATATATATATTATTCATTTGTTTTCAGTAAGTTGAACTTTGCTAGCGTTGTATGGACTCCATTTTATAGTTGTAATAAACTAAGATTAGAAAGAGTACAGAACAGGTTTTTGAGATTTCTCCATTTTAAGTTGACCAGGGTTTATTTCACTATAGGTATCAGTAGTGTCCGTTCTCTCTACCATCTGCGGACATTGGAGCAGCGTAGAATTTCAACTGACCTAGTTTTTGTATACAAGATCATTACAGACTATTACAATTCTCCTGAGTTGATATCACTGATTGGTTATCACATTCCTAAGAGGTGTACTAGAAGCAGGCAGTTGCTGGCTGCTTCGAATTTTCGAACAAATATCGGCAAGAACTCCCCTATAACGAGAATGTGTGATCTTTTCAATAAATACTGTGGTAGTTTTGACCCATTTTTTATAAGCTTGTTCTCATTTAGAAGAAGGATCGAAAGAATTTTTTTTGGAATGATAACTTTTGTTAGTTAAGTTAGTTTGAATATGATAGCATGAAGTTGATAGTGTATGTTAGTCAATAGTATAAGCCCCTATCTGTGCATGATTTGATATTCTTCAGACTGTTATTTCTTATTATGTAATTTGTGGATATTGTTTTGGGATTTTTTTCCTGTTGATGTCCCTAATTTTGAATAAATAAATAAATAAATAAATTCTTCTCCAGGACAACGCGTGCCCTCATACCGCGCGCCACACGCTCGATTCAATATCGGAGTTAGGGAGGAAAGTAGTGGAACACCCTTCCTATAGTCATAAAATTCAGGTTTTCACCGATTCGCGTTCTAATTTTCGAATTTGGTTTGTAACTGTGCTCTGGTTATGCTCACCTGACGCTTCAAACTAGCGACTTCACATTGGAGGCTGGCAATGTCTTCATCTGTGTATTCCCTGAAAAAATTAAATGTAAAAGTTTGATTGTATAGTGCTGTCTTCGAGATAATATTCACAGTGAACCACCAGATATATTGAAAAAAACATGAACTTACCTGATACTAGGTGAGGTAGAGTGTTCATAATAGTATCTCTCATCTTCATTAATGTTTGGATTTTCATCTGAAATCAATCTCCTCTTGATATATTTTGGGCCATGATCATAGAAATTATTCGACTCGAATTCGATATCCCTATCGAATGCTCGCATGCCTACGAAAAAACAAATTATCATTAAGAATCAAGAACAGAATAGAAAATGCCTAGAGCTCGTGTACGCGGAATTTATCGCCAAATGAAATCATTTAGAGAAATCGCTAACCGTACGAACAGAAATCCAACTACTGTTATGAGATGTTGTCAAGCGTGGTTTGATAATGTCCAAAATCGAACAGGAGTAGGCAAATGACGTCGAAGGGCTACGAATGAAGGTCAAGATCGACGTCTAAGACTTATCGCCATTAGAGGATTTGGGACAATTCGATCTTGAGCCAAGGACGGTCCTAAGGGGGGGTAGAGGGGGTAATTATCCCCCCAGAACACCTCCACCATTTCAAATTTTTCGATCCATTTATGAAATGAAACTAACAAATATATAATGCTTATAAGGATTAACAAAAACTTTTAATGAAAATCACGAAAATAAATTAAACAGTGACTTTTTGTCACATATCTCCAAAATGTTGATAATTTTACATATTGGTTAATATCAAGAACACTGACCGAATGGTTTGAGTGCTTTTTTTCGTGTCAAACATAAGCATATCATTCTGGAGGCAAAGGGTATTTCTAGTGGCAATTTTTTTTACTTTTCTTTATCTTACAAGTAATACATCAAATTGGCGCGATGATATTGAAACATACAGGGTGTCCCACGGGGTGTGTCCATTAGAAGTTTATGGAGAAAAAAAAATATTTCGATCACTTCCAAATTGTGTGTGAAGATATAAGCCAAGTTGACATTCATTTATGATATACTAGCTCAAACCCGCAACTCTGCTAGAGTAATATTTCGAATTAAAACGGCACTGATAGGGCCTGCAACCCCACATTCATAACCTCGTATCGAAGGGGTGACAGGCACGTGACTACGTGACAGAGGGAATTCGCGTAGATTTAATAATTTCTCGCTCAAATTCGCAGTCGTTCAACCTACTGTAACTTTTAAAGTATCCATAATAAAACTATATTGTAAAACCATTTTTCATCAGGAATAAATGCCGCAGATAACAATCACATTCATTTTTGTATGAATTCATTCTATGCCAGTTGGGGGCCTTCTTCAAATTGAACATTATTTTGAATTGAACTGAAAATGTTAACAATGGTTATCATGGCCAACTGCTGAGGACAACCCGGGTTGGACATTTGCCATCGCGGATTTTTTTATAGAACTATTCGGGCACTACAAAATTGTCTGCGACTATGATTCTCTATCTCTTATAGTTTACCTAGCGTCGGCCGTAGAAGCCTGAAAAAACCAGGTTAATTATCGACTTTTTCATGAAAACTCGAGATTTTTTCTCATTTCTCCGTGATATAGGAATGAACTCTACATGAAAACCTCCCAAAATAAATTTTCTACATTGTAGTGAAAGTTTTATCAAAATCGGTCGTCTGGTTCCTGAGTCCATAGACGACAAACAAACACACGGACATTCACATTTATAATATTATAGTATAGCTATAGATTTTTGAATATCAAAGACTTCTTTCTGCCTTACCGGAAATAGTATCAACTTTCTTATTTCTATATATACAAATATACATCCTACATATCATGACTTCTTTGGATATATCTCCGAACGCCACATTCATTTTATGTTGTTTCCTAAGGCCATCTAGAGCCGTTTTCGAGTTATTCACTGTTTTTTGAAAAAAAAATTAAATTGAGGCTTGTATTAGATCACTGAAGATCTAATGAAAGATCAACTTTTGGAATGGGTCACCGAAAAGATATTCAACATCACTTAGTAAAGAACATACATTTTTGATAGGTATACTGGAAGGTAAAATGGGGGTCCCAAAGTTGGAATTCGAAAAAAGCCAAAAATTCGATATTTTTCAAATGAAAACAGAATTGAAGAGTGGAAATTCAAAAGGGTCTAAGTGCCAAAAAAATCGAACTGAGATATTACATAAAACATGTCTCAGGGTCGGTTTCACAAAACTTTGATTGTACCGTCAAATTTATTGGAGCCATCTCGATTCGTTGAAATTTCAAAACGGGTGATTCGATTTGTTCGAATTTAGGTAAGGTTTTTTAATTGTACAGTTAAAGCTGTGTGAAACCCGCCCTCAAACTAATGAAAAAAGTTGAAAAAAATTTCTTTTTTCATCAGAATCGTAGGGAAAAAAAGTGGAGTTTTTCACAGGGACGGGCCGAAACCAAATTTTTGGGGCGGGGAAATCCATCGAAAATTTTCCAACTTGACATTGAATTTACAGGAATTCGTTATATACAGGGTGTTTCCAAATTCGACGTGAACCTTGGAGGACGTGATAGTATGACTCATTTGCAGTCGTTTGAGCCATATATAGTGATATCCAAAAATCAACAGTTTCCGAGATATTTGAGTTCTTGTGTTTTTTGAAAAAATTCTCACCTTACTTCATTTTTCGTCAATTTTCTCTACGTTGAACAAGTTTGATTATGATTTCTGATTATTTCGAACAAAGAAGGATATGATATGTATTCAAAAAGCAAAACTGAGCTGAAATAGTTGTTGAGAAACAATTAGTATGATTTTAAAGTTGGTATATGAAGAAAAGAATAGTCAATTTCCCATACCATTTTGGCTACAACTTTCGTATTCCACAATTTATGCATGGAAAAATTATTTTAAAAACTTGCCCAATTTCTTCTTTATTCCCTGAAAAAGTTTTCGTTAGAATGTAGTCACTAGTTTCGTTACAGCAGATTCTGATTTGAAAGGGGATAGAAGCAAAGACAGAAAAGTAAGAAATTCAATATTTATTTATTGCAATCAATCTCAAAATTTCATCAGGAAAAGTTTTCACAAATTATGTTCGAAATGACCTCCACCATTCCTTATACAAGCACGTGCCCTCTTCCTTATTTCTTTAGTTGTTACTTTCCGCCTGAAATTTACTCTCAATCTTCTCGCTGCTTCGTCTTTTCTCCCTACAAGTTCGGCACGTGTATGTATTTCTTTTTCATAAACTATTTCTTTCAAACTCCCCCAAACATGCAAATCTAACGGTGTCAGATCCGGACTTCTAGCTCGCCACGAAATAGGTCCTCCCCTACCTATCCACCGATTAGGAAACAATTCGTTCAAAAACGTACGAACGTTTATCCTATAGGGCGCGGGACACCCATCCTGTTGAAAAATGATTTCACGTCTGTCAATCAAGGAAACATCGTCCAAGAAACTGCCCATATTCGTTCTCAGAAATTCTTCATAATTTTCTCCGTTCAAATTATCAGGTAGATAGTAAGGACCTATCAAGCGATGAGCTATTGCTCCCATCCACACATTGACGCTAAATTTTCCCTGGAATGAAGTTTCCCTTTTCAATTGCGGATTTACATTCGACCAATAATGTAGGTTGTGAAAATTAGTCACCCCTTCCCAAGTGAATCTAGCTTCTTCTGTCCATAGGATCCTAGATAAAAATCTAGCATACTCTCGGTCAGCTTCTACGATAAATCTGCAAAATTGTAGTCTTCTTACATAGTCACCATCTTCTAATCCTTGTACTGGAGTGTAATTATAGGGGTGCAAACGGTTTTTCTTCAGCACCGACCATACTTTCTTGTTAGATATTCCAAGATCACTGGCAGTCTGACGTGTACTTATAGTAGGAGCATCTTCTACTGCTTGTAGTATGGCTTCATCTACAGAGTGTCCTGGAGCACCAGCGTTTTTAGCTTTTGCCACGGAACCTGTTTCTGCAATTCTGCTGAAAACACACACACCTGAGGAATCCGCCTGTTAGGGAATCTACGTGAGTATTCTCTCTGTGCCTCGGAAGCATTACCATTGCTGTATCCATGCACGAAAAGAATATCTGCATATTCAACATTAGTAAATGTAGACATATTGAATTGAAAATAGTGAAATACTTTGAAGGTAGAAGAATATTGTTGTCAATAATTCGAAGGGTTTTTTAATAATATCTAATTGACAAATCGATATGTCAGTCTATAATTATTATTCTTGGGATCTTGATCCCTTTTTGAATACACATTCACTGTTTTCTATGTTGGACGTTCAAAAGATTATTCATGAAAAAATATGCTGAAACGAAACTAGTGACTGCATTGTAACGAAATCTTTTTTAGGTATTGAAGACGGAATTTGGCAAGTTTTCAAAACAATTTTCTCATACATAAATTGTGGAATTCGAAAGTTGCAGGCGAATTGATATTAGAAATTTATTTTGCTTTCCTTCATATACCAACTTTCGAATCAAACTAATTCTCTTACAACATCTGATACATGATAGTTTTACTTTCTCCATACGTATTAAATCCTTTTTTGTTGACAATAGTCCAAAATCATTATCAAACTTGTTCAACGTGGAGAAAATTGACGAAAAATGAAGTAAGGTTAGAATTTTAAAAAAAAAACCCAAGAACTCAAATATCTCGAAAACTGTTGATTTTTGGATATTACTATATATGGCTCAAACGACTGTGAATGAGTCATACTATCACGTCTTCCAAGGTTCACGTCGAATTTGGAAACACCCTGTATATTTCAGTATAATATTTGTTTCGGTAAAAAACAATTCAAAATAACGAATTTCAACAGAGTGAGGAGTAATTAACTTTTTTTTCCATCTACCGAACATTCAATTAAGTAGATTTTATGTAGTTTTTTTTTTCATGAAGAGCATCTTAATGTTGCTTGAAACTTCGATAAACACTACTTGTTTGTTTCTTCAGTTTTGTAGCTTTTCTTCATTTCGTTGAATCTGGGAGCGAAGGCACGGCTCATTTTCATCAAAGAAAATATTTTTTCTGAAAAATCTATTCTTTTCATGGAAGGAGTAAATACTGGGAATAAAGTGATGTGAAATTAACGTTGATTCTTTATTTTATGGAATCGTTTTTTCTGTGAGGACTACTTTGAAGTATGTTCGAAACTTTGAGACACATTTTTTGTTTCATTCTTTAATTTAGTTCAGTTCTATTATTTGGTGGAACTCAAAATTTCAAGCATCATAAAACAAAATATTTTTCACAAAAAAGCAGATTCCATAAAATAAAGAAATATACATGATTGAATGTTGGGAAGATGAAAAATTAAAGTTAATTACTTACCACTTTGATGAGACTCATCCCTAACATAGATCCATTTCACAGAAAAATGGGAACAAAATTTTCAGAAAATATATTCCGTTTGATGAAAAACAAGCATTACTTTTGCTTACAAAATAACTCCCTAGTTTACACAGAAAAAGTGTGTGTCATAAATCAAGATACTTCATGAAAAAAACAGATTCCTGATTTGGTAGGGAAATGGTTTTGACCTAAATCACTCATATTGAAGAAACAATTTTGAACAAAATTTCCTGATTTGAGTTGGCGATTTCGAACTCTTTTGTGGCGTTTATTGCAATTAGTGTTTGGAATTGATGATATATTTGGTGTTTTGAAAGATTGTTGTTGTGACTTCCGATATTCTGTGGTCACTACCCAAAATTTTCTCTCACACTTGTTTTCCTTCGTGCATTTTCTGTTCATAAATATTTTTAAAATTTTTTATAAGGCACCACATAACTCAAACTTTACTTTGAATCTTTTTTGGTTCATTATTTGAATGTATGTACAGGGTATCCCAAATTGCTTGATTTCGACTGTTTTAGGTACTTATCTACCAGATGGCTCGATTTTCGTGAATATTTCCCTCCTGTCAAAAACTTCATGTAAATAGAATGCAATTATCGAAAATTACAGCGATAATTGCATTGTAGAGAGCGAAAGATCCCTGCGATAATTGCACTGCTCGTATCCATAGCAATTTCCGGAAATATTCACCCAAATTACACTCGTGCATCAAAATGACCTGATAATTCTGCATTCCAGCGTGTTGTCTTTGAAAAACTGCATTCGGTGTCGGGCTCTTTCTCCAAAAATGAAAATGGACTCATGCAGTTTTTAGACAACACGCTGTCATGCAAAATTATCGGTAATTCTGATGCACTTGTGCAATTACTTCCGAAAACACCAGTAGTAAAAACCGTTTCACGATATCTCAATTTTTTTTATTTTGCAAAAAATTATCGATTTCGAAAATGTGCCATAACTTTTCTATTTACGAAAATATCTGAACACGATATGAAATTTCTAGAAACGCTTTTCCACCGGAAATAAGAAACTATATTCATTTTTTTTTCTTCTCGAGGAAAAAAACCATATTTTTATTTCAAATAAGAACGCATTTTTATCCATCTTTGATCATAAAAAAAATTAAAGATAAAGAAAATTTGAAATAATGTCTTATTCTAGATGAAAAAATTCTTGTTGAAAGTTTTTATCTTTTTCAGATATTTTCGAAAATGGAGAAGTTATGGCACATCTTCAAATTAGAAAAAATTTCAAAATTTTATTACATCTTCGAAACTAATGAAGATATCGTGAAACGGTTTTCACTACTAATATTTTCACGGAAATCGAGTCCAAGCCTCCTTTCAACGTTTTTACCTATTTAGTCTAGAAATACCTGAACCAGCCAAAATAAAGCAATTTGGGATACCCTGTGCCCTGTACACATATTGTTTATTCGCAAAACTATAACACAATATATGTACGAAGAGCGTACCTAATGATGATTCTGCTTATCTGAAAGTTACAGCTTAAATTTATGATACCAGATGGTTTTTTTATGACACAGTCCATGCGACGTAACTGAAAAATTTACAACTGGGTGCCTACTTCTAGAGGCCGCATCTTTTCCAACACTTGATGATAAAAATATTGGGTTGAATACAATTTATTGCCGGCTATACATATATTGTCAAGTACTGATTGAAAACTTGTTTTTTCTAATTCAGATTCCTTCGTATTTCATAACTCCCTTGGAATGATGTATTTCAACTGCTTTGAAATTTTACCAACTGCTTTGGACTTTCTCCAAATGTTTTGGAATTTTTCCCAATGCTTCGAAATTTTGCCAACTACTTTGGAATTTTTCCAACTCTTTTGAAATTTTTTTCCAACTGCTTCGAAATTTTTCCAACTCCCTTGAAAATCTTCCAACTTTTTTGAAAATTTGCCAACTTCGTTCAACATTGGGGGGGGATCATCCCCCCCCACCCCCCCCCCCCTTGGGCCCGTCCCTGGTTTTTCAAGAGTTCCCTAGATTGTTATGAAAGGGCGAACATTGATTATATTCAATACCTCATACTTTTGTATGAGCATATTATGTCATGCTCGAAGCGTTATTACTGAATATCTCGAAAATGGTACATTTTAGACGAAGGGAACCCTTAAACGACTCCACTTACGGTAACCCATTTCAAAAACATATCTGAGAAAATGCTTTGCGCCTTCGTTGAATCGTCAGTCTTCAACAAGCCTCAAAAGGTAATTTTTTTCAACAGTGGATAATTCGAATACGACTCTAGATGGCCATAGGAAATTAAACATAAAATAAATTTGGCATTCAAAGATATATCCGAAAAAGTCATACCATACATATCGACTTCATCTTGTATTACCTCTTACGATTGAGCATCGCCGGCAATGATTACAGTGGTGCAGAAAACGACACCATTCGAATGTGGAATGGCATCATCTCGTTTTTTCTGATGAATCTCGATTCTTATTGGGTGCACATGATGGCCGAAGAAGGGTTAGACGATGTCGGGGAGAAAAAGGTGAACCTCATTTTGATGTTGTCCCAAATTGGGTAAGACTGCACTGTATCTCAGCTATGATTGAAGATAGGGGCATGCGGTTTTCGCGACCCTATATCAATTTGTTTTAACTTTTAAATCCACCAAAAGAGATATTCCTACTTCTTTTGTTCTTGAAAATAGAAGGCGAAAAAGAAAAATGTGCACTTCTCGAGTTGTAATTTTTTCGCGGGCCCTGTATGAGATAGGAAAAAAATTAAAACTGCTTTTCATAAGTATTTTTATACAGGGTGGCCATTTGAAAACAAAACAGACGAGATTACAAACGAAATATATATTTTCGATAGAAATGCTCGGACAGGTCGATTTCTGTTTCGAAGGTGACAACTTAAGATGTAGGTTATGGACGCATAGCGCTTCAACCCTTGCTACTACAACCCTCACCCCCAATTTTTGAATAGGGAAGATGGGGTGAGTGATACCTCATTTGAAAGGTATTTTTATACTGATTTCAGCACAGTAATTGTTTTTTCATTTTATGCATTAGTTCTCGAAATACAGGGTAGCCATTTGAAAACTAAACAGACGAGATTACAGACGAAATAAATTTTTTCGATAGAAATGCTCGGACAGGTCGATTTCTGTTTCGAGGGGGACAACTTAAGATGTAGGTTACGGACGCATAGCGCTTCAACCCTTGCTACTACAACCCTCACCCCCAATTTTTGAATAGGGTGAGTGATACCTCATTTGAAAGGTTTTTCACAAAAAAACACTACAAGGGCCATGAAAACACCACTTCATTTTCAAATGCTTAGTCAAGAATATTTCGAGAAGTAATGCATAAAATGAAAAAACAATTACTGTGCTGAAATCAGTATAAAAATACCTTTCAAATGAGGTATCACTCACCCCATCTTCCCTATTCAAAAATTGGGGGTGAGGGTTGTAGTAGCAAGGGTTGAAGCGCTATGCGAATGAAATAGTATATTCTAAAACAAGTTGCAGAATGAGCTCCTATTCCAACACGAATGCGAAGTTCGAAAACGAGCGACGAAGGAGCGAGTTTTCGATAGCATGAGTGTTGGAATTGCCTTCTGCAACGAGTATTAGACGGTATTTTCTCTATTTCAGTCCATTTTTGTGAAAACCTCTCGAAATTCAAATGAAAATTCAGATTAGTGACTTTTGTTTTGTATCTTGGCAGTTGGTGTGACATACGAAATTTGACAGATCACGGAATTTGAATTGATTTGATTCGAAACTTGATTCGATCGGAGGTCAGTACTGACAATCATAAAACGAAAAATATAACTGAAAACAATGCTGTAATGAATTTCATTACAGCACTACTTTTAGTACTGTAATGAACTCATTACGATACTGAAATAGAGAAAAACAATTACTGTTCATACTCACGATGAAACTTCTATGCATATTAGATGATAGTTTGAACCAAAGATTATAGAGTATAAAGATGGGAAACGAAGCGACTACAATGATGTGAGCGACATCTGTAGTTTCAAAAGTAAACGGGTTATGGTTAAAATATTTAATTAGGGTCCATTTGGCAAGATTATTAGTAGGCTGTTGTCAATTTTGAGAGAAACACTTGAATAAATATTTTTGCTGAATGATTGTATTTTCTCGTATACGCGTATTTTCCACTGAAATAATTCGAAATCTACAAGAGTAGCACCTAGCTCACTCTATAATCTCTGCTTGTGTGTTTTTCTGTTATAAATTTTGTGCTAAAAACTGGCCGACATTTAACCCTTTACTGCATGATATATTAAACAATTGAAAAAAAAATTTTTTTTCTGGGTGAATGATTTTATTGAGGCTTCAAAATGGATAATAACTCGTTTTTTCGTAAGAAACTACATTCATTAAATTTTTTTTTTCAGAAACCATATATGGGTTCGTATGCATCAAAACCTCAAATCCTGTGGACATATATGGTTTAGTATGCACACTGAGTACATATGATTATTTTTATCAAAACCTTATCATATTCAGATAAATTTAAATAATGGAGAATTTTATGAAATTCTGAGGCTCCACTCAAAACTTGGTATTTATAACCCCATTTATCCTGCTCTACTGGATTTACTGTTTGAGTTTGTGCCTTTGTTAGGTATCATCTACTCATCTACCTCTAAATACTTTTCCTTTGGAATTATTAATAGGCGCTGTTGAATTTTCTCTATCAAAGGACGAACTTTGAATAGTTAATCGTGTCCTTCACTAATTGGAATATTTTGAGTTGTCGTTGAAAAGTGAGAAACATTGCTTATAAATGAAATGGAGGATATAAGAAATCAAATCATCATCGCTTAGGTCATGCTCAGATTTCGCGTTATTATGCTTATTTTGCCCATAAAACCGCTCATCGGGGTATATTCTGTCACCAAGAAAGAAAAAGGTAGCTCCGCATAAAGAAATTTGAAGCAAATAGAAACGAAATCATATCCTCATGCTCATTTACAAATCATATTTATATGCATACGAAACCATACAGGGTCTTTCACGAGGAACCTCACCCATATTTATACGGGAAACTACTGAACGTATTTTCATGAAATTCAGCACTTATAAGTATTTCACGATGCTGATGAAATCTAAAATATTTTCAAGGCATGAGCACCTCCGGTTTTTCCGGAAATGACGTCAACTTCCGTTTTTCAAATTAGAACACCATTTTTTTATTGCAGAAATAGATTCCTTAGAAAATTTTAAGTTATTTTGATGTAACATTTTTCAGTTTTGGTTGGAAAATTCTCTCTGAGCGGGAAAATTCGAAAAAAAAATCGAAAATAGAGCTCCGCTGAAACAAGAATAACTTCGAGGTTTTTTGATGGAAAATTTTCATTTTTGGGATTTTTCAAGATGTAAGATTGATGTATCCACTTTAAAAATCGAAATCGCGATTCATGATACAGGGGGTGAAAAAATCGCTTTCAAAGTTAGGGATGACAAAAATCGTGAAAAATCAATTTTTTCAAATTAGAACCCCATTTTTTATGGCAGATATTGAATCTACGTTAAAAAATAATGTGAGTGTATGCATCACACCCTTGCCCTAAAATGGATATTTTCTGAGTTATTCACAAAAAACTGTTTTTTCGTCTTGAATTTTCAGCTATTTCTTTTCCCTTCACGCCAAAAAGATGAAATTTTCAGGAACTGTTATTTGAACCATGCTGTAGATTTTTCACCCCTTCTTGAAACCGAAGTCAAGTTACTATTAGGAGAACCATGGCAAACTCTCGCAGATATAACTAGAGAAGATGCTCAAAGTTTTGGCCGTTAATTTCTAGACATTTATTTATACGTCTCAGGAATGCTTCGTGCGTTGCTCTTCTTATTTCATCGGGAGATCTGCAAAAGTGTTTAAAAACCAAATTGAGTTTCAAAACTATGAATCTAGAAATCTAAACAAACCTGAACGCATTTCTGACTCGTTCTATGTAGTCCTCTTTATCAGTCAGGGGAGTTGAGTAGACAATATTTTTTATCCTACCCCAAACATAATAGTCTAAAGGAGTTAAATTGGGAGAACGTGGTGGCCAAAGATGTGGACCATTGATCGCCAACCATCGATCTTCAAATAGCCTGTAGAGGATATTTGACACATTGAGTGAATTGTGTGGAGGCGCGCCATCTTGTTGATACCATAAGTCATTATGGTTCTGTACTAGCGGCTCAATTATTTGAGTCAATATGTCAGAATATCTATCTGCTGAAAATTTCATCTTTTTGGCGTGAAGGGAAAAGAAATAGCTGAAAATTCAAGACGAAAAACAGTTTTTTGTGAATAACTCAGAAAATATCCATTTTAGGGCAAGGGTGTGATACATACACTCACATTATTTTTTAAAGTAGACTCAATATCTGCCATAAAAAAATGGGGTTCTAATTTGAAAAAATTGATTTTTCACGATTTTGTCATCCCTAACTTTGAAAGCGATTTTTTCACCCCCTGTATCATGAATCGCGATTTCGATTTTTAAAGTGGATACATCAATCTTACATCTTGAAAAATCCCAAAAATGAAAATTTTCCATCAAAAAACCTCGAAGTTATTCTTGTTTCAGCGGAGCTCTATTTTCGATTTTTTTTTCGAATTTTCCCGCTCAGAGAGAATTTTCCAACCAAAACTGAAAAATGTTACATCAAAATAACTTAAAATTTTCTAAGGAATCTATTTCTGCAATAAAAAAATGGTGTTCTAATTTGAAAAACGGAAGTTGACGTCATTTCCGGAAAAACCGGAGGTGCTCATGCCTTGAAAATATTTTAGATTTCATCAGCATCGTGAAATACTTATAAGTGCTGAATTTCATGAAAATACGTTCAGTAGTTTCCCGTATAAATATGGGTGAGGTTCCTCGTGAAAGACCCTGTATATGTCCAAGCGAAGAAAGAGACGAATGCATACGAACCCAGATATGGTTTTGAAACTAATAGTGTTGAAAAATGGATGTAATTGAAAAAAAGTGAAAATCTATTGTAATGAATACAAACTAGAGGATATGTCACAAAACAAAATATTTTTTTTTGCTTGAAAAACTCATTTTTTCATTCCTAATTATTCTTGCTAAGTGGAGAGACGCACGAGCATATGAACAATCACAAACAATGTCTGGAAAAATGAGATTATATCTAAGAAGAATATGGCCATAAACAAAATAGATGCATTTTGTTTTGGTTAATGATATAACAAATGCAATCCGTTAGAGTTTATACATTAGTTTTCTATTTTTTCCAGAAAAAATTAACTGGAAAAGTGTCAAACCATATATGGTTTCCTATGCGGTAAAGGGTTAAAATGCATGGTGATTAATTGCAGAAATAATAGAAAGAACAATCCCGAATGTGCATTCTTTTCATTACAAAAGATAATGGAAACTCGTATCATGTAACTGTCTTGTTCATTGCTTTTTATTTTCAGTGCTGTCAAATGGATAGAGTTTTCGGGGCAGAAATATATTGTTCTGGATAACGTATAAAGAACTCTTGCTGGGCTGACCTACAGATCTTGTTGTACACCTCTGATATTTTTCTTTTATTGTTGTTCAAACATTCTGTAATTAATATACAGTGGACTCTCGTTGAGTCGAACTCCTAGGGATCAAAAGAACTGGTCGACTTATCTACTGTTCGGCTCACCAAGCATTAGAGTTATTCAAGTGAGACTTCACTTCATTCAGAGAAAAACTCAGGTAAACACGAAATCATCATCAATGAGAAACGAGTATCTGAGCATTGGAAACATGTCCTTAGAGGTCGAAAAATAGTATGATTTTCATCACGTGTGGTGATTTGTTTCCGATCCGAATTTTCTTTGGTCTCATTCATTAGATCAAAAAGTTCCACTCATAGAGGCAATGGTGGTCAGAAGAACGAATTATAGAAGTGGAGGTTTTCTTGACGACCCTTCCAGCAGTTCGTAGACCCTATAGACTCATTGAGGTGAAAAATACACTGGGTAGGTAAAATATGTAGAATCGGATTCAGAATAACTGTTTGACTTATCGATGTTCGATTTATCGAGAGTTCACTGTATGGATAAGTTCTTGAAATTGTTATAATAATTCTCTAATATGTAAACAAATTCTTGAAATGTTCTCAATTTCATAATTATTGTATTGTAGTTGATTCAACACAATAATTTCAAATAAAAATATAAAGAATCCAGAAGCGTATTTAATTTGATTCAAAACAATGTGTAGATGTGAAATATCATCCTAATAAAAAAGCGGAGCACTGCTTTTGTTTTGTCGATCAGGATGTTTCTCTAAAAGCTCGACAAAGAATACTCAATTTAATGAAAATTCTTGAGAAATATGTTTCGAAGTTCGCGCCTTTCATAATAGTTTTCTGTACTGAATAATGTTTTCAGCGCCATCTAGGTGTCAAAAGTAAGAAACTAACCAAAAATCGGATTTTACTACAACAGATATAAGGGCGTTTCCTATATTTCTAACGCTATAATCTTTGGTGAATCTATGATGATAAATATTACTCACGATGAAAGTTCTATGCATCTTAGTTGATAGTTTGAACTGTCTCTGTTTTGAACTATCAAGACTTGACAATATGAAAGACACAAGAAACATTTCAAAGTCAGTTATGTCCATTATTTGATTAGCACAATGTCCAAGGATGTATCCTTGAGCGTATTGGCGAGAGATGCCGGCAGTATTGACTCCGATCCCGACTTGAGAGATTCCAGTGAGTTATTACCACAAACCGCATGGGGATCCTTCAAGATCTACATATACAACCCAAGGGCGGGAACTTGCTGCGAGAGAACATCGAGACAATGGATGACCATGTTTCTTTACTATTTGGGTTACACCGCGTTCATAGTCTTCCTGTACTTGGGATTTCTTTACGGGTGCGTGGGAACTGTTAAATACTTATATCCTGATCACTCGATCATCGACAGAGAAACTCTACTGGATAGTGCCCATCCTGGTTTAGGATTCGTCCCAAATATAGGTGATTATCAAAGTATTCTATTCTGAAAAAAATTTGAATTCCAATAATTTCGTAGAAAACTAGTTTATAGTAATCAAATTGGAACAATTTTTTTCGAATTGATAAAATTTTTGCATTTTTCAATATTCTATTTGAAAAAAGAGAAATTCATTTGTAAATAAATTTCGACAACTGGTACCTTCAATATGAGGAATTTGCATGAATGGGCTGAAGAAAATCCACATGCGGTCACGCATACGATATCCCAATACAAAATTTCAACAAACGTTCGGTGGGGCGTTTAAAAAAATCGACTGATTAGACCTTAGACCGCACGTCCTACCAAGACGGCTTACATGTGATCTTTAATTAGATTTCCTTCAATATCATCTTCCTGTATAACTCGAAGGTACGCACATTGCAGGATTGCATTTTCAGCATGATGGAGCTCCATCCCATTTCAGAGTAATGTTCAGATATTTTTGAGATCATTGCTTTCCAAATCTGTTGATAGGCAGAGCTTGACTGCATTCTCGATCCGCTAGATCACCAGATTTCAATCCTGTTGATCTTTCATTTGAAATGTTCGAGATATTCATCTGAAAAAAGAAGTGAGGAGATATCGAAGTCGCCTGTAATAAAATACGTTATAATCCAGACATGATCAAAAAAGTAGGAGACATATTTTGAAGCATCTGCATTGAAAACAGTGTTACTTTCGAGAACCTTCTGTAAATCACGTTGAGTGTTTATGTTTTTTTATTTTTTTTTAACTATTCATTCATCGTTGTTGACTTCGAATAAATTTTTCGCAATCAATAATTTTCTTCCGGAAACACACTGAAATGATTCTTCAGAATATTATGAAATACGAATTTCCAATTAGTGGAAAAAAAATTCAATTTGATCACAATGTACGGTTTTTCTGAGTATTTAGTGGAATTCCAATATTCAATTGGATCTTTCCCTAAAGCGTTCTTTGGGCAAAATCACGTGCGGGACAATTGAAGCCCAAAGAAAATCTTCCGCCTTTTCCGAATATCTCAAAAAAATTCCAAATTTTTAATAAACAGGGTGTTGAATCTCAGCTTGGAAGAAGTCCCAAATTTTCCAAATAAGGACCTGGAATTTTTCAAGAATTTAAATGATCGACCTTTGGAAGGTTATTATACGTTCCAAGTATCGACCGAATATACCGGTAGGTTCAAAAGTTATTACCAATTGAAATTTTTGGTGAATACATGAACTACCCTGTATCTCGATTATGGAATTGATTAGACCTCACATATATGGATTTTTTGGACTCGCCTAGGGTAGATCTAGCTCAGGTTACCGTATATTAATTTACCAAGGACACACCCTGTATAACATACACTGCGTGAGACTGCACTGCATCTTAGCTATTATCGAAGATAGAGACATGCGGTTTTCGCGACTCTGTGTCCCTTTTTTACGCAAATTTTGAATCCACAAACAGAAATATTTCAACTACTTTTGTTTCTGAGATACAGGGCGAAAACGAAAATGTTATAATAATAAATAATAAGACAAAAAGTCACATTAGAAATAAATTTCAGGATTTGCGTTTTCCATCCCTTACAACCATAGGGTAAACCAAATAAATTACTGGCTAAGTGTCTTTTTGGTGGTAACTTTTTTAATACTTGTGAAAAAAATTGTTATACAAATTTTATGTACCCCCTTTAACGGACTGTATCTCAACAAGGGATGCTCCAAGGGAATTTCTCTATATGAAAGATTCTATCTATTTTTCGATCACCTCCTAAAATGTTTTACACGTATTTACACTGCGCAAAAAAATTAACGCACATTCTGAAAATCTCAATTTTAATGAAAGTTAACTCTACATTGACTTTATAACTCATTTTTTATGTTCTCTCGGGAAGGTTTTGAACGAAATAAGACACAATAAATGGAAGAAAAATTCAGGATTTCACCGAATCTCATGTGAAAAAAGGGAAATGAACAATTTTCAAAATACTGAAATGCTGATAAGTGATTTAATACTTGGTATTTCCACCCCTGGCGTTAATTACAGCTCGGCAACGACGGTTTATACTCAAAATGAGTGATCTTAAAATGTTCTGATATAATCCTTCCCAGATTTCTCCGAGTTGGATTCCTAAGTCATTAAGAGTAGCTGGATGATTTTCTGAACTTCTCAGCCTTCTATTGAGGTTGTCCCAAACCTGCTCAATCGGATTGAGATCTGGACTTCTTGCTGGCCATTCCATTCGAGAGACTTCAACCTCTTCAAGGTACTCCTGAACGATACCCGCACGATGGCATTATCGCCCATAAAAATGAAATTTTCACCAATGTATGGGGCAAATGGCACTACATGCTCTTCATCTTCATGCTTATCAGCATTCATAGCTCAATTATCAACGACCACTAGGTTTGTGCGAGCAATTAAAGATATTCCACCCCATACCATAATCGATCCTCCCCCGAAACCAGTAGTATTCAGGAAATTGCACTGAGCATATCTTTCATGTGGACTTCTGTATACAAGGGAACGTCGATCACAATGGTAGAGGCAGAATCTAGACACATTTGTGAACAGAACTCTTTACCAATCGGCCACTTCCCAATGGATATGCTCTCTCGCAAAATTCAAACGTGCCCTTCGATGGGGTGAGGTGAGAGCTGGGCCTCTTGCCGCGACACGAGGCCTTAAATCATATTCTCTGAGGCGATTTCTTATTGTCTGAGTGCTAATTTGCACCCCATGAGTTTGCTCAAGCTGATTTTGAAGGAGGCGAGCAGTTGCAAACCGTTGTCTCAACGAAGAAATTCTCAAGTAACGTTCTTGAATGGCAGTTGCAACCCGTGGTCTACCCTGTCCTGGTCTTCGGACATTCATACCTATCTCCCTCAAATCGCTGCAACATTCTGGACACACTTGTATGGGAAACTCCAAACCTTCCTGCAATTCTTGTGTATGTCCACCCTTCTTCTCGCAAAACTACCGCTTGGGCACATTCTTCTTGGGTCAAATTGCGTGTTTCGCGTTGCATAGCGATCGAGTGTAGAAAATCAAACGAAAGAAAAACTATTGATCACTAGAATTGATCGAGAACAACTGATTTTAGAATGGAGCCAATACATTCAAAATCTGATAATATCATCTTTTTTTATTCCTGCTGGGAAAAAAAACATCTGTATTGAAGAAAAACGTTGAAAGTGGATAACATATGCATGCATAATTCTGATAAAAAAAATTATCATTGAGAACACCTTCAGGTGTAGAATAAACTTGAGATTTCCATAATGTGCGTTAATTTTTTTGGGCAGTGTATTTACACCCTAGCCCGTCCAGAATAAAGGATCAGATTAGTAAAAAAAAAATGTATCAACGGACATTCTCGAGCGCGTCAGATTGAGATAGGGTGAGTAAATTTTATGCTGAAAAGTGCATATACCACTTATCTGACAATATGAGAGTGACGAAAAAACAGGGGAGGCCTCCAAAGTTGTAAAAAAATTTGTCGCCCGGACAGGAAATAATTCAAGGATAAAGAAAGACATTGTAATCTGACGACTTCCTCAAGCCGAAGTAACAGAAATTCGTCAAGAAAGTTCATTACGTGCATATGCATAATTCCTATTTTACAAGCCCACGATAACCATTTGCAACATTTTCAGTTCAATTCAAAATAATGTTCTTTTTGAAGAGGGCTCCCGACTGGCATGGAATGAATTCATATAAAAATGAATGCGATTGTTATCTGCGGCATTTATTCCTGATGAAAAATTTTTTTTCACAGTATAGTTTTTATGGATACTTTAAAAATTACCGCAGGTTGAACGAATGCGAACTTGTGCAGAAAATTATTGAATCAACACGAAATCGCTTTGTCACGTAGTCACGTAGCTGCCTCTCCTTAGATACGAGGTTATGAGTTTGTCGTAAATTGATGTTTTCTCAGTGTTCACCCTTCTACTATATTGGTACCATCATAATCCTCTTCAAGAAAGATTATCAATTGCTCTACTCCTGAATATCAAATTATCGCTACCAGCTTGGATAAAAGCGAACTCTGCCTCCGACTAGAAGCTACCCAGGTAGGTTTGCTATTTCAACTATTCAGCCGAGGGACGGGCCCAAGGGGGGGATGGGCGGTATGATCCCCCCCCTAATGTTGTACGAAGTTGGCAAATTCTCAAAGCAGTTGGAAAAATTTCAAAGCGGTTGGAAAAATTTCGGAGCAGTTGGAAAAAATTTCAAAGCAGTTGGCAAAATTTCCAAACCAGTTCGAAAAAATTCCAAAGCACTCGGAAAAAGTTCAAAGCAGTTGATGAAATTTAAAAGCAGTTGAAATACATAATTCCGAGAGAGTTATGAAATACGAAGGAATCTGAATTAGAAAAAACAAGTTTGCAATCAGTACTTGACAATATATGTATGGCCGGCAATAAATGGTATTTAACCCAATATTTTTACCATCAAGTGTTGGGAGAGATGCGGCCTCAAGAAGTAGGTACCTATTTGTAAATTTTTCAGTTACGTCGCATGGACTGTGTCATAAAAAAAAACCATCTGATATTATAAATAGAATCATCTTTATCTACGCTCTTCGTACATTGTGTTATAGTTTTGCGAATAAACAATATGTGTAAATAAATTTGAATAATGAACCAAAAAATATTCAAAGTGAAGCTTGAGTTATGTGGTGCCTTATAAAAAATCAAAAAACAAAAATTTATGAACAGAAAATGCCTGAAGGACAACAAGTGTGAGAGGAAATTATGGGTAGTGACCACAGAATACCTTAAGTCACTAAATACATCCTCAATTCAAACACTAATTGCAATAAACGCTGCAAAGAGATCGAAATCGCCAACTCAAATTAAGAAATTTTGTTCGAAATTGTTTCTTCAATATAACTGATTTAGGTCAAAATCGTTTCCCTACTAAATTGGGAATCTGTTTTTTTTTAGGAATTTTCTTGATTTATGACCTCAATAAATATGGAATAATTTCTGATAAACAATTCGGTTTTCGCGATGGACTGTCAACAAATGATGCAATGGCTAGCCTTCTGGAGACAGTTTTCAAATCGGTCGACAACGCCACTCCAACTCTCTGTGTCTTTCTTGACCTGGCTAAAGCCTTCGACACGGTGTGCCACTCGGAGTTGTTGGAGCGTTTGGAGGAGGTGGGTATACGTGGGAATGAATTGGCACTACTTAAAAATTATCTTAAAGATCGGATACAGGAAGTAGTGGTTGATGGTGAGGCCAGTGAGGAAAGAAAGATCAAGTTTGGCATACCTCAGGGTACAATACTAGGCCCATTACTGTTTTTGGTATACGTAAATAATTTACTGAACTCGTACACTACTGGCTGCATAGTTAGCTTCGCCGACGACACAGCGATTGTATATACAGCGGACAGCTGGGACGAGCTGAAGAACAGGGCAGAAAGTGATCTCATAAACGTGTTTAACTGGTTCAGCCATCAAGGCTTGACGGTGAATATAGAAAAAACTTTCTTCTTGCCGTTTACATGCTATAGAAATAGCCTACCAAGTTATGTTAAACTAACACTCTCAATTGATGGTAAAGTGGTTGAGATACGCTCCAAATCAGCACATAAATATCTGGGAGTCACGTTAGATTCCCACTTGAGATGGAATGTTCATGTTGATAATATGGTAAGAACGATAAGACCGCTTTTGTATAAGTTCAAATACATGAGAACATTCCTAGACATCAATTATATGAGAGTACTTTATTATGCCTTCGTCGAAGCTCGTCTACAATACGGTATACTCAGCTGGGGTGCAGCACTGCCAGTCCATCTGAAGAAGCTTGAAGTTCTCCAGAAGAAAATTTTGAAAATAATGTTCAAAAAGGAGAACACCTATCCATCCAAAGCTCTGTTCAAGGAATCGGGCCTACTGGACATCCGGCAGCTCTATATGTGCAACACATTAATGTATTTATATAAGAATAAACATTTAATGAAGAAGGTCGACCATCAATATGAAACTAGGAATAAAGCAGAACTGTTTATTCAAGTAGATAGAATGAAAAAGGCGTTGGGCCAGCGTTCCTTGAGGTATCAGGCCAGACGAATATTCAATGCGATACCGAAAGTATACAAGAAGTATACCTTTGAAGTAAACTCTGTGAGACTGATGCGAAGTAGAATTAAATCATACATAAGATCTTTGGACCGAGGTACAGTACATGCTATTATAAACCCCCCAGTTGTGTGAGGGGATGATTTTGGACTTGACCATAGAGTGTCTTTACATGAGAATCCACTCATTTGTGTTTGATATGTTAATTTTATTATTGTTATCACTTTTCACTCAGCCATAAGAATAATGCATACTGTGAGCATTATAGGGAACTCGGGAAATAAACAGACAACCAACCCATGCACAACCGAAGGGTTATTATGGGTTATTCAGTTTATTTGCCTCATTTAGGGGAAAAAGGGCTAACATACTTTTCGTTTTATATGTGTGTAATATCAAATGGCACTAAAATTGTACATGTTATATATAGGTGAATAAACTTATTATTATTATTATTATTATTATTATGACACACACTTTGACATACATTTTTCGTTTTATTCCCTAGTTATGTTGCTTTTCTTTATTTCATGGAATCTGTTAGCAAAAGTAAGGCTCATTTTTTATCAAACGACATATATTTTTTGGAAATTTTGTTCCTTTTATTCTGTGAAATGGACCCATGTTTCGGATGAGCAGTTTCAATATTATGAATCTCGTCAAAGTATTCAGTAATTATCTTTGATTTTTCATCTACCCAACATTCAATCATGTATATTTCTTTATTTTATGGAATATGCTTTCTTCGTGAAAAATCTCTTGTTTTATTATGATGCTTGAAATCTTGAGATACACCAAAGAATGAAACTGAACTAAATTAAAGAATGAAACAAAAAATGTGTCTCAAATTTTCAAACATACTTCAAGGTATTCCTCATAAAAAAACGATTCCATAAAATAAAAGAAACTCACATTATTGAATATTGGGTAATTGGAATATTAACGTTGATTTCTCATAACTTTGATTCCCAATATTTACTCCTTTCTCGTAATAAAAAGAATAGATTTTTCAGAAAAAATATTTTCTCTGATGAAAATGAGCCTTGCCCTCACTTTCAGATTCCATAAAATAAATAATTAAAGAAGAGCTACAAAACTGAAGAAACAAACAAGTAGTGTTTCTCAAAGTTTCAAGCAACATCAAGATACTCTTCATGAAAAAACAAACTCCATAAAATTTACTTGATTGAATGTTCAGTAGATGGAAAAAAAGTTAATTACTCCCCACTCTGTTGAAATTCATCATTTTAAACAAATATTATACCATAATATGTCTAACGGTTTCCTGTTAATTCAATGTCCAGTTGGAAAAGTTTCGATGGATTTTCCCCCCAAAAATTTGGCTTCGGCCCGTCCCTGATTCAGCCGTCTCCGTTAGAAAAATAGTTGGTGCCCTCACTTGATCTCACTGGGACAAACTTCCAGTACAAGAGACACAGACTGAGAGTAAACCACTGAGATTGTGCTGTTATCGAGCAGAGAATATTTGTGTTACCCTTCATCAGTGCAACATTAGTCTCGCCATCACTTAAGATCCATGCTCGTATCAATTCGCATAACTTCTTTCCATTATTTGCAGTGATCACGAAACATCCAATAATATGGTACAGCGCCGATCCGTTCGAAGGGAGAACAGATGATGATTATGTGGAGGCTCTAGACAAATTTCTTCGGAAATACAAGGATGCCAACCCAGACGATTACGTAGACTGCTCCTCGGGAAAACAGGAGGGCAAGCTTTGTTACTTCGACCTAGGATCTTTGGAGGATTGCAACAAGAACCGATACCACTACTCTAACTCGTCCCTATGTTTCTTTCTCAAGTTGAATAGGTAGGTACACTCCGCAGAATTAACCTGGCAGAACAAAATTCGCCTGAATTCCATCTTGAAGTTTTTTTACCAATTTCACGATTTATTCTATTTAAATTAGAGCTCAAATTTTTTAAATTAATTCACCTGCATCTTAGATGTGTATTTTATTATGTTTTTGTAGTTCACATAGATTTTCAGACATCTCTAGATTTCTCACATGGAGATGATAACTTACACCAAGACTAAACATTCTTCTTTCTCTTTGGTAGATAATGAATACAGAATTATTATATTCTCATGTTCATCTCATTCTTCTGATCAGTTCATTTCATTTCTTAAATGTTCACCTATCATATCTCATTGCTAATTACTCAAACCTCCAGGGTGAACCATGGAAATTAGTCTATTTCCTGGATGTGAACTTCTCTGAAATGGTTCAAAGGTCAAAGTGTAATATACATGAAACTGGTTGACACCCTCTTTCGTGTTTCACCCTGGACGTTCTCTTCTATTATTGTTGAAAACAATCAATTGGTATATTCTCCTCATTATAAACCTGAATTCTCAAGTTCATTCATCTGATTCTGATTCAACTCACAAGTAAAATCTCGAGCCTTCTACTCAAAACCAAAGAATAAGAGGTAGTAGTAGAGGAGTGTATCCTCTATTTTTCTGACTGAACTTACTAATCCTCCTTCATTGAAGCAGTTTGTCTCTTCAACTGTTGTATCGATTGATAAATTTTGCAATCTTTTATAGATCAACGTCATGGATATTGATTGCTATATTATTCTCTCCTCATATTTATTGTATTAATCTCAATGATGAAAAGACTAAGGGTCTGTTTCACAAAACTTTGATTGTACCGTCAAATTAATTGGAGCCACAGCGATTCGTTGAAATTTCGAAAAGAGTGATTTGATTGGTTCGAATTTAGGTAAGGTTTTTTAATCGTACAATTAAAGCTTTGTGAAACCCGCCCCAAGACAATTTTGTAGCTTTCAACGCTTGTACTTTTCTCTTGGCCTATCTCATTTTTACATCTCGACGTTCCCTAAGAACTTATTATTCAAACCTTCTGTTTTTCTGATGGAATAAAGGGGCTCTAGCAATCAACTTCATTGATTGATCTGTCACTGTAAACGTTGTGCTTAATATTGAGTTAGTTGACCTGTCGCAACGTTCAAGTCTGACTTCATATTACCTCTCTCTTGAACTTCTCTAGATTACCCTGTTGGTTAATGTCACTCTGAATTTATACAGGGTATACCAAGTTCGAGGGCCTATAAGGCGTTTCTGGAGAACTGGACCTATATAAATAAATAAATAAAATAAATAACGTCGTATGTATGAAATCTGAAAATTGGGATTATGTTATTTTGTGACATTATCTACCGAGCTGAAATATTTTTGGATAATAACCACTTTCAGTTATACAGGGGGTGAAAAAAAAATTTTTGATTTTGAATTTTATAGGGTATGCAATTCTGAATACATTCGTACTCAAATCGTTGCATTCGTCAAAATACTTTCCAAAATATAAAAAGAAACTGAAGAAAAAAAGGAGTTAAGAGTATTCGGTATTATGTTCTTTGTTCCTATTCTAAATATCTTAAGCGCAAAACGTTTTCACATTTTTGAAGTCGAAGATTGTGGAAATATTGTGCATCCCCAGAATTTTGAATAATTTGTCTCATGGTGTTCCAATTGTTGGGTCAAAAATTGGGCTCATTACTTTCGTTTTTTAAATAAAAACCCTATTTTTTTATGATTGCGTTGGATTCTGCGAAGAAAAATGATGATAATGTTCTAACATATTGATGCTCCTAAAATTAATAATTCTTGAGATATTTAGGATTTTCTGATTTTATGTCGTACGTAGCGTTAAAATCATGAAATCTATGATAAATGAATTCAGAAAAGAGGTATGTCACTAATGAGTTATTGGAATAATTTATCTTCTATGACCAAGGTCATTGTTGATATGAAACAGATTCTATGAACTTGACGCTACGTACGACATGAAATCAGGAAATCCTGAATAACTCAAGAATTATTAATTTTAGGAGCATCAACATGTTGAAACATTATAATCATTTAACTTCGTACAATCGAACGCAATAATAAAAAAATTGGGTTTTAATTTGAAAAACAAAAGTTATGGGCCAATCTTGATCCCAATTTTTGACCGAACATTTGGAACACCCTGTGACGAGTTTTTCAAAATTCTAATAATGTACAATATTTCCACTGTCTTCAACTACAAAAATGTGAAAACGGTTTGTGCTTGAGATATCTATACTCCCCGTCAATAAATTTCGGACAAGGCAAAATTTTCGTCAAATTCAACACCCTGTATCTTTTTTCGTGGTGCTGCGATTTTCTTGAAATTTTCACCAGGTGTAGTATTGGGTCTTATTATATTAACCTGAAATTAACTTCGCAAAAATATCTGTAGTTTATCCCTTATCCAGGGAGAAACAAAACCTTGTTTTATATCCTCCATTTCTAAACACCCTGTGGTTAATTTGAGGAGGACAATTTTATATCATTAAGTTTTAATTTGAAAATATTGTACATTATTAGAATTTTTGCAAAGTTAATTCCAGGTTAATATAACAAGTCCCAATACTTCACCTGGTGAAAATTTCAACAAAATCGGAGAACTACGAAAAAAGATACAGGGTGTTGAATTTGACAAAAATTTTGCCTGTCCAGAATTTGACGGGGAGATTAGAAATAACAAACATAATACCGAATACTCTTATTCCCCTATTTCTTCAGTTTTTTCTTGATATTTTGAAAAGTATTATGACGAATGCAACGATTTGAATACGAATGTATTCACAATTGAATACTCTATCGAATTTGTAAAAAAAAATTAAAAAAATTCAGAATTTTTTTTTCATTCCCTGTATAACTGAAAGTGGTCAGGCTGCAAGAATATTTTAGCTGAGTAGATAATATCAAACAATATCATAATCCCAATTTTCAGATTTCAAATAGGTCCAGTTCTCCAGAAACGCCTAATAGGCTGTCGAACTTGGTACACCCTGTAGATGATTTTAATATTTGTATTTCTTTACTGTATCAGTTTCACGCTGGTGATTTATTCATTTCATGATTTTGAACGATGTCAATGACTGTTTTACACTACTATATCCAACTCAATCATCTGGATACAGTCCTCAACAGTGAACTGACAAAATCTGAACACCCCCGATTTAAAAAACACTCCATATTATAAACCGTACGACATTTTCACCTGTTCTTTTGAGCATTTTGGCCGTCGTCGTAGATTAGTTTCGATGTTTCGCCAGTTCCAGTGTCTGGCATCCTAATCTGAGTATGGTCATACTATTTTTAATATCTATAATCTATAATAATTATAAATTTGAATGTTTGTGTGTTTGTTTGTACTCTATGGAATCAGGAACCAGATGACCGTTTATGATGAAACTTTCACTATACACTGAGAGAAATAAATTTGTTTTTATCAATAAAGTATTTATTTCGAGATTATTCATTAACAGACAAATCCACTTATTAATCTTTAATTTATTTATTAACTAACAGATCTTGCCTCTGAAAGAATTCATTCATATGGAGCGAAATATTTATTTACACGGTATTTGTTAATATTTAATATATTTGGGTATGATGTATTTCATTTAAACTGCAGTTCTCTTCAAATATAAGATATATTAATTGAAAACATATGTTCAATTGGTAATAAACGAACGTTTGGTTTCTATTACTAAATGATTCTAAACTTCCACCACTCCACGATATGTTTACTCAAAATATAGGATTTATTAACAATGAACAAACCGCATTTGACATGTTTCAGTCATCTTGGCTAGTTAACATTGTTCGGTGGTCGGTAGATTCAACTACCCGACTCCTGCCGATAAATCGCGAATGACGCAATCGGATGAAAGGTAAAAATAGAATCATCGATGACCACCGATAGCGAATGAGATCCCCTTCCAACCCTAACTCGCCAAAGAATCCATCACGAGCATCATAGTTCATGAAGAATTGAAACTAACAAACTAACATCGAATTCTGGGAGAGTCGGCAACCGAAGATCAGATGGAACCTTCAACCTTCCCGATGGCACAGCTGGTTAGCGCATTGGACTAGGGTTTCGAGGGTCGCAGGTTCAAATCCTGCTCGGGCGTTTTTTCAGAATTCAATTCCGTCTGCAACGCCATTAATTTTCAATTTAGCTATATAATTTTCAGACGTTAACATTCATTCATAATTCATGCAGTTTGTTAATTATTACTAAATGTATTTATTTCAGTCTAATGCGTCTTTATTCGGTATTATTGAATGTTATTATTCATAAATAAATGTGATATAATATTGAGTGAAGGTGATTTGCGAAAACTTAAATAAATTCTTCATTTCCATGAAAGAAATATTTATTTGTCGATTTGGCCAATAAATGATTTACTAACTATAACGCATGATCGATAATATCAAGTGAATACTTCTCTCAGTGTAATGTAGGGAATTTATTCTGGGAGGTTTTCATGTAGGGTTATTTCCTATATCACGAAGAAATGAGAAAAAATATCGAGTTTTCATGAAAAAGTCGCTAATTAACCCGGTTTTATCAGGTTTTTACGGCCGACGCTGGGATAGAGAAACATAGTCACAGACAATTTTGTAGTGCTCAAAAAGTTCTATAAAAAAAATCCGCGACGGAATATGTCTAACTGCTGAGGATAACCCACGATAACCGTTCTAAACATTTTTAGTTCAATTCAAAATAATATTCAATTAGAAGAGGGCTCCCGAATGAATTCATATAAAAATAAATGTTATCTGCGGCATTTATTCCTGATGAAAAATGATTTTTACAGTTTTCTTATGGATACTTCGAAAGTTACAGCAGGTTGAACGAATAGGAACTTGAGCAAGAAATTATTGAATCTACGCGAGATAGCTTTGTCACGTAGTCGCGTGCCTATGTCTTCTTCGATAAGAGGTTATGAATGTGGGGTTGCGGATCTATCATTACCATTTTGAATTGAAATATTACGCGAGCGGTTTAAGCGAGTTTTTAATATATCTTCTAATATACGAAATTTATTTTGAAAAAGGTTTATTCTATTATCAGCTTGATGAAGGTCGATTTATGTTCTGATCTTAGACTATATGTCATTATGATTTTTGCAGGCGCAAACATTGGAAACCGATCTTCTTCAGAACTGAGCACGATTTACCAGATGAGATGTCGCCATCGATGATGGACCACATCGTAGCCTCATCCAACAAAGACGTGATATACGTCGAATGCCTCGGTCAGAATTTGTGGGACAACGAGCACATGGGTCAGATTTCCTACTACCCAAAGCAAGGTTTCGATGGCTATTATTTCCCTTATGAGGGAGAGAACGAGTATTTGCCACCTTTGGTAGCAGTTAAGATGAGTGACGTAACTACTGGAATTGTGATACATATCAAATGTACCGTTTGGGCTCAGAACATAGGGTCCAGATTGAATCATTTGCAACTCAAAATATTCATCGATAATACATTGGTGTATTTATGAAAGAAGAATATATCGATTAGAAAGCTATAACTCGAGTGTTGGTACATTATTTGGGCTATTTCCATTATCTATACTGTTGGAATTTACCGACGTTTCGGCAAGCATTCGCCTGCCGTCATCAGGGTGTTGTTGGTCCTGAGAAGGACCGGTCTCTGCCAAACTTGTTCTGTTTGGACTTTTGCGCTCCATACCATCCAACTGAGTTGTGAGTTCACAACTATAACTCGAGTGGTATACTATTAAAATAATTACCGATGGTGTCGCTGCATTCGCCGATCAGCTGTTTACCGAAACGAGTATTGTTTCGTGTTTACATTAGATTTCTATTTGTATTAATGGGATTTTTTAGTTTAAACGTTTATTGGCTATCAATAATCGAAGTTGTTTCCTTGATTGTGGATTATATTGTAAGTGCAAGTATAGGTAATATTGTGCTTTTTGTTATATTTTATGTAAAATATTGAGGTGAGCACTATTCAATTTTGAATGCTTTTCAGTTCATCTGGCAAGATTTTTACCAAAGGTTCCTCTAATTATAGGATTTTTTCCAATATTTCCATGCTCACAGATGCCGGGTAGAGGGTGAGCAAGTGTTGCAATGCAATCATTTGATTCTATGTGGGAAAAAATTATTTCAAAACATTGGAATTCTACAAGGACCACCCCATCATATTGAGGAAATGATGTCTTATAAAAATGATGGTGTGAAGGTTGACAAGATTATATACAGATACTAAGCAAGATTGTCTGGAATTTGCAAGCATATTTTAGCCCTTCTACTCTACAAGGTTGTACGTACTACGAAATATTTTGACAATTCTACTGATTGTGAAGGTAAAATTGTAATGTAAATGAACATTAGCATGAACAATATATTCATTTAATAGAAGCTACTATTTTTTTTTTCTTTTTAGGAAGGGAAAAAATCTATTAATAGAAAATGGGTGATTAATTTTGAATAAAAATGGACATTCTTTAGAGAACCATATGTATGCAGAACATGACGTGATTCTTGATTAATCATGTTGAAGAATTCATTACGCTCGATTTTAATGTATTATTCATTTATTGCATCTCACTTGTGTCTTAGGCTGCAGTTATAAAAAAATAAAATAATTCAACTCATCTATCGATTGATTGCACCTTTTCCATTGCTAAATGAACGTCAATATTGTCAAGCTATTTTTAATATTAATATTAAATTGATACATATATGTATGATACATTGTTTAAAATTGCCAATTCTCGCAATTTATTTGAAATTCCACATGTAGATTTGATCACTGCTGAACATAACTTTAATTTTGCAACCATCGAGAGAATCACTTAAACTCACAAGGTCTCTAGTTTTATTGCACATTATCATATGGATTGAATTCAGCACTTTCAACTAGGCTTCTAGAATTGTTGAAACTTCTATATATTCAAAAATATCAAGTAGACTCAAAGTAATTCATTTTGATAAGAATGAAAATTATTGTACAAGAACGATATGAACAAAAATTTGAACTTGAACTGCTTTTTTCTCACAATCTTCTGGTCGGAAATGCTGTAAGCATACTCTTATATGTTTAGATACAGGTTTTTCCATTATCAAAACATGCTCCCAGGATTTATGTCTATTAATTTCCTCTACGATTTCTAGTTTATTGGTAAAGTAAACATTTTGATTTTCACCACGAAAATGGGCTCCAGGATTCCTAGAATCTTCAGAATTACATCCATAAACACATCAATTAGTGTTTTTCACGGTTTTTTTCCTTAGGCATATCTTTTTATCCCAATAAAAACGTAAAAATAAACAAATAAACCCAGCTTTCGCGTACTAACTGTCAAAACGATACTCGTTTCGGGCTTAGTTCCAGCTATCGCCGGCGGTGTCGCATAGAATTGTGTTTTGCTCTATACCTTTTCTACGACCGCATTATTCATTCTCATAAAACTTAGAATTTCATTAACTACAAAAAATCATACCAAAGTGACGATGGCTTCATTGTTTTGGACAGTTCTTCAAAATATGCTAACATAACATTAATGGATTTTGTGTTTCCAATCCATGAACTTTTGATAAACTGTTTCGTATCTTTCACGAAATTTCGCGGTTAAATTATATGAAGCATTTTCCGCTTTTTCCACAATATGGGGTGGTTTTCGCTGCAACTGGATATTTTTATAATATTATTTTATTTTATTATATAATCTTTTTCTCGAATTCAATAATTTCTTTCAGTGAGGACGACGCAAAGTTTGCACAAAACACCAATGATATCAATTAATAATAAATAATTAACTAATGATTCGATAAACATCGAGTATCATTTGTGGAAGTGACATTTCAAGTTACATCCTCTTTTTGCAGTTGATCTTTTGTGATAGATAATAATAATAATCGTCTTTATTCTCACCAATCATTCTTACAAATAATTTTACATAGATAAGTTAAGATATTTAATGTGAGAAAAAGCGGAGTCCAGTAATGCACCAAAGTGCATCGCCTGTTCAACTCAACTTAGATACTTATGTGTGAATATTGTAAGGCGTTGAAATACAGTGGTGAATATAATGGATTATATTGTGCTGGAGGCAAGGGGAAAAAAGCCACAATTGGTCCCATGACCAGATCCCTTACGTTCTTTAGTTTCTGGGATAGGAAATGATTCCAAACACTTCTTGGCCGACATCCCAAAATATAACAGCTACTTTCAGATGACATCGTTTGGCGCAACACATATTGTACAGGATAATTTCATGCCCTCTTTCAAGGTATTAAACCATAATACACTGCGCAAAAAAATTAACGCACATTATGGAAATCTCTAATTCATTCTACAACTGAAGGTGTTCTGAATGATTATTTTTATCAGAATTATGCATGCATTTGTTATCCACTTTCAACGTTCTTCTTCAATACAGATGTTTTTTTCCCAGCAGGAATAAAAAAAGATGATATTATCAGATTTTGAATGTATTGGCAACATTCTAAAATCAGTTGTTGTCGATCAATTCTAGTGATCAATAGTTAATCTTTCGTTTGATTTTCTACACTCGATTGCTATACAACGCGAAACACTCAATTTGACCCAAGAGGAATGTGCCCAAGCGGTAGTTTTGCGAAAAGAAGGGTGGACAAACACAAGAATTGCAGGAAGGTTTGGAGTTTCCCATACAAGTGTGTCCAGAATGTTGCAGCGATTCAGGGAGACAGGTATGAATGTCCGAAGACCAGGACAGGGTAGACCACGGATAACAACTGCCGTTCAAGAACGTTACTTGAGAGTTTCTTCGTTGAGACAACGGTTTGCAACCGCTCGACGCCTTCAAAATCAGTTTGAGTCGAAGGGCGCGTTTGGATTTTGCGAGAGAGCATATCCATTGGGAAGAGGCTGATTCGGAAAGAGTTTTCTTCACAGATTAGTCTAGATTCTGCCTCTACCATTGTGATCGACTTTCCCTTGTATACAGACGTCCACATGAAAGATATGATCAGTGCAATTTCCTGAATACTACTGGTTTCGGTGGAGGATCGATTATGGTATGAGGTGGAATATATTTGACTGCTCGCACAGACCTAGTGGTCGTTGATAATGGAGCTATGAATGCTGATAAGTATATAAGGAACATTCTTGAAGAGCACGTAGTGCCATTTGCCCCATACATTGGTGAAAATTTCATTTTTATGGGCGATAATGCCTGACCCCATCGTGCGGGAATTGTTCAGGAGTACCTTGAAGAGGTTGAAGTCTCTCGAATGAAATGGCCAGCAAGAAGTCTAGATCTCAATCCGATTGAGCAGGTTTGGGACAACCTCAATGGAAGGCTGAGAAGTTCAGAAAATCATCCAGTTTCTCTTAAAGACTTAGGAATCCAACTCGGAGAAATCTGGGAAGGATTAGATCAGAACATTTTAAGATCACTCATTTTAAGTATGAACCGTCGTTGCCGAGCTGTAATTAACGCAAGGGGTGGAAATACCAAGTATTAAATCACTTATCAGCATTTCAGTATTTTGAAAATTGTTCATTTCTCTTCTTTCACATAAGATTCGGTGAAATCCTGAATTTTTCTTTCATTTAATGTGTCTTGTTTCGTTCAAAACTTTCCCGAGAGAACATGAAAAATGCGTTATAAAGTCAATGTAGAGTTAACTTTCATTAAAATTGAGATTTTCATAATGTGCGTTAATTTTTTGCGCAGTGTAGTTGATCATAATATTAAATTTTATATTAAAACTCTGTAACCCGGCAGAATTCGTACTGCCTCAATTGATAAATAAAAAAGCAGATTATTTCTGTTCAGATTGATGAATATTATGTTTTGTCGCAAATTAAATGTCACTATCACGAAGGATCTACGAAGTAAAGAAAGTTCTCGCGCACGTAGAGGTAACCGTCACTCACAAAGGTAGAAAGATGAAATCTTTGTCATAAGAAGAATCGATCGATTTAAAGAAACAACCTATTTATTGGTTGTCAAATTTCAAATATTATGTTTGCGCTCAGAAATTTAATTTGTGACAAAACATAATATTCATCAATCTGAATAGAAATAATCTGCTTTTTTATTTATCATTGTATAAAGATAAGATTCTTAATACAATGGTTGTGATGGTAGGTTGGACCTAGGTAAGTAAAGGAAATATTTCTCCACTTCCCACATTGTTGATTTTGAACATGGATTGTGAATTAGTTCGACTTGAAATGGATCTCGCAATAATTATATTTCGTTCATTTATTATTGAGCAAAAAATGAACAAAACGAAAAGAATTTGTTATAGGCAACGTACAAAAAGAACTGAAATCCAACCAAAAACAGTTTCATGTAGAAAATTGCCAAGAAGTCGCCGTATTCCTCACATTGAAAAAAAGTTATCAGATCTCATGTAGAGCCAAGCTGCTCTCTTCAACTTCACAAGCCCTTATTTCACAAACTCTATGTGACTAGGCCGTTTCGTAACTATAAGAACTATTGTATAAAAAAAAGTTATGAACAGCGAAACTTATTTTGACCAAGGCATAGGCGCTTAATAGATAGTTACAAACTTTGAGCTATAGGAGCTGTAGAAAAATTGATTCATAACTCACCAGATGTATACATAATTGGTGAATCATTCCGCGGAAATTTGATTTTATGGCTATTTGACTGGATGAATTCCAATATTTCCGCATCCTCCTCTTTCCTAGTTACGTGCCGGTATCTACAGTTGGTCCTCCTGCAGAATGAAATGGTGAATTAAAAAAAAACATGATGGAGACGGGAAGATTGAAGCAAAGAATAAAAATACAACATCAACACGAGTTTGCCATCATCGAATCCAAATTAACTTATCAAAAATAAAATAGAATTGTTAGATATAAATATTGAATGAAGGTTGAACGAAAAATTTACAAAATATGAAACAGAAAGTTGGTTCTACACGAAATCATCTCAAATTCCAACATAAAACAATTGTAATGCATTTCGAATTAACAACTCTACAATACAGCATATCCAGGGAATTAACGATTGAAATTTTTTTCAAGTTTTTTGTAAATCAAACAATCTGAACGACCTCTGGCGGATAAATAACCAACCACACCTGCATGTTCCTTTCCTGAATTCATTACACACCGGTTGTATACCAGGAATTTGATTTTTCCTTGTCGCCTCCACAAGTATTCTATTAGTCATTGCACCGGTTTTTTTGAAGCTATCCTCTTCATCGGGTGAGCAATGAATGAATCTGCAAATGAAGAAGTAATGTAAGGATGTATGTATGAATGTATGTAATGTATGAATCTACGAATCTTACTTGCAATTCGGTCTAGGACAGAAACTGTTCTGGAAGTCATGACAAAAATTCAATTTCAAATTTTTCGAGAGTGCCTCATGTTTGTATTTGCAGAATTTACGATCGCATCTGCCTCTCATGTAGTCCTTGCAAATATCGTCCTCCGCTTCTTTTGCGCTATCAGTCTTTGGTTCTACGGTCGATTCTGACATCTTGACGAAAGTTGAGGAGGTGGAATCTGAAATGGAAAAATTAGATTCAATTGAGAACAGTGAGAATGTGAAAAGTGCGGTCACAATGTTGAAGAGAAGTTTGGAAAATTCCATATCCAGGGAAAGATAGTGGAAAGAATATACAGGATCCTACAATATCAGACGTTCTAGAAAATTTGTTGAAAAGCATTCTAGTAAGAGAGCTATTGAACCCTCCGAGTATCGGTTTGTCTGTAAGGCTGGAAATTCTTATAGTGGTAGTTCATAGAATGCTGAGGACGGAAACCATCGCCTGGCACCCTTCACTCCTGCACGTCATCATCCCCTATATATTTGAAAATGTAAAAAAATAAAAAAATAAACTTGTTCCTGTAAGTTTGAAACTTTCATACAATTTTGTTCATTCATTGTAAAGTTCATTGTAAATCTGGGTTAAGTGATAAAAACTGACAGGTGATTTTGACGAGCACAAGTACCTGCCAGGCGCCTCGAAAAGGGGGTAAAATGTGAACGAAAACGAACTTTTTTCTGTAAGGCTAAAATTTATATACGGGTTCATCTGAGGGAATGAGAAAATAAGTTTCATAATTAATCTTCATCATCATCTGATATGTTATCATTAATTTCATCATATAGTACAGTCCTTTCAAGCGTAGTACACTGTTTCCCAAATTGGGTGAGATTGCACTGTGTGTCAGCTATTATTTAAGATAGAGACATGCGGTTTTCGCGACCCTGTGTCACTTTTTTGTAAAATTTTCAAATCCAGACGCAGAAATATTCCAACTACTTTTGTTTCTGGAATACAAGGCGAAAACGAAAATGTCCACTTTTTGAAGATGTTATTATTTATCGGGCGCTGTATGAAAAAGGGAAAAAAATTAAAATATTAAGTTTTTTTTTTCGGATGAAAGTTTTTGATATAGAGCACAAACTTGGAATTTTTCAAATGGAACACTTTCTATGTTGTATGTAACGTCAAATTCTTGCATTTTTTTCTGAATTCATCGATGTATCACAACCTAACTTTCAATAAATTGCAGCGTCAACGATCAGAAAAGTTCATATTTTTATTTGTTTTTTCAAAGTAAGATATGAATTCTTTCACACATGCATCAAAAAATTACAATGTTTATACTAAAATTTTTTTTTCGATTTCACTATTTTTCAGTCAAACCCAGATATGCCCAATGTCCTATATGTAGTACACCTCAAAATCGTCATTTGTTTGCTATGACCGGCGACATATCGCAAAAAAATAGTTTTCTTGGGTAGTGTAGACACAGGCTCCGCCGATTACCATCTGGTGGTTGAATTTCTTGTTATAATTCTCGAGAAAAAAGAAGCTGAAAAGCAAGGTTTCTTGAAGATGGCTGAATTCGGCATCAGGTTTGTGAGCTAAGTGGTTTTTTGAGTTATTTTCAGTAAATGAGTTATGTTTATTGAATGAGATCACATAGTTTATAGCATACGCAACTGATATTTACGATGGGAATTGATGGAATAAAATTTTTTGATTTGTATGATAATGAATGAAAACTGGTGTCCTATATGTAGTACATTGGGCAGATAGTATGCTATGAATATAAGAACTTGTACAAATTTTACGTCGCATAAAATTCATGAAGCTTATGGTCGGATCTTTTTCTGATGTTTTTCAGTCGTGAAAATATAAATTGAAAAAATTAGAAAAAAAATTTTATCTCAGGGGATTTTTCTTACACGTGGCTCTCGCAATGATTGAAGATGAGGGTTTGAATACAGAAACAATTACAATTATATCCTCTCAATAATGCTTCGGACAATTTGACCGATAAAGATTCTGGAGATGAAGAAAACATCAGTATAAACAATTTGCCCGCGTCACAAATGCAAAGTCAAGTAGAAGTTACTACGAAATTCAATTTTGATGAAGAAAAAGGGGGGTCGGAAGATGAAGTTCCGCTGGCTAGATATTTGATTCGAACATTCGGAAGTTTACATCGTAACTCTATATGTGAAAAGAAATGGTACTTTCCACTAATTTCTGATTGCATTGTCATGGCAGTTCAGAATGCTTAGCAGATCTGCAAACATAATGGGGGTTCAATGGATCAATTATTGTTCAGAAGAACTATCGCCAATGTATTATTGACTCAAAATAAAAGAAAACTGGTTCATCAAAAATGTCATGAGTCAAAAAATCCACATTTAGAACTGAGATATGATGGGCTGGACCATATGGTGATTCCACAGAATAAGCAAACAAGGTGCGCCGAATATCATCTGAAGACAACAACAAGATGTTAAAAGTGTGATTTGGGTTTACATGTCAAGTATTTCTTGATGTAACATTCCAAGTAAAAATTTCTAACAGATACTTTGCCCAATGTCCTATATATAGGACGGCCTCAGAATGACCTTTCTAAAATATTTTTTTTTTCAAAAATAACATGGATGTGTTTTATTGGATGCTCTGAAGTAGTTAATAACGAAAAAATTTTAAAAAATCCGCTGAATGTTTTTTGGGCATATCTGGGTTAAGTGATATTTTGAGTTTATGTTCAAAATATGATCAAATATATAGGTTTACTTAGCTCACATGGCTTTTCAAGAAAGTAATGATTAAATGGGTGTGAATATTGATTAAATGCGTGGGATATTTTTTTCAATCGCAATCAATTGAGAGTAAGGTTGTGATACATCCAAATTTTTCAGAAAAAAATGCAAAAATTTGAAGATAAAAGAAACAAGATATTCCATATAAAAAATTCCATTCTATTCCAATTCAATCTCAAAAACAATGCTACTGACTTCTACGTAAATATATTATCATAAGCAGTTTTCTTTTTTTGCTTTCTTATACATGTCCCGAGAGATAATATTATCTCCAAGAAGTGCACATTTTCGTTTACGTACTGTATTTCAGAAACAAAAGTAGTTGGAATATTTCTGTTTCTGGATTTAAAAGTTTTACAAAAAAAGTCATACAGGGTAGCGAAAACTGCATACTGTACTATATGATGAAGAAATTAATGATGACACATCAGATGATAATTAAGATTAATTATAAAACTTATTTTCTCATTTCCTCAGACGAAAACTTATATAAATTTCAGCCTTACAGAAAAAAGTTCATTTTCGTTCATCTTTTACACCCGTTTCCAGTCCGCTGGCAGGTACTTGTGCCCGTCGAAATCGCCTGTCAATTTTTTTTTTAACTTTACAATGAATGAACAAAATCGTATGCAAGTTTCAAGCTCACAGCAACAAGTTTATTTTTTTTACACTTTCAAATATATAGGGGATGCTGACGTGCAGGGGTGAGGGGAGCCAGTCGATGGTTTCCATCCTCAGCATGCTATGAACTACCACCATAAGAATTTCTAGCCTTACAGACAAACCTGACAAACCGTTACTCGGAGGGTTCACTAAGTCTTGGACTATTTCTTTTGTAATTCTGCATCTACCGAAATTATTTTCGAATGTACAGGGTGTTCCCAAATGAAATTATTCAACAAATGAGTGATTTAATAAATGGAACACCCCTTATATTATCGCATATTTTGAATTTTCAATACCTCTATCTCGACGCAAAATATAAGGGATATTTTTCCAATGGTACTGATCTTATTCAGAGAACACTGCAAAATTTCTACGAAACAGTAGTTCGGTAAAAGCCCTTTACCGATTTCCAGAAGCGATAGAAGAGATAATAGATCGAGTAGTTACCTTTTCAACAAAGCTACTCGACCTATTATATCTATTCAAAATAATTGCTTTAAGTGGTAGCGGCTAGAGAGGTAGTGATATCAAATTAATTTTTTTACCCGTCTGAGGGTTTTTTCCATCTCAAAGATCCAAATGCGGAGTGTGAAAGTTATTGATGGAATACTGAGTCACTCTGTATAAAAATAAAGCGATGAAAAAAAAAATACACCCATGCAGGAAATTGAATTGCCTTTCCAACATGGTGCTGCCCTACCCCTTTTTCCTATTCAAAAATGAGAGCTGATAGGGGTTTGCAGCTAGAGGGGTAGTGATATCAAACTCATTGAACTTCCTTATTTGTCCCCTTTCAACAAAATTTGACCTGCCCGAGCGTTTTTTCGTTATTCCATCCCATAGCTCAAAATTCGGGGTGGAAAGTTATGGATGGCTCACCCTGTATACAGGGTCCTGCAATAGTGCTTTAGGCCTTCATTGCTGCCAAACCAGACGTTTTAGGAATTTAGTTGGAAAGCATTACCTTTGTACTTTCAATTCTGCATCTCAGGAAATTATTTTATGATATATGTATGTACAGTTGTTCCCAAATGAAATTATTCAACAAATGAGTGATTTTATAAATGCTCTTCAATACCTCTATCATGATGGGAAATATTAGGGATATTTTTCCAACGGTATGGATTTTATTCAGAAAAAACTGACCGATTTCCAGAAGCGATAGAAACATGAATTTGATCAGAATTTGTTTTAACTTAAGAATTTGCCTATTCATCGTTCCTAAATGATCAACCTCTCTTATACAGGTGTCTGTTATCAACGTCCAAATATGAAGAATTTCGAATTGTTTTTTCTCGATTTTTTCAAATGTCATACCCTATATTCTTTTTCATGATGATGTACACAGTTTAAAACTTTACATTTTTTCAGAAGTAACAAAAGGACTATTTGCAGTCCTGCGTCCAGGAGGCACGAAAAATTAAATCAGAACTAAAAATTTTATTCGAATATTCGATACAAAACAAACGGGCGTTGAAAAAGACGAAGAAAAATTGTGTTAATGATACAAGAGATGTTCAAAGTGTATGTATCGATGAACCAAACACTCGGTACAACAATTCAAGCGAATAATCAACCTGTGTTGAATATTCTTAACATCAACGATTTTCACAAAGAAAATTACTTATGCAGAACAGGCCGACATTGAAAAATACATAAAGCCATCGGAGTATTAACACCTCTTCCATGTACCCCAGCAGGGTGCCACCCCCCGAGAACTGGGAACGACGGCAATGTTAATCAACTTTTCGATAATTAACACTACCAGTCAATAATTTTAAATAACGAAATTGACCGCGAAAATATTCGTCAAGAGTGATGTAAAACCGTCAATCGGAAAAATCCAATGGGGCCAAATTATTTCAAATGAGGGGGTGAAGTCCGACAAGCACGATATAAGTGGCTGGCGGGGGGTATTAAGTTTTTTCCGCCCCTTTTTTTTTGTCGGCCATATAAGACGAAACAACGATGCATTTTCTCCCACATTATTTCAGTTAACCATGGCGGTTGCGTGCAGATATTTCTGCCTGTGTTTTCTGTTTCTGTTCGCAATTTTCACCCCCGGTTCTTGCAAACCCGACATGCCGGAGGAGACATGTGAGACTATACCGGCCGAAATTCATTTAGTCAAAGGTATGTAATTTTTTTATTTCGAATGTTTATTTCATAAATTCAGTAAATTGATGAAGCTTGTGCAATTCCAATTTGATTTATTATTTCTTTTCTTTTTAGGTAAATTTATATGAAATTTATCACGTGTTTTGAATTTCAGAAAATCAGGCGAAAATCATTTAATACTGTGTCAAACAGAGTCTGTTTTTTACTCTAACTTTGAAACCACCTGTGAAGTGCCTCAGTTGTTCTAATCTGTGGTTTTTCATTTAATCACTAAGACACATCCTCTCTTAACAAATTTATTTGTTCTTTATTTAAAAAGCTCAATTATTTATTCATCCCTGTTTTGTAATTACTATGAATAAATGAATTATTATTATTATTATTATTTTAAAATATACAGAGTCCTGCAATAGTGCGTTAGGCTTCCATAGCTACCAAAACAAACGTTTTAGGCATTTAGTTTTGAAAAGCATTCCCTTTGTACTTTCAATTGTGCACCTCAGTAAATTATTTTCTGATATACAGGTTATTGCCAAATAAAATTATTCAACAAATGAGTGATTTTATAAATGGAACACCTCTCATATTTTTGTATATTTTCAATGCTCTTCAATACCTCTATCATGATGCGAAATATCAGGGATATTTTTCCAACGGTATCGATTTTATGCAGAAAAACCTGCAAAATTTCGACGAAACAGTAGTTCGGTAATAGTTGCAGAATGAGCTCCTATTCCAACACGAATGCGAAGTTCGAAAACTAGCGACGAAGGAGCGAGTTTTCGATAGCATGAGTGTTGGAATTGCCTTCTGCAACGAGTATTAGACGGTATTTTCTCTATTTCACTCAATTTTTGTGAAAACCTCTCGAAATTCAAATGAAAATTCAGATTAGTGACTTTTGTTTTGTATCTTGGCAGTTGGTGTGACATACGAAATTTGACAGATGACGGAATTTGAACTGATTTGATTCGAAACTTGATTCGATCGGAGGTCAGTACTGACAATCATAAAACGAAAAATATAACTGAAAACAATGCTGTAATGAGTTTCATTACAGCACTACTTTTAGTACTGTAATGAACTCATTACGAAACTGAAATAGAGAAAAGCACTTTACGATTTCCAGAAGCGATAGAAACATGAATTTGATCAGAATTTGTTTTAACTTAAGAATTTGCCTAGTCATCGTTCCTGAATAATCAACCTCTCTTATACAAGGTGTACACACCCCTGTATTGGATTTCATTAGATCTCTGGAAGTGTGGTGAAAACAGGATGTCAAAGGGCAAAATAAACGATACGGTCGCAGTGGATTGTAACCCCTTTCAAACTGAACTATACTTCCCTATGGAAACTCATACGCAAGAGACATAGTGAAATTTAGAACGGAATATTTTCATTTTAATCCGAAAAAAATATAAAAGTATAATAATTTTTGTTTAATATAAACTGGATTAATTCATTAATAGTATATTTTAAAAGAAGTTCAGAATGAGCTACTATTTTAACACGAATGCGAAATTTCGAAAGCATGAGTGTTATAATTGCCTTCTGCAACGAGTATTAGACGATATTCTCTCTATTTCAGACAAGTTTTGTGAAATACTCTCTAGGCCAAGCAAATTAGACTTTTCCCTGGAAATAATTGGTGGAGTTCTGGAAACTGTTTAAATCATTTATTTTGGTCACTAATAAGTGTAGTTTGAGTTTTGCCCCAATTTCCCAGTGGAGCGTATGTCGTGACGTTCAAAAACATCGAAATTTTCGCACTATTTTAGGTTTTTCTCGAATATCTCCTAAACTAAACACTTAATTCAAAACATTGTTTCAATCAAAAGTGTTCAGCATTAAATTCTGCTTCTAAAAAGTATTACGATATTATATTTTGAACAGGTAGTTTTATAGAAATCGTACGTCGAAATATGGCAAATTTTTACACTTTTCGAAAAAAACATTTTTCATTATAAAACGAATAATATCTTTGGAACTACGAGCTTTAGAACGAAATGATATAGAATGAGAGTTGTAGACTATCAAATTGTGATAAGAACGTAATCCACCCCCTCCCAACCACAATGTAAGATCGCGCAGTAGATCATCCTACTGAGGATACTGATCATTTGATCGTGACTACTACTGTTGAAGTTGCTCAGCAGTCCCATGAGTGTGTGGTTATTGATGGGGAGGACACTGACCTTCTTGTAATTTTGACTGCTCCAGCTACTATGTGGGTTTTATTAAACCCTAGTAAAGGCAAGCAAAACGTTAAATTGTCTATCCTCCCTTGCAGTACAAGTTCTTCTCTGTTTCGAAAAACAACATATGTACTTATTATTCCACCATGTTTTAAGTGGCTTGATAAAGAACAAGTGAAATTCCGGAAGATGTTGAAAATCAACTGAATCAATTATAATTACAAACGTGTGACTCATAAACTAATAACTAACAATATAACTCATTACTAAGAACAAAATATTACATATTTTTATTACCTGTAAATACGTCCTTAGTCGGAGGCACAGGGGCAAGATTAAATGAGGTTTTGGTTTACAATTTTTCAAACATCTCGTACCACAATACAATTGATTGCTTGAAATCATTTTTATAAAGGGCAGTTTCCCGAACATCACCAATTATTTCCAGGCACACCATTTCTTGAAGCTGATTTGCTTGGCCTACTCCAAATTCAAATAAAAATTCAGATTAGTGATTTTTGTATTGTATCTTGGCAGTTGGTGTGGTTAACGAAATTTGACAGATTATTTGAAAATTGAGAGGATCTGAGGTCAGTACTGACAACCACAAAACGAAAAATATAACTGAAAACAATGCTGTAATGAGTTCATTACAGCACTACTTTTATAACTGTAGTGAACTCATTTCGATACTGAAATAAAGAAAAAAGATTGTAAGGTCAGAATTGAATAAGTCAACTTCTGTCAGCCAATTTGACACAGAGCCAATGTGGCCTAAGTTTGATGAGCTGAGTGTATTCGAGAATGAATAAACATTTGTTATCAGTGAATTCCGTCAAAAACTTTTTCCCCTCTTTATATTCACTTTGCTTCATTCGTTTTTTTTTTTTCATATTGCAGAGGAATACGACGAACTTGGGCATCTGCAGAGAACCTGCAGCGGGGATGTAGCGGTAAATAAATGCGAAGGATCGTGCAGAAGTCAAGTACAACCTTCGGTTATAACTCCAACAGGTTTCCTCAAGGTTTGTTACAAAAGCACAATACTTATCTATCTTGAATTCGCCACCGTTTCATGCTACTTGCGTTTTCGACTATTTCGAAGTTTCGCTGTTCGGGTATCCGGCATCTTCATGAATTGTTCAAATAAAAATAAATGAAAAATAAAACGAAATGAAAAAACTCACAGAAATGATTTTTTTTTGAATTTACAGGAATGCTATTGTTGTCGGGAGAGCTTCATGAGAGAGAGGATCATTACCCTCACCCACTGTTACGATATCGATGGAATGAAGCTGGTGGATGAAGGAAACAACTCTTTAGACGTTAAGTTGAAGGAGCCTGCAGAATGTAAATGTTACAAATGTGGAGATTTGGGGCGATAAAATTGACCCCAACTGTTTCTGTAAAAAAATTCATCCAGTGGATTATTTCAAATACAGTACAATTGAGAATATATTCTAATATTGCTTGTTGAATTGTATATTTGTCATTGTGAAATTATAGTATTAGATGCAGTCCATACAATTATTTACACAATAGATATTAACATGTATAATTTATTTTGAGAATAAATAACGTAATTTCCAGAAATGATATGGTATTGAAAAATACATCTACCATAACAGCAAATGAAAGTTCGACTCTCTGTTGCAGGAACATCCATAAAAATTTGAAGGTTCATTCAAATTGTAATCCTACATACATTGAACAAAGTACCTACGGCTACATTCTATGGAAAATTCTGTTTGATATAGGATCAAACTTTTAATGAATCGTTCAGTTTTAACGAATGATTCATGTTTGTATACTTTTGTGCCATTCATCATTCTCCATTCTTTCTTTTTCTCAACGAAATTTGATGAAGAGAAAAATGAATTATTACCCTCTATATTGAGGATATTGATAGTCCACTTAGAGTGTTAATTTTATGTTGGCATTTCAACATTTATTTCACTAATTAAAAAACCTATCAATTATATGTTAATATTTTCGATCAAATTCCGAAACCATCAATAGAAAATATAAGTAAGTATGAAAGAAGTTAAATTTCAAATTCTATATACAGGGTGTTCGTTCTCAGACGAGCCACCCCGTATAATTCTTATCCCATAAAGATTGGAAAAATTTCCCGAAACACGTCGAATGATTTTGTTTTGGGATACTTTCTGAGGTATATTTGAGGCTTCAACGAGCTTCCTCTAAGAGTGGGTGCTTCAACTCCTTAAAATTTAATAGGGAAGAGGGGTTGAGTGATACTTCATTTTAAAGATCTTGGGAGCCTCTTCACAACGGTGCATGAAAAAGGTAATTTTAATGAACCGTTTTTGCAAAAGCTCAAATGAACCACCTTGGATATTTTGGTTATTTTCACAATATATATAAGCCCATTTTTACTGACGCTTTCCTAAAAATTTGAAAAACCTTGAAAAAAATCACGTTTTTGAAAAAGTTAATTGTTTCATCATGCGCACAATAAAAAAAATTAGATTTGCTTTTATAAATCAAATGTTCAAATTTTCCTCCATCCATAAAATGAAAACCGTCTCTGACACTGTTCAGCATAATTGGAGTTATTTAACGACACTCATTTACAATTCGTTGGCGTAGTTCGTCAAAATTTTCAGGCTGTCTCCTCTATTTCAGTATCGTAATGAGTTTATTACAGTAGGTACTAAAAGTAGTGCTGTAATGAACTCATTACAGCATTGTTTTCAGTTATATTTTTTGTTTTGTGTTTGTCAACTCTAACTTCCGATCCTATCAATTTTCAAATAAAATCAATTTATCCACTCCTATTGAATAATAATAATAATAATAATTTATTAATCCTTTTGGAAATGTGAATACATGTATAGGATAAGTCAAAATGTATTCATTATTCAACTGCATTTGAGCAATTAATAGTTTCTATGAACAAACAGCGGGAGTTATAATAACTCCCGCCTATAAATCCCTCTAATTAATCAGAATAGACTCATAGAATTACTTGACAACCGAATATCAAGCTACTTTTGTGCTTCTGTACGAGCCGGTTGACAGAGAGGGAACATCTCATTATTGTTATTGATGGGAGTAATGTCACTTGAATAATTCTGACGTTTTCAAATTTAGTTGACACCTAATTATTGTTGTGATTGTTTTTCTGAATAAGACCTCCGATAGTGAGGATGAATTATTATGTAGGCACACTTCCAGAAATAAGACAAGCAGCTAGTGCTACAGTAGGTACAGAATTTATTGCCCGCGGGAAATCCCAAAACAAATAAATATAAAGGTGTATCAAAAAATTTCAAGAATGATGTATGGTAGTAGGAATGTATATTATTATAGTTGTGGATAAAGTATAGTATTCAACTTGCAGTAATGGTCATAACTCCTTTGATGAATTACAGCACTAGCCTGCGGGAGTTGCATTACTGCTCCTTAAATAATACACTATTGAATTCCGTAATCTGTCAAATTTCGTAAGTCACACCAATTGTCAATATGCAATACAAAAGTCACTGATCTGAATTTTAATTTGAATTTCGAGAGTATTCATAAAACTTGACTGAAATAGAGGAAATATCGTCCAATACTCGTCGCAGAAAGCAACTCCAGAGTGTTAGAAGAGAAGCTCATTCTGCAAACTTGTTTCAGAATATACTATATCGGCGAAAATGGTTCATTAAAATTACGTTTATATATGGGGTGGCTCGTCTGAGTATGGGTAAGTTCCCTATATTAAAAGGGCTGATGAATACCACTTTAATCCTCCCTTTATCTTTTATAAAATACAAAGCGATTCGGCGACTAGCCGTATCTGGAAAACTATTTGTCTTGTAGCTCCAATGTAACAAAATAATTTAAAGTAATTTCAAGTTATGAGTTTTCCACCAGATGGCGCCAGTTAATACACAAGATATAAAAATGGCGTTTTTTAAGAAATACGCTCGAAATTAGTATGTAAAAGATTGATAATGATAAAATTAGAAAGTTATTTTTCTATGTAAAAAATTTTTTGTCAGAATTTTTCTTCATATATCCTCCGCTTTTTGGCTAGGATTAGCAGAATTAGGAATAAATAATAACTAGGAATACAATACATCCTGCCATTAATTACTACACCATTTCCAAGTGTAATTTAGGAATTGTCAACTGTATTTCAGATTAGTCACTTTAATTTCAGAAAGCATCAATTGAATTTCATATTAGTCAATTGAATTTCAGAAAACATCAAGTGTATTTCGGATAACTCAATTGAATTTCGTTTGATATTTTCTGAAATTCAATTGACAAATCTGAATAACATTTGCTGTTTTCTGAAATACAATTGCCTAATCTGAAATACAATTGATGTTTTCTGAATGTCGATTGAGGATGTCTGAATAACAATTGGAAATGGTGTAGACTCTGCTTTGTACCGTGATGAGAATAACATTTCTCAAATTCATAGAGAGCTTTTGAAATGAATACCAGAGAGAGAACACAAAAACGTTTAGTTAATCTATGTTGAACACTATGTGTACTAATTTCAATGATATATGCATATTTCCAGAAATGTTGGTTTCCTGTATTATTATATTCAAAAATAATAATCTGAAAACAGAACATCCTCTAGACAGCGTAAAGATAGGTCAAAAAGTGAAGCAAGAACAAATTTGGAAAGAGAGGATCTGAGGACAATACTAACAATTTTGCATAAGTTTAGGTGTTCTTTCACATCTTGCTGAGCAGGTGTTAGAAATGAATCAAATGAAGAAACCAAGAAACTTCACAGGTATAGGCAGGCTTCAATCTACAAGATGCAAATTAAAGCATTTTTCGTATTTGGCGCGAATGCGCTTCTCTTGTCCTCGTTTTGATTATAACCGCTCCCAATTAAACTGCTTTGGAACAAGGTTACAGATTTTCTCTACTCATATGTCAAATCCGTTAATTCCGCCACATCCCGTAGAACAAAACAATGTTAGAATATTTCCCTCCAATTTCATTCCAACACTGTTTTCAGTAATATTTATTAATGACATGTTGGCCTCCTTTATTTAACATCTGTCAAATTTCATGAGATAGAAAACAGTTCTGCCAATCAATAGTTTTTTAAAGCAAAAATTACTAAACGATATTTACGACAATATTTCATTAATTTCGATAAAAATTCAGCGAATTAGAGAAAATAATGTATGATACTCGTACAGAAGGCTCATTCTAACACTCGTTCATTCTAAAACTCGCCACTTCGTGGCCTATTTTCGATGTCTTCTGCACTTGTATCATAAATAACTATTCAACAACGGTCACAATGATGACGTATATACCAGGGATGTTGCGGATATTCGCATCCGCATCCGCAAATGCGGAGCTTCCGCATAGATTTCTACTTCCGCATCCGAATCCGCAAAAACCAATGCGGATTTTCATGCGGATGCGGATGTGAGTGCGTAATTTGTGAGTTGTCCAGTGTCGCCATCTCAGGGCCAACAAAATATGTTAGTGTTTCGTTTAGAAAATGCTAAATATATACTTTTTCAATTTTGAAAGTGTCAGAAAGATACTAGTTTTTCACTGTTACTTCTTTTTGTATTTATGATACAATGGCAGAAGGCAATGATATTCGTCAACGAGTTCAAAATTCAAAAACGAAGTGGCGAGTTTTTGAACGAACGAGTGTTAGAAGCCTTCTGTACGAGTATCATTAATTCTCTGATTCGTTAAATTTTTATCGAAATTAATGAAATGTTGCCACAAAAATCATTTAGTGATTTTTGCATTGAAAAATATCCATTGGTAGAACTGATTTCTATCTCATAAAATATAGAGATGTCAAATACATCCGCGGCAGGATATATTTCAATAAATCTTAATACATAAAACTCAGTTGGCCATATTGTTGGTTACACCATTTATAACTCAAGATTGGATGAACTGTTGGTTATGAAAATTTTTTTGTTGGATTCTTCTACAGTGGGGTTAACATAAAATACATTAAAACAATGAAAAATTTGATGAAATCGAAAAGAGTAGGAAAAAATTTTCCTTCTTGCGAATAACGCCAGTAGATGTCGCTGAGGTTGATAGCGTTTTCGTGTAAGTATTATATTTGATATAAATACGGTGAACTACATTTAATAATAATATTAACGCATCTGAGTCCATGTGTTATCACACCTTTCTTTCTTCCGAACACTACTGAAAATTTTATGACAAAAAAAACTAAAAATGTGGTTCATCATAAGGTACATCAATGAGACAATTTTTAAATAATAATAATGTACCGCTCAAATAAAGTGAAGTCTATTCATGTAAATAACAATGTACATACCTACCTTTTTCAATGTACTTAAATTTTTTGTATATTTTGTACTTTAATTTTGTCTTATTTACCTCCTACTTGAAAAAGTACCAGTTTTGTTGAAACAACTTTATGAATCTCTGAGGCGAAACAAAGTTCGCCGGGCCAGCTAGTTATCAATAAATATCACTGAAAACAGTACTACAATGAAATATTCTAGTATTATTTTGTTCTACGAGATGTGGCAAAATGAACGGATTTGACACAGAATTAGAGAATAGTATATTCTAAAACAAGTTGTAGAATGGGCTCCAACACAAATGCGAAATTTGAAAAAGAGCGACGAAGGAGCGATATTTTGTCTATTTCAAACAAATATTGTGAAATACTCTCGAAATACAAATGACAGATTACGGAATTTGAATGTATTTGAATAGAAAATTTGTAGGGGCGGTGGTCAGTATTGACAACCACAAAACGAAAAATATAACTGAAACCAATACCGTAATGAGTTCAGTACAGCACTACTTTTAGTACTGTAATGAACTCATTACGATACTGAAATAGAGAAAAGCTATTAAACATGAAAATAGGATGAGAATATCCACAAGCTACATACCTCAAATTTTATTCCAGGGGAAGATTATATTTCTTATGAAGTTCAGCGATGGTTTCATTCGTTGCATTAGACAAATAATTCAGAACAGTCAATGTTATGTCTTTTACATCATTATACTCGTGAAGAGCTTCCATTTGTTCGGATACATCTGTAGTTATTCCCTCTTTGCTCAGTTGCTCAATTTGGGAATTCAAGACAGACAATTCTTCTTGCAATGCTCTCTCCTTGTCGACGAGTTCTTGAGAGCACAAGCCGCTGTTGGATGCCCTGGGTTTCTTCTTTGGGGTTTTTCGAGAGCTCTTAGATTTCACGGCGGCGGTGTCCATAAGAAAAGCACATTCTGTAAAAAAAGATTCGAGATGACTCGATGCTCTAATGAAAATAAACAAATATTCATATCGGAATGGAATTTAATCATGTTTGTGAAGTTGGTCCAGAACCTGAGTATATTTAAAAATTTTTTTGTTGTGCTGGATTGTGTTAGGTTCGTTGGAATATTCCTTTTATTATAAACGGTTCTCACTATATTTCACAAAATGTGTTGCAGAGCATGTGTTCATTCAACACATGTGGTAAAATATCTCGGGAAAAATTTTTCAACGATACAAAACAGCACAAACCTAGCACAATACAGCCCAACAAAAATTTTCTCGGAAATCCAGAAGTACTGGGCCAACTTCATACACATTGTTGTCAAGTAAGCTGATTTTCCTACAATCTACTGATTTCTTTTATTTTCTCCATATAAGGAAAAACCTGTCAGGCACAAGTTGGCACAATTACATATGGCACAATTATATAAAACATTTTTTGTCGGAAAAAAGAAACGTGATCTGTAGAATGATCATTTTTTCAGTCCTCTTATACAGATTAAATAATTTCCATTTCACTTTTATCGAGTGATGATATTTATGATGAATCAATTCAATTTCTTGAACAAGAGGGGGGGGAGGGTATTGTAACTTTTAGGTATTTGGCTCTCTTATTTGCAGTGTTGCAACATCGGGTTCATGGCTTCTGCTAAAAGCTGCCGGTGCATTCACCAATTAGCAACCAAGGCATTCTTCACATTAATCCACATAAATTGAAATAAAACACCTCTTCATTGAATGGTTACAAAGTAATCTTGACAACGGCTAAACCAATTCAGATCTTTCTTTTCAAATTTATGATGTCCGAAGATTCTCAAGAAAAATGGTTACCTCCAAGAAAAAAAAAGTAAAAACAAAACAATATTCTTTGACCCATTCAAAATATGAATTATAAATCACAAAATCCATGAAACATTAATAATGAATTCGAGTTATGAATCAATCAATTAGAACAACAAATTATGAAAGCAAAGTTAGTGGTTTTAATTTTATTTCAAGGTCAACATAATCTTTGAAAGCGTAATGTTGCTGATTATTTCCTATTGGGATTGACCTGGAAAATGAAAGAAGGCAAGACATCCAAATGATTTTGGAGTAATGCAATAAATGCATTTTTGAAAAGAAGCTCCTCAAAAAAATATTGAACTGGGTATCAATTGGGGAAAAAAAGAAGGCATTTATAAGGTGAATTCTGGAAATTATGGGAGTTTGAAATAACTACGGTACCGATGTGGAAATCTGAAATAGTCTGGTGCTAGTGAACAGGGTGGTCAGATTTCAATAATTTAGCATACTACATCTCTCCTGAATTAAAAGAGATAGAATAAAGCAATATATACAATATAAATGACGTTGCCAGTTTGTTTCTTTGTTTACATATTGTTCGAAATCGAAATATTGCAAATAACTAGAAAAGGAATCCTTCCTATCAATTCATATAAACGGTAATTACTTTCGTCCATAACATTTTTTCTAATTCATTCATTTTCTAAATTAATTCACATTCTGAGAAATACGTAATTGCTAAGAATGTAGAAAGGGCAACATAGTGTTGACTTGGAACATAAAAATATTTTGACAAGCGTCATAACCTCCATTTTCGTTAGATAGAGAGTGGAATGTGTCATATTTCCAAGACCAGAGGTGTGATTTTATATTTGTGAATGGGGTATACATGTCATGTTCCGTTTTTTCGAGGAACATGCTGAACACTGCAAGGCGCTACGGTGTCCAGTTTCCATGCTACAGGGTGATTTTGAAATTTGACCAATTCTTATAATTCGCTATGCTATAATATCCGCAGTATGGTGACCACGCTCTGGAAATGAAAACATCTTTTTTTCGGTATTTTTTACAGGCGCTATCGAAATTTTTGTGCCTATTCAAATTGCATAGTAATAAAAAAAATTTTTTCAAATGAAAACCTTGTATGCTACGATATTTTTCAATAGACTTTCAATTTAAAAAATATATATTATGATATACTTCGGATTTTATTATATATCCAAAATTTCCAACAAATAATACACTTTTCGGACAACATAATTCAAGCTCTTATTAACATTCATGGAAAATGTAATCGAAGATTAAAAATCTCTGTTTTCAAATACTGTTCATAGTCGGATCAAAAAGTTTCGAGAAACACTCCTCAAGTCTGTATAATAATATAACTATAACTAATATTTTCTTGATAAATTTGACAGCTTTCAATTGCGGAATATGAAGTTCTATAATTTTCAAAGCCTTCATTGTAATTAGGGCATAACTTCAACGTAAAGTGGATCAAACAAAATGAGTTATTTTTGGTTTATTGGTCTGGGATATGCTGCTAAAATCGTTAGAAAAGGAAACAATAACATTTCTTTCAATGATAATAATATGGACGACGCAAGTCAATCATTCCTGTTTTTAAGCTGAGTTAGAAAAATAACCTAATTTTGGCGATCGTTTGTGGCTGAACCACTTGGACAATTTTAATTATTTTGATTTCATTTGAAAACTCGCTTCTTCTTCTGAAAAAAAGGAGAACAATGTTTTTTGTATCACTCTCCTGAAAGAAAAAAACAAAAAAGCCCGAAAATTTCGGCATTAAATTGTCCCGGCATTAAATTGAAGCAAACTTCTTTCAACTCATATTTAAGATGCCCTCAGTCATTTGAAATCATGTCCAGCTTGGTAAGACCAAAAACCTGATTTTCCTGGGCTATATTGAAGAAAGAGGGGATTCCTACAGAATTAGAGCAATCAAATTAACTACTCATGAGGGTGTCTTCTCTGTCATACAGCAAAGAAACACTACATGAAATATTTCATTAATTATTGAGGATAGATAAAAGAAGCTCGTAATACTCAGTTAAAAACTAATTAAAAATATGTATATGCTTGTTTTATCGACAGTGAAATACCGTTTGAACGACAAACACCATGTCACTTGGAGAGAAACACCCCATTGATTGCATTGCATTAAAGCTTAGCATGTTCAAGCACTCACTTGCCTGGCTGGAGACAACTTTACACAATTTTCCCATAAAAAATGTAGACGGCATATATCGGTCCTCGGCACCTCAACACCGGATGAATTTATAAAAGCCAGTACACGTCGAAAATAAAACAAGTTTAGAAGCTTCCCTCTGGTGAACAGTTCCGACAGATCGTAGTTATGTTTAGCAGAATATCTGAGATCACCACAGGTACAAATTATTTTTCAAGTTCACGAGACAAAATCAGCACCCCAGAGGTAAAGTATGTTAAGTCACAATATCAAAATTGGACAAAAGACAGATTTTTCAGTTCGATTATTGTTTCGAAGAATGTTTGCTGCCATTATTTGGAGACTTGATATACCTAGGAAGTCAAAAATGTATTCCACTAGCTAGAATTCACTAATGTGAATCCAATATTATAGATAGTTCGTGTCTGAAAAAATTTGACTCAACACACTTTACCTCTGAGGTGCTGAAATATTTTATTGTAATTTCTTAGTGTGTTTGTCCAGTTAGCATAAGAAAAGAGCGACCTGAAAGAAGGTCAATAAACAACAAGGATCACAAACGATAATCAACATTTCGTAGTAGAATTTAACACTGTCCGGAAAAAAAATTCAGAAGAAAATGGGTAGAGATGTGGAAATTTCATAGTACGTCCGATATGAACGCGCCAGATAAGTAATCAGTACCTGGTTTGACCGATCTTCGTTCGGTTTTTTTTAAACACGTTCTTTGAAATTGAAATTGAGTATAGGGTAAGTGCACCGGTTGTGGCCACTTTAAGACATTTTCTAACTTCACATTGTGATCATTTCACTATTCATGCACAGCTTCACAATTAAAAATATGAAAACGCTCCGTATGAATATTGTGATTAGTGGGTTGCCAAGCAAAAATTGTCTTTATGGCGAATAAAATAATTAAAAAATGGAAAGGGGGCGACTGCAATTTATCCAGTTGTGGCCACATTTTCCGCCAGTTGTGGCCACACAATTTTCCATTTGTGGACAGTCACGGTTTTGGTTAAACTTGCACAGTTTGATACTCACTTTCATCGAAATTCAACAAACCTTCTCATAAATAACAAAAAATATATTAGAATTTCATGAAAATATAGATACAAATAATAAAAAAATTATAATCTTTCCTATACTTAAATAAAAAAAATTCATCGAAATATTTAGGTTTCTAAAAAAAATTTTTTTCAAACAAAACATGGTCCGCGATTATCAGCAGCCCTATGTTCTTGAATTTTCGTGATGATCTTCTTTCTAATACCACAGAAGGTCTGGAGATTCATGCTATTTTCAGTTTTCCACTTCTGGAAATTTCACAGAACTATACCCTTTCAACTTCAAATTGAGATTAATCACATTCAAATTAGGATTGGTGATCATTGATATCTTTTTCTTGTAGGATACAAAGTATTTTATCATGAAGATTAATTTCGAAAAAATGTTAGCAGACTTGCTCGACTCCAGCTCGTTATATTCATAGCCCCATCCTTACAATGATATTACAATATATCTTCTTTCTAGTCTTTCTCAAATTTCTCTAGTTTTCAGTCTCATCCATTTCGTCAATATAACAACTTTGTGTTTTATTATTAAGCCCTTTTTATGAAGCTCATCATTTTCATTCGCTTCCAGATACTCCAATTCATTTATCAGACGATATTGTTAAGTTTTTCATTTTTGTTTGTTACATACGATGCAGTATTATCTATCCTTTACTATCTAGTGGCCACAACTGGGTTTGTACGCTCCGTTTCTGGCCACTAAGTGGAGAATCGTACTTTTTTGTGATCCAGTTGTGGCCAGCACTATATTATTTAGTTAGAATCAGAAATTTTCAATTTTTTATAAAAAATATAGAAGAACATAATATACGAATTATATAAAACATTTACTTTTTGTAACGCATATGTTTAAATAAAAAAAACATTGGAAACACACCCTGTGTTTCCTAATCGCACTTCTAAGCATTCGCCTACTACCCCGTCATGTCAAGAACTAAATGAAAAAGCAACGAATTTCGTTATCTCTTTTAAGAAATGAACTTGCCAATTGGTGCAAGAATAATGGAGGATAGCAAAGAAGGCAAATTTCAATGGCTAATTCGAATGTACTACGTTTTATTCAAGAAAATGATCTCGAGTAGCCACAACTGGAGCGATGGCCACAACCGGTGCCCTTACCCTATGAATTGCATATTAATGAAAATAGAATAATGATCATTCCGACATAATAATAAAATATTCATAATTCGTTTATTTAAAGAAAAATTTCGAGTGTAGTCAATACGGTTATAGGTACCCACAATTTTTTGTAGTTTAATTCTTTTAATGATGCATTAGAGTCTGCTTGTGCAAACACTAATTTTCACACTATATTCCGGGTATGATGATGATTTTCATTTATAAAATTGACTTTTCACGAAATTGATCGCTTGACTCTCGAAAAAAAGACGTATAATATGCCATGCATAAAGACCAAACTAGACTTTGAGTCAACTTCAACAGATTCAACAGTTTTTCTCTGGGAAATGAATGCAGATCCAACAGGAAATTGGTTACGCTGCATGGTGCATCTCTGTTGTCCTTTTGACGAGTAAAGGATTATCCTTGTATACTTCTTTGCCGCGTTATTCACCAGTGACAATTTCTGCCTTTATAACGTGATTGCACAGACTTGATACAATGAGTCTTGTACCATTAGGTACCTATTCTTTTTAATACGTCTCAACTACTCTACAACATTATTAACGCAATTTTCTTCAATTTTAGTTCATGTGGTGGCAAGTCTGAAATGTTGACATCATTAAGATATTCTGTTGTGAATTCGACTGCTCCTTCAGGCAATAGTAAATTTTTTACTCTCTTGCAAGTTTAGAGTTATATCATCATTGATTTTTCCAACATCTCTATTGAGAGGCGAGTTTATTGCTCTATCTTTTCATCCCTTCATAATTTCCATTGGCTGAGCTATTACCAAATACTGCATCAATGAAATTGTTGTTTGACATGATATTCTGCGGCCTTTCAATTTCTTTCATATTATTTTGAGTCAACCGTTGAATAATTTTAGTGAATAATTCATACATAATACTATTCATTTATTTTTTGTAGTTGAGCGCATAGGTATAATCTACCTCCATTCGAATCACTCGAATCAATATTCAATAATAATAATATTAATAATTCGCAAACTGGCGTTGCTCTAGTCTCAGAAAAGGTCCATTTTCAAGTGAACATGTGAGTCAAAATAACACAATTGATTGATTTTCTCCAACTCTGCTATAAAATATAGCTCTTCTAACATCGAATTTGACCACAGAATGTATTCCATTACTTGATGAATAATATTCAAACTACAACACCTAAATCAATTTCAAGAATGTAATGACTGCGATTATTGTTTCGTCTGTTCCTCAGTTAACCACGAATATCCAACTTGAGCTTGAGGCAATCCATAGAGAATGAATCATGTGAGTCACTCCGATTCTCATCGCATTTTTTGAAACGTCATAATCGAAATCTCATGGCGATTCGATAACAAATAAGGGAATGGACTGTTGGAATGGCAAGTGTCGGCAGGAGGGAGTGATCTCGGCTGTCGCGAATTGCAATGCAATGCACATTAGTCGCATCCGAACGTCAGATGTGATAGCTGGACGGTTTGAAAATAAATTAGATTCGCGTAAATCAAAATGTTTACGGTTAAAGAGAAAATTCAAATCATAAAATGGTACTTCCGGTGGTCAATCAATTGCGGAAACAATTAATTCTTTTATTGTAGCCGATACCTTCGCGTTCGGCTATCTCCGAAATGGTCGAAAAATTCGAGCAATGTGGATGTTTACAAACATGCCGTCATTGCAGGATTCATAGACCACCGAAGACCATCAGTGAAAGTCGTTTGACGAATTAATTGAATGTGTGTGCTGCTGTTGAAATCAGTGCACCTTGTTCTAGCAGAGAAATTGCTGGACAAGTCCATTTGGGCGCTAGAACTGTTCGGAATATTTTGAAAAAAATGGTAATAGATGTTCTAAGGTGCGAACTTCTCAAGTCATATTTCCAGAAGACTATTTCAAAAGAATGGAATTTTGTGAAATAATGATGGAATAAGAGTAGTTCATTTCTGAGCAATAATTTATTCACTGATGAGTCATCGTTTTCCTTGAATAGAAAACATAACCCATCCGTAGTAATAATAGTCTAGAAAGAATAAGCACCTGTGCGTACCCAGTATCCTGAAAAACTTAATGTTTGAACAGGAATACTAGGGAATTACATCATAGGGCCATTTTTCATCGAGGGTAATATTTGGAGCTTTAAAAAATCAAATTATTCGGACAATTCGACAGCTACCAATTAATTTCGATGATGTCTGGTTTCAACGGGATGGCTGGCCCAGTCATAACGCCAGAACAGTCATGAATATTTGAGGACGACTTTTTCTGACCGTGTCATTTCGACAAATGAGACGATCAAATGGCTCCCCAGATCTCCACATATATCTCCCAATGATTCCTTTCATTGGGGATATCTGAAATATTTTGTGTATGGGCAAGAAATTGAAAGAGCGACGAATATTATTGAATTGAGGTCCAAAATAATCCAACTTTTTGCCAAAATAGCAAGTATGCCTAATCTTCTCAGAGATATGAGATTATCCCTTTATAATAGATTTAGCTACTGTTTGGCACAACAAGGTTATTTGAACATTTAATTTGAATTTGTCGATCTTCATTTCCGCATGTTTTAGAATTTGTGTTTGTTTTCCTTTTTTTATTTCCATTTTTGTTTTTTAATTTCTTCTCGAAGAATGTATTTTTGTTTTTTAAAGTTTTCTTTTTCTAGAATTTACTTTATTTTCAAACCAATGTTGGCGAAAAAGAACCTGAATACTAATTTCCACAGGAAATTATTTGTGTCATTTATTGAGGCAAATAAATTCCTCGCGTCAGGATGGAAAAAAATCGTCGTATTCTTTTACAACAGATATGAAATCACCCATACCGCGCCTGGAGTTTTACTGATTCGATTCGACACTTCGCGTACCAAACGTTGTGCTCTACATCCACACCCAACCGAATCTGTCGGACCAGCTGTTTATTCGATGTCTCTTCCCTCTGAGGTTTTGAATCTGCTACTTTTCCACTAGAATATGGTCCTGTTCGAATTTACTATAGAAACTGTGATGTTTCCAATTCCGTTTTCCCGATCTGTATAGAAGAATTGCTCGTTTAAATATATTAGATTAGATAGATTGGCCTTCACATAAAGTGGTTCCTTAATTCTCCTACGTTCCCTAACCCGAAAAAAAAAAACCAGCAATATATTGAATAGTTTTTGGAACGAAAATTCAAATAAATTAGATAGACATATCAGATAAAACCCCAGAAAAATGTCAGATGTGTAATATTGTTGATTGATTGTCATAAGTGTGGAAAAGCCAAATTCAAGAATAAAATGAATTTTTTCAGCTGGTTTATAAATTGTCAAATTTCTGTTCAACTAGCATTAACAAGTTTCAAAATAAAATGCATCCCTATGAAATGACACTTACTTAGGAGCTCTTGGAAGATGATTTTGATACAACTTATTTTTGTGAACAAATGATAGATATGTTGGATAACAATATTAAATATTATCCAATTAATTAGTAGTTTTAATAATTACCTACTAGACGTTTCGTTTTCTCATAAGTGAACTTTTTCTCTTAACAGACATGCTAATCCTCAAAATTGCCTCTACTGATATATCGAAAATCATAATAGTATGAGAGAGGAACACACAATAAAGAATGTTCCCAGTTTTGAATTTTTAGATATTTCTATTATTCCTTTCTGAATTTCAGAATCATGCAACATTTTCTGCAAAACTGTTATGGTCCTGATGATAGGAAGTATGTGCATAGATCCCAGATATATACGATACGAGGTTGCTGCAGCGAGTAAAACCGATCTATGCGAAGTAACTCCTGTTATACATGTGCTGCAATATCCTGGCTGCGTTCCAAAACCAATACCGAGCTTCGCATGCATTGGAAGGTGCGGTTCTTATCTCCAGGTGAGTTAGGTTATATCGCAACTATGGACTGCATATAACTTATTTTCAATGGTGAGGAAACATACTAGACATTTTAACTGATGGTACTAGATATTTTCAGTACCTTGTGCTAAAACTGAAAGTTAAATAAAGCAGGTGTACCACTATTATTTGTCGGATATATTCAAAACAATGCTAGTGCATCTGAATACAGCTGAATTCAAACAAACATCATCAAATTAATGCCTTCGATATCTCAGACCTAGACACATTTAAAATGACTGCTCTTTAAAACTCACTGAGTAGATCTACTAAAAACTAATTCACTTCTCCTGAATAAACCAGCTTATTATTTCGACTTACTCTTCTCAGGTATCTGGTAGTAAAATCTGGCAAATGGAGCGTTCCTGCATGTGTTGTCAAGAATCTGGAGAAAGAGAAGCTTCCGTATCTCTATTCTGTCCAAAGGCGAAACCAGGAGAGCGAAAATTCTTAAAGGTAAACAAAAAACATCTGTAGTGGCATTGATACCGAAAAACAACAATATTTTTGGCATAAACTTACTTTCGTTCATATAAATTCAATTAGTATAAGTACAAGTCAGTGATACGCATTTATTTCTTTTATTCGTAGATTCAAAATAATAAAATTAAATGTTTTTCTGGGTTATCTGATCTGTAAAAATGTCATGAATTTATAACCTCAAAGTCTGTCATCACCGGTCACAGACCAAAGTCGACAGGGTCACAGTATATTCTATACTGTGACAGGGTCGTATTAAGCTCTCAAATTTGAGTAAAAAAAAACAAAATTGATAACTTTAACTTTGTTATAGGTAACCACAAAAGCTCCTTTGAATTGTATGTGCCGTCCTTGTACTAGCATCGAGGAAAGTGCAGTCATTCCACAAGAAATAGCAGGATACGCTGACGAAGGACCCTTATCCGACCACTTTATGAAATCCCAGCCCCAATAGTGTGATTTCTTCATTTAGAATAATGATTTCGTTTGCCTTGTTCATTTCTTTATTAAAAAATGAAAGAATTTCCTGTATGAGGAGTACCTTATAATACCTATAATACATTCGCTATATAGTTGTTATAGCTATATATCCATCAGAAACCGCCAACAAAGTTTTTTCTCAACCATTCAATTTTGATTTTCAGAAACTACCGTCTCTGAACAAAATTCTAAACTATAATCTAAATACTGACATTAGGATTGAAAAAATTTTCGAGTTACTTCATCAAAAAAAAATATTATGAATAATTCGCTGTATATACTTTTCTCATGTTCTTCTAAATCATATAAATGCATAGTACTCAACATACAAATGAAAATGGCAGTACGGTTCATTTTTATCATCTACATTCATACATTGATTTTCTTATTGAAAAAAAAAACAACTTTATATGTTTGCACAAAATTGGAACTTTTGTTGAAATGTTGTGGAATAATCTGATTTCTGTACACGAAACAAAATCATACTTTCGAAAAATATAATACAAAGAAAATTTAAACCTCTACCTTCAAAGAGTTTTTTGAAAATATTTTTTCACTCACTACCTTCTCCACCTATGTTGGGAGATATAAATAACGACTCATGATTAAACCATTCAACAGAGCGGTCGAGTTACAATCGGTAGACCAAGAATTCTCTGAAGATGCCTACCTCAGATGTAGGCGAAACGTTAGGTGAAATAATTCCTAATAGACTCTCTTGATGTCAATTATTTAATAGTCAGTTTTTAACACACCGTATCTCGCTTAAAGAAACACGTGCGGACAAATTATAAAGCACAGTGTATTTTTTTTTCTTGCAGAATCACCCCCTGAACTTTGCCGCACTAATTCACTAATACCTTATGTATAAACAATATTGATCAGGAACGCCTTTTATTTTTCTTGTGAATCAAGGAAAGGTATGATACCAGAACATCTTCTTAAATATAATATTCTAATCACAGGTTCACAACAAATCAAAAACAAAGTTTTCAGTAGTAGTCTTTCCGAAAAAATAAGATGCGAAAGTAAATTTAAATTATTCAAGGGAAACATTTTTCAACTCAGAGTATAAGAGTCTTGATTTTCTCAACTTGAATTTTTATTTGAGATTATTGATTTCAATTGTTATCAGTAACGTTTCATTGTTACTTGATAAGAATAGTAACACAAGAATAGTAAAACAAGAATAGTAAAACAAGTTGCAGAATGAGTTCCTATTCCAACACGAATGCGAAATTCGATTTGGAGTTGTCTTCATTAACTAGTATTAGACGATATTTTCTCTATTTCAGATTTCAGTCAAGTTTTGTGAAATACTCTCGAAATTCATATTTTTAAAATTCAGATTAGTGACTTTTGTTTTGTATCTTGGCAGTTGGTGTGACTTACGAAATTTGAATTGATTATTTGAAAATTGATAGGATCGGAGGGCAGTACTGACAACCACAAAACGAAAAATATAACTGAAAGCAATGCTGTAATGAGTTTATTACAGCACTTCTTTTAGTACTGTAATGAACTCATTACAATATTGAAATAGAGAAATTTGAATTATTGTTGTTATAAAAGATTTCTATAAGGTTAGTATATAATAGCAGAGCTTTTCCAGAACTAGTTCTCGCAACAATTTCAACCCAATGTTTACCCTTCCATATTTCAAAACAGTTTTAATTTTTTCTTATATCATTTCGTTTATAGAAATTAGGCATTGACACTTTATTCAGTCAGATACCCTGAATATTTTGGGAAATAACTATTTGTCCAACACAAATCTAACAAGTTTAACTAGGAACTAGGTGATAATAATTATTAAAATTCAATCTTGTTAACATTACAAGACTTTATTTTTCTATATACAAATTATACAAAAATTAACCTTATTATATCGAAGGATTTTGCATACAATTTCTGTCAAAATATTTTAATCCAACATTTCATTTGCAATGAAAACTGGATAATTTTCAGCTCCCCTTTTTATTATTGGGTCATTCATTTTACAAATTTTCACAATATTGTGGACACAACAAATGGAAATAGATAACCACCTGGAGGGACAATTAAAAATGTTGTTTTAAACTGTCAATCTTAATTTAAATGTATGTTGTGAGGAAATAAGTCAAAAAATTTAAAAGTTAAGCGCAATTCCACAAATATAATATTCAGCAAGATTTTTCTAAACGTTTCTTTTATTCTTTATAAAATAACTTTTAATATACAGGGTTATTCATGAATATGGCTCTATAGAATATTTTTAGGAAAGACACAAGATTCAGGATTGAAATTCTAAAGGTGAGCTTTGAGTAAGAAGACGACTTCTCATATATATTTTGAAGGATCTAGGAATTCCAGTTTTTCCGGAAGTGACATCAACTTTCGTTTTTCAACTTCAACTTTCTTTAAATGAGGAAATACGAAAAAAAATCTCAAAATTGAACTCTGTTGAAATATAGACAACTTCGAGGTTTTTTCATTAAAAATTCCCATTTTTAAGAATCTCCGAGAAGAACAGCTCTTCTTTTCTGATAGCGTGATTTTCAGAATATGATACAGGACAGGGGGTCACAAATTCTTTGTCAGAGTTAGAAGTGACTAAACATCAAAAAATCGTTTTTTTCGAATTGGAATCCAATTTTTTCGAAGCATTTTCGAAATCTTCGTCAGAAAATAATAAGAGCTTACGTCCAAGACGAATATTTTTCGAGATATTCAGGAAAAACGATTTTGTTTTCAATTTTCAATCTCATTCCTGATGTGTTTTTCTACTGGAAAATAATTAGCGGTCAAGTGAAGTTTTTGGAAATTTCTGTTATCGAGAAAATATTTCCAATAGTTCAGACTTGCTAAGCTCTTGGATTATCAAACTGTAATGGTTTAAAGTTCTCAATGTGAGTATTAGCATTGAGTATAAATATAATTATATTAATACTCAATGGTATTAGTGAAGTCAACGTAAAAAATTCTCAGGAATGCAGAAAAAAATAATTTGTAATAATTTTTAGTGCTTTTGAAAGAATAAATAACAGAACATGTAAAAATTTCATTACTGAAATTTCAAATTTCCCTACCATGACAAAAAAAATTTATCCAGAATTGAGAATTTGCAGAAATTATCCTAAGCAAATATTATCTCGATAAAAGAGATTTCCAAAAATTTCACTTGACCACTTATTATTTTCCTTACGTTCCAGTGGTACACCAGAGCAGAAAATTCCAACTTGCACTTTACTACAAAAATTGTTGAATGCTAATATTGTTATTATGTTTTTGTCCTAAAAATTCCTAAAATAATTTAAATACTATGTAGGCTGAAGGACTTAGGTCGATGGCCATTTGATGATGTCAATAAAGTGCTGTTATCTATCTATTTTCCAGTAAAAAACACATGCTCCTATCATTTTTTGACGAAGATTTCATAAATGCTTCGAAAAAATGGGGTTCCAATTTGAAAAAAAAAGATTTTTTGATGTTTCATCACTTCTAACTTTGACAAAGAATTTGTGACCTACTGTATCACATTCTGAAAATCACGCTATCATAAAAGAAGCATCTGCCTTTCTTCTTGGAGATTCTCAAAAATGAGAATTTTTAATGAAAAAACCTCGAAGTTGTCTGTATTTCAACAGATTTAATCAATTTTGAGATTTTTTTTATATTTCCTCATTTAAAGAGAATTTTCTAGGGAAAGTTCAAACTTCAGGAATCAAAAAGACTCAGAATTCAATGGAGAATCTATTACTGCAATAAAAAATGGGTCTTCCCATTTGAAAATGAAAGTTGATGTCACTTCCGGAAAAAGCAGAAGTCCTAGAACCTTCAAAAAATATACGAGAAGTCGTCTTCTCACTTGAAGCACACCTTTAGAATCTTGTGTCTTTCCTAAAAATTTTCTATGGAGCCATATTCGCGAATAATCCTGTATTGTAGTTTTTATATCTTGGATTTGTATGGACTTCTTTAAATAAAAATTCCCGTAATCAACATCATAATCTTTTGCTCTTTTTCACACCAACACAGTGAATTCAGTAATTGTACTTATGTGGGTCACGAATTTATTCTACAAAAGTTTACTTAAGAAATTGATTCATTGGGTCTTCCTCTCTCCTTCTCTTAAGACGATACGCTTCCATTTCCTCTTCCGTAGGTTCCTTAGCTTCATACATACTATTATAAGGCCGTTTCCTCTCATCCATCGACAATAACTCTTTTACCTTTGCTTGATGCTCTTCTTCAGCCTTGAGTGCTTTTTTCAGTTTCTCTTCTTTCGTTTCTTTCTTTTTATTTTTCTTCAGTTCCTTATGCTTCTTCTTCTTTTGTTTCTTCTTCTCCTTCCTCTTTTTAGATTCATCTTCTGAAGATGATTCACTGGAAGAACTAGATGACTCCACCTCGGGAGTTTCATCATTAGTCTTGAGTTCTATAGTTGGAGTGGGAGTTGTTAAATTGGCTTCTCCTAGGCAATACGAGTTTTTAATGAATGCTCTACAACACTTATAACCCCACTGACCACCCTGCCAATAAGAACCCCACACAGATGTATGGTTATTAATATATACATCTTCTTCGTATTTCGATTTTATTTCTTGTTTTTCTTGACCTTTTACTACTTTTCCAGACCTGGAGTATTCTATGTAATCTTCCGTTTGAGCCAGTAGGAGAGTTTTAGGAGGAACTTGCAAATGTTCTTCTCCACCATACTTTTCTAAAACACTCTTATGTACTTGATTCTTGAATTGGTCTTTCTTTTTATCGTACTCTTTTTGGAGTAATTCTAATTTTGTTGGTTCCGCTAAAAGGTGAACGTCAACACCTTTCTCGTAAGCTTCCCAAGCGAACAGCTGGGCACTAGAATGTTTCTGAGTATCTCCTGTGAATCTAACAAAGTTTTCACCCGCATATGTATCATCTTTTCCCGGATTTGGATTTTCTCTCATCGAACGAGTTTTGGGATCGTAAAATGCAGAGTTTGGATCTAAATTCCTCAAATACTTCGCTGTATCTTCTCTAATTCTTAAATTACGAACCGTTATCCTCTGCTTACTATCGACTTTAGTACCTGGCATAGAAATTTCATCCACATATTTGTCTTCATCTGCTTCTTCGTCTGAATCTTCCCCAGCATTCAATTTTTCAGATTTGAGTTGTCGCTTTGCTTCTTCGATTTTTTGGAATTCTTCAATGACAGCTTTATGTTCAGATGGCTCATAACCTCCCCATCGATCTCTTTTTCCATCGTAACTTAACTGCAAGTTTTTCTGAATGAATTCATCAGGTGCAATCAGGGCATTGGTGAACTTAGCTCCAACTTTTCGAGGTCTTTCCATACATTCCTTTTTTTTATGAGTCATAGCTCCACAGTTTTCACATGCTCCTTTTCTGTATTTTGTGACAATTTTTGAGTTGTCAACTCCCCTCTTGTACCATTCATCTATTTCCGAGAATGATTTCTGTTTTTCCTCTTGGGGTCTCTGATGTTTAAGTGTTGGACCGCTTGTACCATAATACCAAGGGGCGGATGAAATGTATTGGGGAATATGTGGGTTGATATCTTTACCTTCTTCATCTACTGCAGCTGGTGCAGTACCAGCTTTTCTTGCTTCTTCTAATTCCTTAGCTTTCCTCCAATCTTCTCTTGATTTTTTCTTTGGTTCATCTTCGAGCTCTGCTTTTGATTTCAGAATTTGAGATAAGGGCACGCTAGGAGCTGCGTGTGCCATACTTGAATATAACGATTTGTGCCAATCAGATCAGTACTGTTCTAAAATATTCATACGGATATATTTAAATCATCAATAATAATACTGTTAAAAATTCGATATTTGACAATTTCACTATCAGAAATTCTAACCTATAAAAATTCACAGAATCCGATTACCACAGCTGTCATTACGGGCTACAGAGTTTTAAACCTTTTTCTCAGATCAGATCAATGGTCCACTTTTTTGTGAAATACCTACAGGTCAAACATTCAATATGTCCACCAAAATTTGGTGACCAAATCCAAGATTATGATAATGAAAGGCACTATATTTAAGCGTTCTATATGCATTGAATTGTTGATCAGCAGAATATCAGAGGAAACTTTGTTTCATGTAGAAAAATTTGGGTTCCGAAAGTATTCTATTTTGTTCACACTGAGAATCCGATCCTCCTCTTGTTTTTGAGCAAAACAAAATACTGATTTCGCCTGCGTCTCATTAAATTATTATTTGTCCCCCCCTGAGAAAAAATTTTGCGGGCGCCTATGAAAACAACAGAAAGTTTCCCGAAAATCCAGAGATGCAGGACAAATTTCACATACCCTGTTGCCTGACATGCCGATTTTCCTACAATCTACTGATATTATTTTCTCCATATTAGGTTGATTTTTTCTGAAAATCTGACCTATTAAAAAAAAGTGCCGGGATGACATTTTTTTCATTTTCGTAATTTCCCAGGAAATCTGAAGAATTTTCGTGAAAATACACCTACGGCATAAGACAGTAATTTCGATTTTTCAAGAAACTAGAAAAGCTTTCAGAATAATCAGAACATGGATAGCACTATTTTTTTCAGTCATTGGAATCTAAATTTTCGAAAAGTGTTCGGCTGATTCATTTTTTCAATTTCGAACAATCTCAAGAACCACATTGAATAAAGAAAAAATTTCAAAACCTAGCACAATTCAGCACAACAAAAACTTTTTCGAAAATCCAGAAGTGCTGGGTCAACTTCACAAACATCTGGCCTTCTCTTCTGCAAGTGTTGGACTGTGTGCCATTATTGCATCGACCTCATGCAAGAAAATAAGAAACTTCCATTATTTCTGTGTCCTTTACTTTTTCTGCAAGTCAATATGTCAAAGTCAAAACGTCTAAAATAACCAAACTAACCGCGACTGGAGAAGTCATCAACATAATTTTCTCTTTCATCCGATTTTTTGTTTGAGAGGAATAAATATCAGATTCATATATAAAAGAAACAAGAATATTTAAAAAATGAATATAACTTCCGCTGGTAAATATTGTGTTTTGTTATTATTAAATGTACACATTCGCAAAATATGCAAGTCATTTCAAAATTCTTGAAGGATCCAATGTTTTGTAACAATGTTTGGACTCTTTCTGCTTATATATTGTGTGTTCTTGATGCGTGATTCGGTTCTGTATAAATTCTTATTAGAAATCTCAATTTTTCAGCTGGAGTGATCTCTTTGTTGGAAGAGCCACGTCCGGAGCTCAAAGTATTCGCTTTGAAGAAACTCGATACTATAGTGGATGAATTTTGGCCAGAAATATCTGAGGCCATTGAAAAAATGTAAGTAGCACTCTGAACTTATGAAATAAAGATTATTATTTTTGTCAACATTATAATGCTCCATTCCTTTCTGTTCCTTTTTGGTACCCGATTCCCTTTAAGATTATGAATAATTCTCGATAAATCACTTAGTTGAGATGAACCTAATCTTTTTACTGTTTGTTTTGCTGTACCTGTTTCTTCAATGGGTTACATTTGATTAAGGTGTTTCTACTGTCTTTATAGTTTTAACTTTGTCAAATATGATATATGATCATGAAAGAGGGGCGAAACAATTCCTTTGTTGTTATGGGATCTAATTTTTTGCCCACCATTTTATTTTTATTATCTTCGTGGTTTTGATAAGGAGAGGTTACTAATGTCTCAACAGCTTCTACAATGTCTAACAGTCCATTTTATTATTCTAGTAGTCATTAAGACTATCTAATATGTTAAATACATCGCCTTGAGTGTTTTTGAATGGGCCAGACTGAGTTGATCATTGTGAAATGAACTATATTAGGACTTATGAGAAAGTTTATTTTCATTGAATTTTTTTTTCAGTGAAATACTGCATGAAGATAAGGTTTTTCAACAACACCAACTTGCTGCTCTAGTTGCTAGTAAAGTTTATTATCATTTAGGATCTTTTGAGGATTCATTAACATATGCTCTTGGAGCTGGTGATCTCTTTGATGTCAATGCAAGGACTGAATATGTTGAAACCTTACTTGGTAAGTTGTTGGAATTACATCATGGGTGAATTTGGTGAATTTTACTTGATATATTACGCTGGAAAAAATATGAAATTATTCAATTAATAGATTCAGAATAATTCTGGGTCAAATATGTTAATTCTGCCACAGCATGTACAGGGTGATTGTTCATATTTTACTCACTAGCTATCTCTGTTATTATTGGACATACAAAAACATTCAAATGGGCAAATTTGTAGTATATTTTATGGGCATTCAGAATTCAGTACTAAGAAATGCACAAACTGTTTTCACATTTTTGAAGTCGAAGACTGTGGAAATATTGTAAATTTCTAGAATTTTCAAAAACTCGTCACAGGGTTTTCCAAATGTTGGGTCAAAAACTGGGATCAAGATTGTCTCATAACTTTTGTTCTTGGAGTAAGAATCCTATTTTTTCATGTTTGTATTGGATTATACGAACAAAAATAATGGAAGTGCTCTAAAATGTCAATGCAACTAAAATGAATAAATTATGACTTATTTAGGATTTTTTGATTTTATGTCATACCTAGAGAAAAATTCATAAAATCTGATTCATATCAACAATGATAAATAAATTAAAAAAAAAAGGTCTCTCACTAGAGAATTATTGGAATAATATATCTTCTATGACCATAGATCATTGTTGTTATATGAAACAGATTTTATGAATTTGACTCTAAATACGACATAAAATCAGGAAACTCTGAATACCCCAAAAAGTATTCATTTTAGGAGCACTCACATTTTAGCAAACTATCATTATTTTCCTTTGCAGAATCCCACTCAATCATAACAAAAATAGAGTTCTAAGTCGAAAAACGAAAGTTATGAGCCAATCTTGATCCTAATTTTTGACCCAAAATTTGGAACACCCTGTGACGAATTTTTGAAAATTCTAGAAATTTACAATATTTCCACAGTCTTCGACTTCAAAAATGTGAAAACGGTTCGTGCATAAGATATTTAAAACATGGGTAATAAACATAATACCAAATACTCTTTACTTCTTTTTTTCTTCAATTTTCTTCATATTATGAAAAGTATTTGGACAAATGCAACGATTTTGATAGGAATGTATTCTGAATTAAAAAATTACCGTGTATATGGAAATATTCCATTAATTTCAATGAAAATTGAGTGAATTACAGAAAATAATGAATAATAGTCAAATAGAAGGCTCAAACTGACATTCTTTCATTGAATTTTGAACTCTTGAAAGATTATCAATGCCTTCTGCATTTCTCTCATCAATAACTATTTTTCACTATGATGAACAATAACTCGATTGAAGGGGTGTTGGACAACTAATGAATATGAATATGAGTTTCAGTGGTTGTTTTCTTTTCTAGCTAAGTGTATTGACTATTACACTCAGCAGAGAATTGCCCTTGCTGAGGGTTCAGCAGATGCCAAGGCTATTGATCCAAGACTGGAAGCCATTGTAAACAGGATGTTCCAAAGATGTTTGGATGATGGACAGAATCGTCAAGCTATGGGCCTAGCTTTGGAAACTAGAAGAATGGACATTTTCAATGCTTCCATCACGCAAGCCGAAGATATTACTAGCATGCTCAGTTATGCATTTCAAGTGAGTTCACTTACCCATTATATTTTTTTTCACATTTTATACACTGCGCAAAAAAATTTACGCACATTATGGAAATCTCAAATTTATTCTACAACTGAAGGTGTTCCCAATGATAATTATTTTTATCAGAATTATGCATGCATATGTTATCCCTTTCAAAGTTTTTCTTCAATACAGATGTTTTTTCCCAGCAGGAATAAAAAAAGATGATATTATCAGATTTTGAATGTATTGGGTCTCTTTTAAAATCAGTTGTTTTCGATCAATTCTAGTGATCAATAGTTTTTCTTCTGTTTGATTTTCTACCCTTATCGCTATGCAAAGCGAAACACGCAATTTGACCCAAGAGGAACGTGCCCAAGCGGTAGTTTTGCGAGTAGAAGGGTGGACATACACAAGAATTGCAGAAAGGTTTGGAGTTTCCCATACAAGCGTGTCCAGAATGTTGCAGCGATTCAGGGAGACTGGTATGAATGTCTGAAGACCAGGACAGGGTAGACCACAGGTGACAACTGCCATTCAAGAACGTTACTCGAGAGCTTCTTCGTTGAGACAACAGTTTGCAACCACTCGCCTCCTTCAAAATCACCTTGAGCAAACTCATGGGATGAAATTTAGCACTCAGACAATAAGAAATCGCCTCAGAGAATATGATTTAAGGCCTCGTGTCGCGGCAAGAGGCCCAGCTCTTACCCCAGCCCATCGAAGGGCGCGTTTGGATTTTGCGAGAGAGCATATCCATTAGAAAGAGGCCGATTGGGAAAGAGTTCTCTTCACAGATGAGTCTAGATTCTGCCTCTACCATTGTGATCGACGTTCCCTTGTATACAGACGTCCACATGAAAGATATGCTCAGTGCAATTTTCTGAATACTACTGGTTTCGGGGGAGGATCGATTATGGTATGGGGTGGAATATCTTTGACTGCTCCCTCAGACCTAGTGGTCGTTGATAATGGAGCTATGAATGCTGATAAGTATATGAGGAACATTCTTGAAGAGCATGTAGTGTCATTTGCCCCATACATTGGTGAATATTTCATTTTTATGGATGATAATGCCAGACCCCATCGTGCATGCATCGTTCAGGAGTACCTTGAAGAGGTTGAAGTCTCTCGAATGGAATGGCCAGCAAGAAGTTCAGATCTCTATCCGATTGAGCAGGTTTGGGACAACCTCAATAGAAGGCTGAAAAGTTCAAAAAATCATCCAGCTACTCTTAATGACTTAGGAATCCAACTCGGAGAAATCTTTGAAGGATTAGATCAGAACATTTTGAGATCACTCATTTTGAGTATGAACCGTCGTTGCTGAGCTGTAATTAACGCAATGGGTGGAAATACCAAGTATTAAATCACTTATCAGCATTTGAGTATTTTGAAAATTGTTCTTTTCTCTTCTTTCACATAAGATTCGGTGAAATCCTGAATTTTTCTTCCATTTAATGTGTCTTGTTTCGTTCAAAACCTTCCCAAGATAACATAAAAAATAAGTTATAAAGTCAATGTAGAGTTAACTTTCATTAAAATTGAGATTTTCAGAATGTGCGTTAATTTTTTTGCGCAGTGTAGTTAAGCTTTGTTAGGAGCGATGAATTCTTGTAAAAATTTCAGATTGATTCAACCTTTAGTTCAAAACGTAATAATGGAATCTTTATTTTTTCAAATGTAATACCCAATGTTTTCAGTGATAATTAGATTACTCATTGTTTTCATGTGTCACTCGCATATTATTTTCAGAAAATGATTTGAAGAAATCCTTAAACTTTTCTCGAATAGGGGCATTCCAACGTTAATAACTTGTTGACTTTTGCATGAAAATTCTTAATTTTCTAGCTTTCATCAGATAACATACCAATGCTTCTCCTTTGTAAATGAAAAGTTCAATTGACAGGGTATTTTTATTTCAATGTCAAAGTCAGTCATGACAAAAACCTTAAAACATTTTTTTCGATTGATAACCCATTTTTTCAGCTGAGCAATAAAAAAAAATGGGTTCTCGTTTGAAAAAAATTAGTTTTGAGGTTTTAAAAGGGGTAAAAAAAGTAATATACAAGATGTCCTAGAAGTCGACGTCAAGCTGGAATCAGGTAACAAGCTGAGGCATGGTAATCATCATAAAAAAATCTAAGTCGTGTATTTTTCAAAATTATATTGCATTTTCCATTATTTGAGAAAATACACAAGCTGTGATTATTCTCGAACTGCTCTTGCTACAATTTTTTTCAAATTTTATCTTTCCTATGTTATCCCCAATAGTAACCTGTAATCTTCAATTGTGAGCCAATTGCCCCAGCTTGAAAAATAATGTCACTTTTTGCCGAACGAAATATTTAAAATTAATATTTCGACCAACTACTGAAAAAAATTTTACTACATCTGTTTTGCAAGTTGCTTCAAATCCTAGCACATTTAATGAGGTTTCTAAAATGCTATATCACTTATTACATTATTCCTTACATAAGTCAGAAAAAAAGGTCTTGAAGAAACACAACTTCGAACAATTTCTTCGAACTTTGTAGAAATGATTTCAGTGCATCCAATACTTTAAGAATCCGGATGCATCGACATTTAAAATGGATTCTGACATGAGCTACAAAATTTATTTGAGTTGCGTGTAGAAAATCCAAATGAAATGAGAGAAGATGATCTCAATATCATTTTGAGGTGAATATGTGGACTGGAATTTTGAACGGAAGAGTCATAGGCCTTTTGAGTTGCCAGAGGTCTTAAATGCTGAAATTTATTTAGATTTTTTACAATATTATTCGTCAAATTTACTGAAAGATCCACTCAGCATTTCCAGAGAAATATGGTTCCAGCGCATTATGCCCTTTCAGTTAGAGAATATCTAAATAAAGAATATCCTAGTAGATGGATCTGATACAATCTCGGAGCCAGTCTGTTCACCTGATTTGAAACCCTTGAATTTTTTTTTATTGGGGAGCTGCGAAAAGAAAAGTTTATTGAAACAAATGGCCTGTTCTCCAGTAAATTTGACGAATGATTTTGTACAAAATCCAATGAATTTTTTAGGTGCATGTCATCACCTTTTTTAAATGTCGATTCATCCAGATTCTTGAAGTTTTCGATGCACTTGAATCATTTTTACGAAGTTTGAAGAAATTGTTTGAAATTGTGTTTCTTCAAGACCTTTTTTCTAACTGAACTAAGGAATAATGTAGTGAGCATTATAAACTTTTGGAAACCTCATTAAATATGCTAATTTTGTTTTTTTTCAGTACAATCAATTCAAGTTGGTCAAAATATTAATTTTGAATATTTGATTCTACAAAGAGTGACTTCATTTTTTAAGCTGGAACAATTGGCTTAGAATTGAAAATTACAGCTCACAGGATTCAGGATAACATAGGAAAAATAAAATTTGAAAAAACTAAAAAATTGTAGCAACAGAAGTTCTAGTCACAGGTTGTGCATTTTCTTGAATAATAGAAAATGCAACGAACTTTGATAAATACACGACTTAGTTTTTTTCAAATATTTTTATGATGATCACTATGACTCAGCCTGTTACCTGAAAACGGCTTGACGTCGACTTCTGGGACACCCTGTATAGTAATGCAGGGTCATTAACGAATATGGCTCTATAGAATATTTTTAGGAAAGACACAATATTCAGGATTGAAATTCTAAAGGTGAGCTTCAAGTAAGAACACGACTTCTCGTATATTTTTTGAAGGTTTCAGGACTTTCGGTTTTTCCGGAAGTGACATCAACTTTTGTTTTCAAATGGGAAGACCCATTTTTTATTGCATAAATAGATTCTCCATGAGTCTTTTTGTCTGCTTTAAGCAACCATTTATCGTTATCATCATTATTGAATCATTGAAAATCTCTTGAATGTTTTCCTTAACGATTTCGTGCCAACCAAGTTGGCCATGACCACCGTTGAAGGTAGTTTTGTCTGCTTTAAGCAACCATTTATCGTTATCATCATTATTGAATCATTGAAAAAATCCAAAAGTTTGAATATTCCGGGAAAACTTATACTTCACTAATACTCACATTGAGAACTTTAAACCAATTGTTGCTCTCGCATTACAGATGATAATTCGAGAACTCGAATCGTCTGAAATATAGAAAATATTTTCTCGATAGCAGAGATTTCCCAAAATTTCAATTCACAGCTAATTATGTTCCAGTAAAGAAACACATTCGGAATGAGATTGAAAATTGGAGACAAAATCGTTTTTCCTGAATATCTCGAAAAATATTCATTCTGGGGTAAAAGTCTTGGACGTATGCTCCTATTATTTCTTCGACGAAGATTTCGAAAATGCTTCGAAAAAATGGGGTTCCAATTTGAAAAAAACGATTTTTTGATGTTTCGTCACTTCTAACTTTGATAAAGAATTTGTGACCTCCTGTATCATATTCTGAAAATCTCGCTGTCGGAAAAGAAGTATCAGCCTTTCTTCTCGGAGATTCTCAAAAATGAGATTTTTTTATGAAGAAACCTTGAAGTTGTCTGTATTTCAACAGAGTTCAATTTTGAGATTTTTTTTCTTATTTCCTTATTTAAAGAGAATATTCTCGGGAAAATTCAAACTTTTGGAACCAAAACACTCAGAATTCAATGGAGAATCTATGTATGCAATAAAAAATGGGTCTTCTCATTTGAAAAACGAAAGTTGATGTCACTTCCGGAAAAAGCGGAAGTCCTAGAACCTTCAAAAAATTCACGAGCAGTCGTCTTCTTACTTGAAGCTCACGTTTAGAATTTCAATCCTGAATCTTGTGTCTTTCCTAAAAATATTTCATAGAGCCATATTCGTCAACAATCCTGTTTATTTTTTGCACAAAAAAAAAGAAGACAGTTATTTCTTTTTATTTTTTGCATTTTTTTGTAATAAAGAATAAAAAATTAAAAATCTGATTTGAAATCAAATTGAGTTATTTTGAAACATAGATGAATTCAAAATAGTAATCATCAAAATGAATACCATTTTCAATTCCCAGGCTCAGAGATCTTTTATCATGAGGTTGGAGAAATGATATTAGATTTTGTTACTGAGATGAGAGATATACCGGTTTCGGCCTTGTTGGGCCTCATCAGTATCCCGCACATCTCAGGACAAAATCTTCATAAAAAACTCGATGTGCCTTTGTAAAGGCAAAGAATTTTCTTTTTCTTAAATTGAGTTATGTTAAGATTGATCTCTCAAGGTAATCATGAAAATCTTTTGTAGGTCGTAATGAGCCTCATACAGAACAGGGGATTCAGAAATACAGTATTAAGATCGTTGGTGGGATTATACAGAGGACTTCCCAATCCCGATTATGTAAATATGTGCCAATGCCTCATATTCCTGGAAGATCCACTGTCGGTAGCAGAGATTCTCGACAAATTAGTTCAGGCAGATGAGGAGAGCCAACTGATGGCATATCAAATCGCCTTCGATCTGTACGAATCCGCTACGCAACAGTTTTTGGAACGAGTGTTGACCGCTCTTCGAACAACTGCGCCAATACCGACTCTTTTGGAGGAAAAGTTCAAACCCAAAGTGGTCGATGTACCTCAACGGGTGATTGTCTTGACCGAAAGTGCAGAAGCCACACCACCCGAAGTCAAGGAGGAGAAATCTGTGGAGAATTTGGTAAGTTTTTTTGTGATTAAATTGATCGATAAATAAAGGTTAGGGTAACTAAGGTCCAAATATGTGTGAAGTTGGCCCATCACTTTTAGATTCTTGGAAAAATATAACAGCTTAGCACTTTTTGAAAAATTGAATTTCAATTACTTGAATTTTTCGAAAGTCTGCTTCGAAATTGAAAAAAAGGAAGGGGAGATTTACTTTCCCACATTTGAATGGAGAAATCTGCGCTGCTTTGTGCTGTAAATATTTCCACGAAACTTCCTTAGATTTTCTGGCAAATTACGAAAATTTTTCTTCTTTCCTGACAAAAATTGTTTTATATCATTGTGCAGCATTTGTGCCGGTCAGATTTCCAGAAGAAATCAATTACTGCAAGATTCATTATGCGCGCGCATCTAGGTTTTGACTCAATCCTCAATTTAGGTCCGAATTCAGTGTAGTGGCAAGCGGCTCTCATACAGGACTCGAGAAATAATAACATCTCCTAAAGTGCACAGTTTTCGTTTTCACCCTGTATTTCAGAAACAAAAGAAGTTGGAATATTTCTGTTTGTGGATTTGAAACTTTTACAAAAAGGTGATACAGGATCAAGAACACCGCATTTCTTTATCTTCAATAATAGCTGAGGTAGAGTGTAGTCTCAACCAATTTGGGACGCAGTATACTGAGTTGTTCCTTTCAAATTTTTCCGGAAGTCTGTATATTTTCCCAAAAAATCGAAATTGAAAAAAGATAGCCTAGCATTTTAGTTTTTTTCTCTCACAAATGAATGGAAAAATTTGTACTACACTTCTGGTGTCGTTTCTAGTAAATGTTTTCACGAAAATTCTTCAGATGTTCTGGCAAATTAAGAAAATAAAAAAAAAGCCCCAGCATTATTCTTCTTGATGAATATTGTTTCATATGATTGTGTCCCAATTGTGCCAACTTGTGTCGGTCAGATTTCTAGAAAAAACCAAAAGGTTTTGGTCGTTTAGCCTCATATGTGCCAAATTGTGCTAGGTTTGTGCTGCTTTTTGCCGTTGGAATTTTTCTTTTATATCATACGGTCCTCAAGATATTCCATGAAATGTGTTGTACTACACACATTTTGTGAAATATATTAAGAACCTTATAAAATAGAAAGAAACAAAATTTCAACTACACAAAGCAGCACAAACCTTGCAAATTCAGCACAAAATTCTCGAAAATCCAGTGCTAGACCAACTTCTCACACACTGTTGCCAGATATGCTAATTCTCCTACAATTTGCTAATTTTTCTTATTTTCTCCATATGAGGCTAAACCTCTTTATTTTTTTTGGAAATCTGACACGCAATTGCGGCACAATCATATAAAACAATTTTCATTGAGGAGAAAACTGCTGGGCTGACTTTTTTTTAATTTTCCTAATTTGCCAGAACATCTGAAGGATTTTCGTGAAAATATTTACTGCAAAAGACTGCAGAAATATATGACAAATTTTTTCATTCATTTGTGGGAAAAAAATTCTGGGCAACTTTTTTTTTCAATTTCGATTTTTCGGGAAACTAAACAGACTTTCGGAAAAATTCGAATGGAGCAACTCAGTACACTATCCCAAATAAGGTGAGACTGCATTGTATCTTAGCTATTATTGAAGATAGAGACATGCGGTTTTTGCGACCCTGTGTCATTTCTTAAAAAACTTTTAAATACACAAATAGGAATATTCCAACTACTTTTGTTTCTGAAATACAGGGCGAAAACGAAAACAGTGCACTTCTGAAGATGTTATTATTTCTGGAGCTCTGTATAAGACTGTCAATTCGAAGTCATTATTGCCACTAATATGAAGCATTTTTACATAGTATCATATTTCTCGTAGTTTTTGAACATTTCCATATTTCCGGTAAAAATGACTTCGAATTCTAATAATTGACAGCTGTTCTGAACAGAGATCAAACCACGGATAATTGAGTTAAGTATTCAATGGCAAAATAATAATGACACTGTGCGTAGAGACATATTATTCTGTGGCTCAGCCTACTTAATACTCAATAATTCAAATTTCAAATACAAACAATTTTTTTCATGATAGCTCAATGAATCTGAGGGCGATGTATGATATATTTCTGAAACGGGAAAAAATGGCGATTCTTTCTTAGCCATTTCAATTTCAAACTATTTTTTTCATAAGAAAAAACACAACTTTATGTTATAGCTCAGCAAGAAAACCTCTTGGGAAAAAACAAAGTACGCTATTGGATTGGTGTGAAAAAGGTGCCTGTATAATGTTTTCATTTCAATATCCTAGCACGAACAGAAACGGAGAGAATGGCCAAAGTTGAAATCACCCAAATTTCAATTTTGGCTTATAACTTGAAAACAAAAGGAGATAAAGGAATGCAGTTGATGGTATTATCAGTTTCTCTAAAAAAGACGACCGTAACATGTCATTCATTATCCTCTATTTCTCACGGTTAAAAAGTTGAAGTTCAGGTATCAGCAATTTTGCCCACCCCGTACATGTGAAGCACAATTTTTTCCGGTCATTGGAATTCCATTTTTAGAAAAGTGCTGGGCACTTTGAACATAAATCAATATTTCCGATCCATTATAGAATACTACATAATGTTTTATAATCTGTGCTTACAATTATTGGTTATTGTTTTGATAAGTAGTTCAAAAGTAACTTAAAATAAAAAGCAGAATACCACCATTAACTAGTGAATCGAACGAAACTCATAAGCAGACTGCTGATTTAATTCAAATTGGATTGATTATAACAAAATCAATCGGTTTCTTCATTTGGTTTTTCTGTTCCAGAGTGATTCTGAGAAAGAGCATCAGAACAAAATCGAAAAACTACACACCATTCTTTCTGGTGAAGTATCAATCGAACTTCATTTACAATTTTTGATTCGATCAAACCATGCCGATCTACTCATATTGAAGCAAACGAAAGAAACCGTCAGAGTTAGCATCTGTCATACTGCCACAGTTATAGCCAATGCATTCATGCACAGTGGAACCACAAGTGATCAGTTCTTGAGGTGAGTCTATAGTTTTTTGACAATTTTGCTTGCCTAATGTTCCGTCTTTCTTCTCCTCACAAGAACGATTAAGGTGTTTTTTCTTGAGTACAAATTTAATTTGATTGTAACTGAATATTCATTTTGTCCTTGTTTTTTTAATATTTGGGATTTATTGAGTGTTAGTTCACAACTGAATTCCTCTGTTAAAACTAGAAAAACCCATTTGTTTTTTATGTCATGATTTCCTGGAAAATATGAAAATTATTGACGTTGCATGTTTTTAGCATTCGATGATTTCAAATTTCTTTCAGGGACAATCTGGAGTGGTTAGCTCGTGCCACTAATTGGGCGAAGCTCACAGCTACAGCTTCATTAGGTGTTATCCACAGAGGTCACGAACAGGAAGCACTTACTCTGATGCAGAGTTACTTGCCCAAAGAAGTTGGCCCTAGCTCCGGTTACTCGGAAGGGGGTGGACTTTATGCCCTAGGTCTTATTCATGCTAACCACGGTAACAACATCATCGATTATTTGTTGACTCAATTGAAGGATGCTCAGAATGAGGTAGGTTGACTAAGAAATAGTTTATTATGATAGTTCTTTCTTTTTATTTCTTATTAGGATCAATTCAGTTCAGTTTTGGTTAGATTAGGTTAGGTAAGGTTAGGTTAGGTTATCTATTGAAAGATATTTCGGGGGATTCTGCATTTTGGAAATGCGTCTATGTAAATTCATGCACTAATTTCTTAGGAGAATTTCGTTGATCTGATTGCAGATCTTTTAGAAAATAAAATTTTCAATTGCCATCTTTTCAGGTCTCCCAATAGAAGGAAATTATTTGTCATCCTCTTTGATCACAATCTTCTTGATTGTGGAAACATCTACTTGAATTATACAGGCTGTTCTACAACAAATGCAGCAGCTTGTTTGTCATGTTTAAATTCGCAAACCTCTATTAGGACCAAAATTTTTGCAGACAAAGTGTTCACAATAAAACAGCGCTTGTGCCGATATGAAATTTATTCTCTTATCACATCAAGTGAAAGTAACAGGTATCGACATACCTTTTTGAAACATAGATGAATTCAAAATAGTAATCATCGAAATGAATACCATTTTCAGTTCCCAGGCTCAGAGATCTTTTATCTTGAAAGGTGGTATTAGATTTTGTCACTGAGATGAGAGATATACCGTTTTCATCCTTGTTTGGCATCATCAGTATCCCATACACCTCAGGGACAAAATCTTCATAAAAAACTTCGATATTTAAAGCAATTAAGTGTAATGTTCTGAGTAGAAAATACACAGCAGTGACATCCAATTGCGTCAAAATGAAGTTCCACTTCTCCAGTCACATGCTAAAATCTCATTGAGTGAAAGATTATATACAGAGTTCTTTTTTAGCATGTGATTGGAGAGGTGGAACTTCATTTTGACGCAATTGGATGTCACTGCTTTGTACTTTCTATTCAGTACATCAAACCTAATTGCTTTAAATATCGAAGTTTTTTATGAAGGTTTTGTCCCTGAGGTGTATGGGATACTGATGATGCCAAACAAGGCTGAAACCGGTATCTCAGTGACAAAATTTAATACCATTTCTCCAACCTCATGATAAAAGGTCCCTGAGCCTGGAAATTGAAAATGCTAATCATTTCAATGATTACTATTTTGAATTAATCCATGTTTCAAAAATGTTTTCGGTGTGGCCTCCGTAAAGGTGAAGAATTTTTTTGTTTTCCGTTTTATTCTTTTTCTTAAAAAATTGACATAACTGTTAATACCTGGCAACCCACTAGTTCGTCCATGTGAAAAATAGACAACAATATGTCTGCACATTCTACATGTTTCATACTTCAAGTCCAGTATAAGATTTTATTATTATCGTGATGTTGCAAAATTTAAAAAAATTATTTTTCAAAAATAATTGAAAATATTATGTCTTCTAGATAACCTATTTTTAATATATTTTCTAATATATGAAATTTATTATAAAATAGGTTTTATTCAATTATCAACTCGATGAAGGTCGATTCAGGTTTCGATCTTAGACTAATAGGTCGTTTTGACATTAAAGTCATGTCAAATGTACCAACTTCACCTTGTCATTGTCACAAAAACCTAAGAAAATTATTCCATGGCCAAGAGACTGATTATATAAAAGTGGATGCAGTATATACAATATAAATATGCAAACATTTGATCTGATTAAATTTGATCCTTGGCAGATGGTGAAGAGTGGAGGTTGTCTAGGGTTAGGTTTGGCAGCGATGGGTACACACAGGTACGATCTTTATGATCAACTGAAGTTCAATTTATATCAAGATGATGCTTGTACTGGAGAAGCTGCAGGTATCGCTATGGGTATGGTTATGTTAGGCTCCAAGCACGCCTCTGCTATTCAGGATATGGTTGGAGTAAGTATTCCCTTTCTTAAATTATATCTCTATTTGAAAATTTTTGTTTCACTATTTAAATTTTTCCATATTTATCATTTTTATATTTTTATGAAAATATCGAAATATCTTTCAGTATGCGCAAGAAAGCCAGCATGAGAAGATCTTACGCGGTCTTGCAGTGGGTATCGCTTTCACGATGTATGGTCGACTTGAAGAAGCCGATCCTCTCATTCAGCAGCTGATGTCAGATAAGGACCCCATTCTGAGACGGTCAGGCATGTACACGCTCGCAATGGCGTACTGCGGTACTGGACATAATAAGGCCATTAGGAAACTGCTCCATGTTGCGGTGAGTTTGAATCAATCATTTTACGTTTTTCGAAAAGGATATCTTATTTTTAGCATGTTATTTCTGCTATTTGTCCATTTTTTTTTCATTCAATTAACCTTCGATATTAGTAAAGCAAACAGTGGTTGAAGGTACCAAACCGAAAAAATTCAACTTGCTATTCACCATCACAACACATTTAGACACTTCATTTGAGGAACTATATGAGGTACTTTTTGTTTCAACATTTAATGTATTATTTTAGCTCTCTTTTTCATAAGAATATATATATATATATATATATATATATATATATATGAGGTTAGGTTAGGTAAGGTTAAGTTTGATAATACATACTTATCCATACTAATTTTAGAAATGTGAAAGTGTTTTGTTTGTCTTCACAGAAATTTCAGGTGGAATGCAATTCTTTTTAGAGAAAAAATGAAGAAGACTCTCGATTTTCCATGAACAAATCGTTTACGAATCAGTTGATTTCAAGCTTTCATGGACTATACAAGATAGAGGAACACGATCGAGGAAAGTCGCGACGGCATATGTTTAACTTTCACGATAACCAATTTTAACATTTTCAATTTTCTAAAGGATATTTTGCTAGATGTGACAGGTTGAAGAAATAACGAATTTGATAAAAAAATTATTAAATCTACACATGCGCGAGATCGCTTTATCTTCGAGACTAGGTTATCAAAAGGGGGGGGGAGGGTGTGAGATTGACCTACGCCTTAGAATATAAAATGTTTTATATATTGAGACCTACGATCGTTCAGATTAGCTGAATCGAGTCAATAAGGAATTGTGGAGTTTTTTTCAGAAAGGTTGCGTGAATTTTTCGATAACTTGAGTTTGTTTTTAGTTTTCTAAATCGTGTGAGTTTTAGATACATGCTCATGAATTTTGTCATGTTGATTATGATTTTTAAATATTAATTGTGATGAGTTTTCGTATTGAGGTTTTTTGATTTTCTCTTCTCACGTGTTCTCACAGAAACTGCATATTATGACACCGAATTAAAGAACGTGAAATATAGTGTACAGGGTGGGCATATTTCGATGTTTTAGCACTACAACTTTTGAACCAGACGAGATAGACAAAATCCGATACCCCATTCTCGATCTCTTTTTCGGAGTAACTAATAAGAGTTGTATTCATTTTTGGCTACCTTCTTTTGTTTTCGAGTTATAAGCAAAAATTGGAAAAATGGCGATATCGAAAAAAATTTATATCTCCGCTAATACTGATGATAGAGCCCTGAAATCAAAACATTCTACAGGCACTTTTTCAAGTAGAATCCAGTGGCATGCTCGTCTTTTTTGCACCATTTTTAATTACGAAGCTATGACCCAAAGTTATGATTTTCTAAATAGAAACACTATATTTCTGTGCCATTTTCTGAAAGCTTAATTTTTTCTTATTTCAAAAATATATAACATCGTAAGGTTTGCATCAATATGAGTATAGACATTGGTCAAAAACCTATTTTCATGTGATTCTCAATACTTTCTATGGTTTCGACTGTTCATGAGCACAGAAAAATGTAGCTTCCTATAACAAGAGCATAAAAATTAACAGACTACTAGAAAGAAATTGTATTAATCTTATGATACTAAATTTTTCTGTGCTTATCGACAATTGAAACCATAGAAAGTATTGAGACTCATTAAATATAGGTTCTTGACCAATTTCTATACTCATATTGATTTATTGATAAGAACCATACGATGTTATATATTTTAGAAAACAGAAAAAATTAAGGTTTCAGAAAATGGCACAGAATTCTAGTGTTCTTATTCAAAAAAAGATAACTTTAGGTCATAGCTTCGTAATTAAAAATGCTGCAAAAAAGGCGAGTATGCCACTGGATTCTATGTAAAAATGTGCCTGCATAATGTTTTAATTTCAGAGCTCTATCATCAGTATTGGCGGAGATATAAATTTTTTCCGACATCACTATTTTTCCAATTTTCGCTTATAACTCGAAAACAAAAGAAGGTAGCCAAAATGAATAATACTCTTATTAGTTTCTCCGAAAAAGAGATCGAGAATGGGGTATCAGATTTTGTCTATCTCCTCTGGTTCAAAAGTTGTAGTGCTAAAACATCGAAATATGCCCACCCTGTACAGGGTGGGCAAAATTGGTGATACATAAACTACAACTTTTTAACTAATAATGCCATCAACTGCATCAAGAAGATAGAGGAATGCAGTTGATGGCATTATCCGTTTCCCTAAAAATACCATTGCCATTCGTTTTCCTCTATCTCGTTGGGTTAAAAAGTTGCAGTTCATGTATCACCAATTTTGCCCACCTGTGTAGTAGCGTTTTACATTAAAATACTATGCCAGCGGAGCCACTTGTTTGAGCTAGTTAATAATAATGATAATATTATTTGTTTAGAAAGTCCTACATGAATTACAACCATTATGTGATCACAACGAAATATAAGTCAAAAAAAGAATATAGGTAATATGATATGTGCACTAGCCCAAAGAGAAATTAAATTACTCTTAAACAGTGTATGACCTTAGTCCCATCAGAAGCTTATGTATCTTTCTCTTGAAGCCCTTTGGGTCATTGATCTTTGTTATCATCAATAGCAGCACGTTAAAAAAACTTCATGCAGGAATATTCTGCTCCTTTTCTGTAAGAGATAATTTAATCTATGTACAGCTCAGCTAACCAATTTCGGTCGCAACTTCCATCAAAGTTTCATTTCAGTTCAAATTGTGTATTACGTGGTCAAGTAGGCTATTGAATTTTGAACATATTTCGCGTCTGAACATAGTTCAGAAAATAAAACCTTCAAAATTCCATAGCTCGTTTTATAACCAATTTTACAACTAAATGGCTGGGTTTTTCGCTCGAATTGAAATCGCTCCATAGTTCAATTCACATGATGTAATCAATGCTTCAGAATATTTTTTGAAAAGAATATAAATTTTTTTTACAAATATACGTGATGTAGTTATTTTTACCAATTAACTCGTCATATCTGGAATAAATACCTATTCCAATTTTCCCGAACGTAACACGAAAATCGAACTACCTATTGATATGAAATTTCCGTTCAGCAGCTGCAAGTGATACGTGTTGCTAAAAGGCATTCTCGAATGGTACTGAGAGGTTTTCTTTAAAAGATCAGTTCATAGTACATTATTTGGCTTTCTAATAACATCACGAATTCAACATTTAAAAAATATCAACAGAGATGAGTCGCAATGTAGTAACAATTAGCTGGCCCGGAGAACTTTGTTTCGCCTCAGAGATTCATAAAGTTGTATCAACAAAACTGGTACTTTTTCAAGTAGGAAGTAAATAAGACAAAATTAAAGTACAAAATATACAAAAAATTTAATTACATTGAAATAGGTAGGTATGTACATTGTTATTTACATGAATAGACTTCACTTTATTTAAGCGGTACCTTATTATTACTTAAAAATTGTCTCATTACTGTACCTTATGATGAACCACATTTTTATTTTTTTTGTCATAAAATTTTCCGTAGTGTTCGGAAGACAGAAAGGTGTGATAACACACATGGACTCAGATGCGTCAATATTATTATTAAATGTAGTTCACCGAAATTATATCAAATATAATACCTACATGAAAACGCTATCAACCTCAGCGACATCTACTGGAGTTATTCGCAAGAAGGAAAATTATTTCCTACTTTTTTTCCATTTCATCAAATTTTTCATTGTTTTAATGTATTTTATGTTAACCCCACCGTAGATGAATCCAACAAAAAAACTTTCATAACAAACAGTTCATCCAATTTTGAGTTATGAATGGTGTAACCAACAATATGGCCGACTGAGTTTAATATATTAAGATGTTCACCTCTACGGAACGGCTCTATATCATGCTACATGCAACAACTATTTAAGTGTGAAGTTGGGAAAGTCGCAAACTCAACAATAGAGAGTTATCGAAACACAAATACAGGCCTCACATTATTAAAGGATCTTGTAATAAAAGATCCCTTAACGTTGGTCGAATATTTGAGCTATCGCAACGATTTATTTCTTGACAACTTTATTATGACATTTCCTTCATTCTGACAATTGTGAGAAGCTGTTTAACCTAGAAGATTGCGAGAACTGTCAAAATAAGGGATCTTTTATCTAACCCTTTCAGATACCGCGTCCTTAATATGATGACATACTGTTTCATGGCTGATATTCAAGAATCTCGTTATTGGGGTCCCTTTGTCAAGGTTTTTGATGCTTTCGATAGTTTGGATCCTCCCGAAATTCTGATTTGTAACCCAATGAAACACCTCATCAGTAGTTCAAATGTACTCGATCTACTATCCATTTTTTCTGAACTTTGTCGATGATCTTCATCGAGAGGCAAAATCTATCATTTCTAAATGCGTAAATGAAAACTTCTCATAACCCTTTTCTAAGACCGATTGGCGAGCGTTGCTCTTATTCGACTTGTTCCCCGTATATGCCATGCAGGCATTGTGCGCTCGGAGGTTCCCGAAACGGATTATCTCGAACGATTCCTTGTAACCTCCCAACAAAGAGTCGAGAGAAGCTAACCTCGAGAGTCGAGAGAACACCAATTTACTTTCATTATTTCCAACTAAGCGCCTATTTTGATGAATAACACACGTAGCTTCACGGGCGGAGAGAGGTTAGTCCCGTGTTGTTTTTTGTCACTTTGGGAGAGTGCTTTGTCATTAAGCAGCTTTCAAGCGGAATATTTTCGTAACAGAGGTAACAGTTTTAGCGACGGCGTTCAGGAATAATCTTGAATAAACTGCTCGTCAAAAGTGGGGGATTTTGATGTTTTCCGCATAATTTGGATAGTAATTTTAATTTAAATATACACTGCGTAAAAAAATTAACGCACATTCTGAAAATCTCAATTTTAATGAAAGTTAACTCTACATTGACTTTATAACTTATTTTTCATGTTCTCTCGGGAAGGTTTTGAACGAAACAAGACACATTAAATGAAAGAAAAATTCAGGATTCCACCGAATCTTATGTGAAAGAAGAGAAATGAACAATTTTCAAAATACTGAAAAGCTGATACCCAAAATGGGTGATCTTGAAATGTTCTGATCTAATCCTTCCCAGATTTCTCCGAGTTGGATTCCTAAGTCTTTAAAAGTAGCTGGATGATTTTCTGAACTTCTCAGCCTTCTATTGAGGTTGTCCCCAACTTGCTCAATCGGATTGAGATCTGGACTTCTTGTTGGCCATTCCATTTGAGAGACTTCAACATCTTCAAGGTACTCCTGAACGATGCGCCCACGATGGGGTCTGGCATTATCGTCCATCAAATGAAATTTTCACCAATGTAGACCACTAGGTCTGTGCGAGCAGTCAAAGATATTCCACCCCATACCATAATCGATCCTTCCCCGAAACCAGTAGTATTCAGGAAATTGCACTGAGCATATCTTTCATGTGGAAGTCTGTATACAAGGAAACGTCGATCACAATGGTAGAGGCAGAATCTAGACTCATCTGTGAAGAGAACTCTTTCCCAATCGGCCTCTTCCCAATGGATATGCTCTCTCGCAAAATTCAAACGCGCCCTTCGATGGGCTGGGGAAAGAGCTGGACCTCTTGCCGCGATACGAGGCCTTGAATCATATTCTCTGGGGGCGATTTCTTATTGTCTGAGTGCTAATTTGCACCCCATGAGTTTGCTCAAGCTGATTTTGAAGAAGGCGAGCGGTTGCAAACCGTTGTCTCAACGAGGAAACTCTCAAGTAACGTTCTTGAATGGCAGTTGTTACCCGTGGTCTACCCTGTCCTGGTCTTCTGACATTCATACCTGTCTCCCTGAATCGCTGCAACATTCTGGACACACTCGTATGTGAAACTTCAAACTTTTCTGCAATTCTTGTGTATGTCCACCCTTCTTCTCGCAAAACTACCGCTCGAGCACATTCCTCTTGCGTCAAATTGCGTGTTTCGCGTTGCATAGCGATCGAGTGTAGAGAATCAAATGAAAGAAAAACTATTGATCACTAGAATTGATCGAGAACAACTGATTTTAGAAAAAAAATTCAAAATCTGATAGTATCATCTTTTTTTATTCCTGCTGGGAAAAAACATCTGTATTGAAGAAAAACGTTGAAAGTGGATACATATGCATGTATAATTCTGATAAAAATAATTATCATGGAGAACACCTTCAGTTGTAGAATAAATTTGAGATTTCCATAATGTGCGTTAATTTTTTTGCGCAGTGTATTTAGCTGAATAATATTAGTCCGTTTTTAATGATGAAACGGTTTTACCGAATTGAAAATAGCATTTTTTATGCTAAAACAGGTTTTATCCGACGACGATGGAAAAAGAGCCTTTGGGATGTTACAGGGTGATAGACTTGTACAGTGCATCCCAAATTAGCTGTCCCCTAAGGGTATTTCTCCAACCGTTGGAGATATAAAATTTCAGGTTGGAAATTTATGGACCACTTTTTCATGACAATTTTTTTTGTATATATTATATTAAACTTTGGAAGTTACTGGGTGTTTTTGAAATTATGTACATATTGCGTTCACGGGTATACTGTTCAAGATTAAAAACTGTGTTTGTCAGATATTCTTTCGTGGAATTCATTAGCGTCCACTGAAAATTTTTCTTGGTGTTCGATAACACTTATAACACGAACTCATAATTTTTTCGATGGGACATCCTTCATTTCACATTCATCATTGAATTCCATATTTTCCCTCATTGGAATAATACACAGGGTGTCCCAGAAGTACACCTCAAGCCGGAATCGGGAAACAGGCTGAATAATAGTGGTAAAATATTTCTGATATTCTGACTTTTTCGGATATATCTTCGAATGTCACATTCATTTCATGTATCATTCCCTTTAGCCATCTAGAGTCGTTTTCGAGTTATTCAGGGTCCTTAAAAAATACAAATTCAGGCTTGAGGAATAATGAGAATTTAATGAAAGCGCAACGCACAATCTCAGATTATTTTTTTTTTTAAATGGGTTACCGTGAAGATACTCTCTATAGTGGAAAGAAAAATGAGTCTCAGAGTTGGAATTCGAAAAAAGTAAAAAATTCGATTTTTTTAAACAACATTTTTGAAATGGAACCAGTATTTTTTTCGCTCTTATATCTATTTGTAAGGAAAAAATAAGAGGAGTCTTTTAAGGGTTCCCTATATTTAAAATGTACCGTTTTCGAGATATTCAGGAAAACTTTTAGCTACGAGCATAATATAATATATGAGGTATTGAATGTACGACCTATGTTAGCCTTCTCATAAGAATCTCTGTGGCTTTATTCAAAATTTTTCCATGCTTCTGTTGTTGACATTTTTCGAAAATTAGTTCATTATTCAAAGAAAACGACCTCCAGTTTTTTTACTGCTCTAATGAAAATAACTGTAGGTATTTTTCGGAAAATGTGACATACATATCACAAGTTCAAATTGTCATGCAAAACCTTTTGAATTTTCATTCAGATTGATCAGGATTTCGTGCACCTACTTCCAAAAATTTTTCGCACCTTCTCAATATTTTCTGGTGGGTGGATTTCCTTATTTTTTCTAGAAGACACAATTCTTCCGAAATATTTTGAAAAAAGTCACAGAACTTCTTATGAAAGCTCGAAATAGATGATATTCAATTCCTCCCATATTCTGCTCGCAGTTAACAGATATTTCTGAATAAACTGCTCCTCATGAGTTAGGGATATTGACTTGAATTGAAAAAAAGATATAGTTTAAATGAGATTTTGTGATAAAAATTCATATTAATATGAATTCAAGTTGCAGGAAATGAAATGAATTTTAGCCTGTAGGTCTGCAGCGTATATGGGATCAAAATAACGAAATTTTATTCCCAGAGAATTCAAGCATTTTAAGACTATCAATACAATGTATGACCTCCACAGGCATCCATAACAGCTTGACATCTTCTTTGCATACTACACACGAGGTTGTTGAACATTTCTTGAGGAATTTGGTTCCATAAACGGTTCAGAAGCTCTCTCATATCATTTAAGGATTCTGTTGTAGGTTGATGATTATCTAATCTTCTTTGGGGCATATCCCAGGCATGTTCTATGCAATTCAAATCTGGTGAGTTAGTATGTATTGGTAAATGTGCAATACCAAGCTCCTCGCGCGCATTCTCAACTATGGCTGCTCGGTGCGGTCTAGCGTTTTCGTCAAAAAATTGAAAAGTTTCACCAATAGCAGCGTGAAAATTTGGCAAAACATTGCCAATGACATGCTCCCTATAGCGTAAGGCGTTCATATCCCCAGGACAAATGTGTAGATCTGTGCGTCCGTTGAAACATATCCATACCATAACATAACACTACACCCCCCTCGGAATGGATATACTTCTCGGACATACAAACGATTACGGGGTATGCGTGGGATTGTCCATACCCTTATTCTTCGAGAATCTGAAAATCGTTCATATCTGGATTCATCAGTGAAAAGGCCATTGATCGTTTCAATTGATATGTTGCTTTGCCCATTCCAGTATTTGAGGCTTATGGTCACGTGTTAATGGAACTCCTCTGAATGTACGTCTAGAACCTAGATTCAACTCTCTCAAACGTTGTCTGATAGTTTCGATGGGAACTTGGACCCTATCTGCATTTTGAAGAATATTCCGTAGCATTCTACACGTAGATGTAGGCTTTCTTCTTGCCGAAACGGTGATAAACTGACTCCATTTCAAAATAAAAACATTCATGAAGCATATGCAAAGAACCAAACTTCAGACAAAGGACCGATTGACGAAATGTCTCATACTGATTTTTATTGGATCGATTCAAGTTGTTATTGAGTTTTAAATGATTTTACAGCGATTTTCTCGAAGATTACATACTTTTCAAAACGATTGAATACGATATCCCTAACTCTTGTGGAGCAATATATCTCGGAAAGACTTCACTTACTTTTTTTTAATTGAAATGTCAGTGAAAAAATAGAGTTTCCATTTGAAAAGAAATCGTATTTTTGGTTTTTTTTAATGCCAACCTTGATACTTTCATTTTATCTTCCAGTATACCGAAACGTTATGTTCTCTAAAGAGTGACGTCGATATTTTTCGGTAATCCATTTCAAAAAACAAATTTGAGAGAGCCTCAATTTGTAATTTTTTTTCAAAGAACAATGAATAATTCGAAAACGGCTATAGATGGCTACAGAGAAGGATATATAAAATGAATTTACCGTCTCAAAATATACTCAAAAATATATCAAAAATGAAGGTCTACTTAGCTCATATCTTGGATTGACCCAATTTTTATTTCTTCATAAACTTCTAATGGGTACTCCTGGTGGGATACTCTGTACAGCGATTGCAGCTTTCAAATTCCAAATAACTCATTTTCAGATACCAAGTGTAATTATATTAATTCATTAAAAATTCCACTGGCAGGTAATAATCAAATAATAAATTAGATCGATCGTCCCTAAAATATGTACCTGAACCTACGAAAAACCCTTTTATAATTCGAGAGTTAATTTGGAACGGAACCCTAACGAAGGCTTGGAATATTAGACTTCCATTATTAATTTTCAATTTGCCAGGTCATACATACATATTGTTTCAAAGCAGAGCCGGTAGTCGATAGGAGACGAGTTATGGGACAAAAGCGATTGAATTTAATGATCCCCGGATTGAATTGAATAATGGAACAGTTTTACGAAGGAAATAGTTTCCCAAACTATCTTATAATCGCGCAATATCGCCCGAATCGATGGATTCTCATATATCCGAGAGTTTGTGGATTCGGCTTTAACAGCGTAATTTAATTTCCTAACGTTTCGGTATTATTGTTCGCATCTTTTTCAGGGACAGACCGAAAAAGGCTATTTCTTGCAGCAATAATTTGGATCAATTGCGCGGTTGTTCGTATGAAATGAGAGCATTTCAATTTTGCGCCAGAAATGATCTTACATGCAGAATCTGAAGTAGGATTCTAGCGTTTCTGGCAAATTGCCCGCTGCTCAACCGTAAGAGGTAACGGAAGGTGGGGTCGATAATGCTCCTATTATTTTTTTACGAAGATATCGAAAATGCTTCGAAAAAATGGAGTTCCAATTAAAAAAAAAAACGTTTTTTTGATATTTCGTCACTTCTAAGTTTGACAAAGAATTTGTGACTTCCTGTATCATATTCTGAGAATCACGCTATTGGAGAAGAAGCATTAGCCTTCATTCTCGGAGATTCTCGAAAATCAGAATTTTTAATCAAAAAACCTCGAAGTTGTCTGAATTTTGAGATTTTTTCTCGTGTTTCCTCATTTAAAGAGAATGTTCTCGGAAAAAATCAAAAAGACTTGGAATTCAATGGAGAATCTATTTATGCAATAAAAATTGGGTCTTCCCATTTGAAAAACGAAAGTTGATGTCCTGGTATTCATTTTTGTTGTCATGTGTTGAAGCCGTTTTATTTCAATTCACCGAGCGTAAGCGAGGTGCCGAGCGTTATCTATCAACCAAGCCTTCAATGAATCAGTCAGTAAAGTTTTCGAGGTGACCTTAATGCCCACTTGCACCGTTTCCTGGTTAAGACACCCTTATCGAAGGCGCCCTTCAATTTTGAGTCATGCTTTTCCCCGCCTTAACGGATCAGATCTTGCACCGCATATCTAATAGAAACGACTTTGTTAAGCACGCGCTAAGCAATGCTTAATCTGGCAACACTGTATAAATCAGTGAATTTGTTTGTTTTGACATAGAAATGCGACATGACCATATGGTTTTGTGTCGGCACTGAGCACAGCGAAGTAAGAAGAACACGCGAATAGACGAACAAGATAATTTGTCTATGCATTTTCCTTTTCAGTATTCTGATTCACAGAACGCCATATACTTTTGGCCGCTGACGAACTGGCACAGTACAACCAATTTTTTTTCATTTGAAGCAAATGATTTGATTTGATTCGATTTCAACAATTCTTTATTCGTAACTTGCATGACAATTCTGCACCTGTGGAATATCATCGAAGCAATATTTTTCATATTCACAAGAGTAAATGGTACCTGCAGAATTAATAATTACATGGGTACAATCAATTGCTTCAATAACACGAGAAAATCCAGCAATTTGGTAAAATTGGGTTAGGGTGGAACGTAATTCTGCTTCTGTCTGAGGCATTTTTATGAATACTGAAAATTGAACAACTATTCTTGATACTATAGATTCGTGGATTTGCATCAAATCGGAGGCACGAGTTGACTCATCAATGATACACTCCGATTCCTACTATCATCAAGACTTAAACTTCCTTCTTTGAGGTTTGACATCATCATACATAAGATATAATAAGATATGTACTCACATATCACTTGGCAATTCTGAATCATTCTCAATTAATCTCAGCAGTTGCAGAGTAGTTTTTTTTGTCGAACGAAATCGCCGAAAAAATGCGAATTCGTCCATATCACGGTAGTGATCGGCCCTATTAAATTCTAGACTACTAGGAAAGCCGTAGTCAATGATATCTAATATGTCTAAATCATCCTAATATAATGAATTGGTTGAGGCTTTCGCGGCCATCGTTCAATGTAACCTATTCTTTCGAGCATTTAGGCCTTCGTCGTAGATTAGTTCAGTCAGGCAGTTCAGTCCAGTGAGAAAATCTCCTGAAACATAACTCCTGAAGATGCCAGACACTCGAACTGGCGAAACGTCGAGAACTAATCTACGACGACGGCCTAAATGCTCGAAAGAACAGGTTATATCCTAATAAAGATCATCAATCCATTTAATAAAAATCTATCCGTAATAATTATTAAATTCACGCAATCAAAAACAACACGTCAAAACTGAAGTTCGTTTTTGACGTTTGAATATTTGAGACAGGCTAAAGTCTTGTTTAAGCCATGAATATTCGCGGCTCAAAATAGTCATAACTTATGTGGCACTCAAACTGCGGTGCAAGAGAATTGGCGTCTCAAACCTTTAGTCCGTTTCAAAATGATTTGCATCTCGGGCGGCTGTGGAATCTCGAAAATATGTTGGTAATATCCCATCAGTAACTTTTGATTTCTAGGATTTAGGTTGGTGTTGATTGAAAACACTAAGTTTTGACATTTCAGAGTTTGAATTAACCTCCTGAATATATTTCGAATTTATTTCTGTATGCTTATGTTCTTGATTAAATCGACAAAATAGTTTTGGATTTGAATATTTCCCAAGTATTACCGAATTGAAAATGGCTGGAATTCATCAAGATACCTCTCGCCTCGCCTAACTTCAAGGAAACGTGAAGCAGTTTTCGTCGGTATTGCGAGTTTTTCAACAATTCAGCAGGTTTCTGCCAGTATTGCTAGTTATTCAGGTAACAATCATATACTTCCGAATAAATAAATAAGTCTCAAATTTCAGTTCTCACCTAGAACTGTCAGATGAATTTTGGAGAGAAAGAAGGCAAGACAAGTCATTACGGTCAGAAGTGAGCAGTGGATGGAAACCTATTCCACATGATTATACCTTCAAAGAGACATTATACGACGTTATTCTTTCTAAAATCAGAAACAATGAATAAATCAGTTTGTACATATTTTTTGAACTGCACGAAAAGTAACTGAGTTTTAATCAAAATCAACATTTGGTATATTATTTAATGAATCATGAAAAAGACAGTATTAATAAAAAATACAAATAATAGTGATCTATTTTATAGCATATCACACTTCCAATGATTCACAATTTGTCAACAAATATTTTCTATTTATTTCAACAACTTGGCTATGAGTACGTAAAGTTATGTCAGCTTTATTATACTTTCTTTTCCTCAATACTCAGAATTTTCGATAGTGATCAAGATTCCAAAATTTGCTGAAGAGTCTTCATAGAGAACGAACTTTTAGTCATCCTTGATTATTTAATGAATGATGTCTCTACATTGGAGTCCCTCGAAAGCTTGCAAGATTTCATGTTGAAGTATTCCACGCTATTTTGATTATCAATCCTGAATTTCCAATTCCCATGCTTGATCCTTGATCTACAGCGAAATAGTGTTGGTGTGTATATTTTAGTCATCATCTCAGCTTGTTTTTCTTATGTAATTGAAGCTAAGTTTGAAAATGTGTCCAACAATGACGAAAATAATATTACATATTTCACAAAAAAATCTTCAAATTTATTTGCCTTGAAAAATATATTCAATCTTTTTATAGGTTATATTTGTTAAACTGGGACTCGATTGAGGACTACCATGAGATAAAAGAACTCAACAAACTATGTTTTTATTCAACACGTCGAACTGACTTTTCATACAACTGATCATAAAACTGATGATTAGAAACCATAACAACGTATGAAATTATTCATAGAACATAATATTAACTTATTAACAATGCTGCAAATCAATTGTCCAACAATATTGATATATTTCAATCTATGCTGAACCCACAGAAATTTTTAGTAATTTTTTGTAACTAGAAATAAAGCCCCGGCTGGAATTCCATGGCTTGCTCTGATGACAATCATTTTGAAACGGACTATAACTTAAAATTTGAGTTGGACGTAAGTCAGACATATATTCGACGGTGCAAGTGGGCATAAGCGTAGCACTACCCTAAAGTTCCAACAAATACCAACATTGAAACTCGCACATCCACAAATCTCCCTAGCACCTTGTCGTGTCTACCCAGAATTGCCCTTATATTTCGACACGTGCTGAAAATGCGTCGTCATTCTCTTTTTAACGGGAAATTCGGAACCGTGGGCCATCTGCACGTACATCTAGATCTTCCGGAAAAACGCCGGTTTCCATCTCAAATGGCCATTATCTCCTTTCGTATAGCACCTCAGCCTCAGGAGTGCGGATTGTACGAACACGGAAAAGGGAAAAACTGTCGTATTTGACATGACAGTATATGGGTATGAGCGTCTTCTTGTAAACCCATAAAATAAGAAAGAAGAAATTCATTTTACAGGGTGATTTCACGAATTTTTGTAACTGTCCAAACTTATGCAATACGGTACTTGAAATCGAATAATACACAGCGCAAAAAAATTAACGCACATTCTGAAAATCTCTATTTTAATGAAAGTTAACTCTACATTGACTTCATAACTTATTTATTATGTTCTCTCGGGAAGGTTTTGAACGAAACAAGACACATTAAATGGAAGAAAAATTCAGGATTTTACCGAATCTTATGTGAAAGAAGAGAAATGAACAATTTTCAAAATACTGAAATGCTGATAAGTGACTGAATACTTGCGTTAATTACAGCTCGGCAACGCCGGTTCATAATCAAAATGAGTGATCTTAAAATGTTCTGATCTAATCCTTCCCAGATTTCTCCGAGTTGGATTCCTAAGTAATTAAGAGTAGCTGGACGATTTTCTGAACTTCTCAGCCTTCTATTGAGGTTGTCCCAAACCTGCTCCATCGGATTGGGATCTGGACTTCTTGCTGGCCATTCCATTCGAGAGACTTCAACCTCTTCAAGGTATTTCTGAACGATGCGAGCACGATGGGGTCTAGCATTATCGTCCATAAAAATGAAATTTTCACCAATGTATGGGGCAAATGGCACTACATGCTCTTCAAGAATGTTCCTTATATACTTATCAGCATTCATAGCTCCATTATCAACGACGACTAGGTCTGTGCGAGCAGTCAAAGATATTCCACCCCATACCATAATCGATCCTCCCCCGAAACCAGTAGTATTCAGGAAATTGCACTGAGCATATCTTTCATGTGGACGTCTGTATACAAGGGAATGTCGATCACAATGGTAGAGGCAGAATCTAGACTCATCTGTGAAGAGAACTCTTTCCCAATCGGCCTCTTCCCAATAGATATGCTCTCTCGCAAAATACAAACGCGCCCTTCGATGGGCTGGGATAAGAGCTGGGCCTCTTGCCGCGACACGAGGTCTTAAATCATATTCTCTGAGGGGATTTCTTATTGTCTGAGTGCTACTTTGCACCCCATGAGTTTGCTCAAGCTGATTTTGAAGGAGGCGAGCGGTTGCGAACCGTTGTCTCAACGAAGAAAACTCTCAAGTAACGTTCTTGAATGGCAGTTGTTACCCGTGGTCTACCCTGTCCTGGTCTTCGGATATTCATACCTGTCTCCCTGAAACGATGTAACATTCTGGACACACTTGTATGGGAAACTCCAAAACTTTGTGCAATTCTTGTGTATGTCCACCCCTCTTCTCGCGAAACTACCGCTTGGGCACATTCTTCTTGGGTCAAATTGCGTGTTTCGCGTTGCATAGCGATCGAGTGTGAAAAATCAAACGAAAGAAAAACTATTGATCACTAGAATTGATCGAGAACAACTGATTTCAGAATGGGGCCAATACATTCAAAATCTGATATCATCTTTTTTTATTCCTGCTGGGAAAAAACATCTGTATTGAAGAAAAACGTTGGAAGTGGATAACATATGCATGCATAATTCTGAAAAAAAAATCATCATTGGGAACAACTTCAGTTGTAGAATGAATTTGAGATTTCCATAATGTGCATTAATTTTTTTGCGCAGTTTATTTGATTGCGCGTTTCTTTAACCTCATGAAATTTATCTTCTTTCGAAATATGAATATATGAAACTAAGCCATTTTTTTGGTTATACTCAAGATTGGATGGACTGTTATGAAAGATTTTTTGTTGGATTCTCTTCCATAAATACATTAAAACTCAGAAAAATTTCATGAAATGAAAAAAAAATAGGAAATATCTTTCCTTTTTGCGAATAACACCAGTAGGTGTCGCTACAATTACTGAGTATTTTGAGTTGCCTAAACGCCCTAGCCTTGGAATTCTAAGGTCTCCTGCCAAAGTTCGTACACATAATTATGTTTATAATTTTAAAGTATTGAATTTAAAATAATGCTAACTCTGGTAGCTAGTAATCAGAAATTGAAATTGAACTCATAAATTCAATACTTTGAAATTATTCACATAATTATGTGTAAGAACTTTGACAGGAGTCTTTCGGTTACGTCCATTGAGAATCGGCACTAAAGAAAAAGAAGAAAACATCTTAGCGTCTCTGTCAAAGAGGTACCTGCAGGTTAATCTTTGGTTCTGGGAAGTGAACGTATCACCGACTAAGACAAAGGTTATTTCTGTTATTTGTGAAAGTATCAGAGACCTATCATTAATGGAAGTCTTTCTAGAGAGAGACTGTAGACATGCGAATGAGATGGAGTAACTTAAGGCACTGTCACCCTCCCTATTTTTTTGGAACATATGATTTTGACAGTGCCTTAACTTGGTCCCTCTCTGTTCGTTTCATGGCATCTGCATAAGTCCTTCCTTCTCTTATGTATTTTTCCTCGGATTTCTTTAGAAAAGTCACGTGACAATGACAACAACTGTCAATTATTTGAATTCGAAGTCATTATTGCCGGCAATATGGAAATGCTTGAAAACTACAAGGAATATGATATGTTAGAATGTCTTATTTTAGCGGCAATAATGACTTCGAATTGACAGTTGTTCTGAACAGAGATCAAACCACGGAGAATTGAATTAAGTATTAAATCGCAAAATTATAATGACACCATGAGTGGAGACATTTTATTTTGTGATTCATTCTACTTTAACTCAATATTTGAAATTTCACATACAAACTATATTTTTAATGATATCTGAATGAATCTGAGGGCGATGTATGATGTATGATAAAAATCTGAAACGGGAAAAAATGGAGATTCTTTCTAAACCATTGCAAACTATTGTTTCCGTAAGAAAAAACACATTTTCATGTTATAGCTCAGCAAGGAAACCTATTGGTAAAAAACAAAGTACGCTACTGGATTTAAAGAAGTACCTGTGTAATGTTTTCATTTCAAAATTTTAGCACACACAGAAACGGAAATAATGGCCAAAGTTGAAATCGCCTAATTTTTAATTTCAATTTTGGTCTATAACTCGAAAACAAAAGAAGATCGAGGAATGCAGTTGATGGATGGCATTATCAGTTTCTCTAAAATCCTATTTCAATGCAATTAAATTTTTTGAATATTTTCCTTAAAAAAAAAACCAATGGTTAGTACAACTTTATTCATCTCTAAAGCAAGTTCGCCGGGTCAGCTAGCTTGTCTAATTGCCAATTGACGCAATTGGACCAACCACCAGATCCCTTACGCGTTTTAGTTTCTGGGATAGGAAATGATTCTAAACACTTCTTGGCCAACATTCAAAAATATAACAGCTGTTTCTAGGCGAAATCGTTTGGCGAAACACATATGGAACGGAACAATTTTATGCCCACTTTCCAGGTATTATACCATAATAGTTTATTATAATATTAAAGTTTCTTTTTTATTTATCGATTGAGGCAGTAAGAAGTCTGCCGGGTCAGATAGTATGATATAAATCAGTGAGTCCGTTCAGGAGATGAGGTGGTTTTAATTTCCCTTCAATTTCGAAAACACCCTGTTAATCAGAATCGATAACTCCTATACTTTACATATGGGGGTTTTTCGTGATCCTCTAGGTATTCTCTATCTCACATTGAAATGTTTTCTTTTTTATACGGGACAGCCTGTATGAACTTCTCGAAAAAATATAGAAAATTGGGGAACCTCACTCAGATCTGTATTTTCGTCTGGTGCAACGGAGTGTCTAACGAATCGCGACACACGTTCCATTAATGTTCTGCCGTTTCCCTGAATCTCCTAGCAACGCCAGATGCTTCCATTTCGAGACACATAACACTTCCGCTGTTTTCATACTTTTTATTACGAATACTTGCAGTTTTCTCTGAAATAAGTTGAATCAGATGATCCATACAACATTTTTGACCGTCCAAGAGTTTAACTTTATGGTTGTTGACATGAGGTTAAACAAAACCCGAGTCTTAACTAAAGAATATACAAATCTTTTTGGAGGTGATTCATGCTGTGATGTATTAACTAAGACCATGCTGTATATAAATATTACGATAAGAATTTATTGGAAACACATGGCAATTTTCATCATTCATTCTTGTACATGATTTCTTGTGGGTTAAACATGAAAAAAATGCGTCTTGCGAATTCGAGTATATTGATTAAAATCGTATAAATGATTGTGATAATTGTTTCAATAGTAAGGGACAATACATCACACATGCCATATAAAACCTTATACACATCCTCAAAAATAGCCCTACATCAAGAAGCTTTGTCGAACCACCACATCGCGCAATTTTTGAATATTCCACGGACTTTTCAGTAAGGCTCCTAGTGGCCATTCTCTTGGAAACCGGCAGCGTTGCCCGGAGGCTGGTGCCTGGTCTACCCAGAGTAACATTTGCAAGGTAAGACTATTGTATCGCAAAGTTTATTCGACGGAATCGAACGGTATCTGTAACAGCCGTTCGAAGTCATTTCTTGAGGACCTATAGACGGATAGTCTCAATCATAAGGAGGACATAGAGCAGGATGGCGAATATACAGGGTGTACCAAGTTCGACGGCCTATTAGGCGTTTCTAGAGAACTGGACCTATTTGAAATCTGAAAATCGGGATTATATTATTGTTTGACATTATCTACCGATCTAAAATATTCTTGGAACCAGACCACTTTCAGTTATACAGGGAGGGAAAAAAAATTTCAAAAATTTTTTTTTCAATTTTTTTGTTTTCGAATTTGATAGAGTATGCATTTCTGAATACACTCGTTTTCAAATCGTTGCATTCGTCTCAATATTTTCCAAAATATCGAGAAAAAACTAAAGAAAAAAGGGAGATAAGTGTATTCGGTATTATGTTTGTTATTCCTTACCTAGATATCGTAGCCACAAACTGTTTTCACGTTTCTGAAGGCGAAGAATGTGGAAATATTGTACATTTTCAGAATTTTGAAAAACCCGCCACAGGGTTTTCCAAATGTTGGTTCAAAAATTGGGATCATAACTTTCGTTTTTCAAATTAGAACCTTATTTTTTTATGATTGTGTTGGATTGTGCGAAGAAAAATGATGATAATGTTCCACATGTTAATGGTGCTGAAATTAATAATTCTTGAGTTATTCAGGATTTCCTGATTTCATGTCGTACGTACCGTCAAATTAATAGAATCTGTTTCATATCAACAATGACCTTGGCCATAGAAGATAAATTACTCAAATAACTCACTTGTGCCACATAACACACAGCACGTGGAATTTACAGTTCCGCCTATGGTTCAGACTGAAAACATCTCTTCCTAATCGAAAGATGGAATGAAGATGAGAATAATCGAACTATAGTAATTTAATCAACTAGATTATTAAAGTGTGAACGGAGCGAGCGTATTGAAAGTCAAGATCATTGATCGCTAGATTAATCAACGAGGGGATTGCAAAATTTTTCTGTCGGTCAAAAATTATCAAATGAAGAAATTCTAACATCAGAAGTATTTCATTCTTCAAAATATGATTTATGAATTTACTTTAACCAAACGGAATGGAACGATTGACGTATCTCACCTAAATATTATTACTCGGTTCAGAAATGCAATTATTCGTGAGATTTCTGAATTTTCTATGTTTGGTTGCCCATGACAATTACGTATTGAAATGCGAAGTCGAGCAATAATATGGGTCATTGATGGAAGATTTCGTGTGCGTTAAACTTGACTGTTGAAGAATTGAAAGTGTAGGGGAAGTGTATTCATATTAAATTGAATTTGAATTTCACATACATTTGAAAAAAAAACATAAATAATACTGAAGAAAACAAAATCTTCCACAGATCCTTTTCCAATATAATTTTATTGGAATTTTTCAATTTTTTTCAAGAGATTCCTCTGATTTTGCTTTTGATATTATTTTTATTCTAGCAGAACCTAACTTCGAATTTCAATGCGAACATTTTTTTTTCTATTTTTTGTTCGTTGTATCTATGTGTAGGTTAAAATGTGTGTTATCAAAAAGGTGAATTCTCAAATGATGAGTTCAGTTAATATAGGCGAAAACTACGACTTCTGGGGAATAACACGTACAAGGCTTAGCGCGGCGATACAGATACGTTTGTTGGTTTGTTTCGCCCGCGCTAGAACAGAAAAGGTTTCGGCGTAGCGTCTAGTGTCTAAATGCGGACCGTACTATCGATTCATGTTCAAAATCGGGGTTGTTCTGATTTTGTAAAATACTGTTTAGGACTGTATCCAGATAATTGAGTTAGAGATGGTATTGTAAAAACATTTATTGACACCATTCACAATCATAAAATGAATAAGTCACCCGCATGAAGTTAATACAGTAAAAAATACAATATTAAAGTCATCTATAAAACTCAGAGTGATTATTCAACTAAAAACAGAGGTAATCTAGATAAGTTAACAATGAGAGGTCAGATGAAGTCAGACTTAGACTTTGAGAGAGTTCTATTAATTCATAATTAAACACAGCGTTTACAGTGATGATGCAAATGAAATTGATTGCGAAAGCCTCTTTATTTCATCAGAAAAACAAAAGGTTGAATAATGAATTGTTAGAGTAGACTGAGTTGTAATAAAAGTGAACACAGGCCTTAGAGGAGTACGTGTATTGAAAGCTTAGTAGTCTAAGTCTGGTCTTCATTGAGATCATTACAATGTGTGGATATCATGATTGAGAAATCAATAATTATGATCTATAACGTTGTTCTGTAAAGAGGAGGCTAATTAATCAATTGAGACGAAATTTACAGTGACAAACTACTATCAGTAAGCAGGGTTAGTGTTCGTCAGAAAAATAGAAGCTACAATTGAGAATTATGAGAATTACAATATGAGAGTACGTTGTATGAGTAGTAGAATAGCTAACCCAATTGATTCGTTTGAAGCTGAAGGCTTGAGATCTTACTTGCTAAGTGCTTCCGATGAATGAACTTGAGAATTTCTTATTTATAATGAGAAGATCATACCAGTTCAATCATTTGATCAATATTTGAGGAGACCGCTCAAGGTGAAGCAGGGACTGAGACTGTCAATCAGGTTCAATGGTTGAGTTAGTTGATCGTTCAAATACTTCAGAGAAGTTCAATTGGTTTTATTGAGAGAGAAGACTGATTCCATGATTCACCTTTGCGTTTGAGGATTTTCATTCATCTGAAACTCGAGAAAAATAATTAGCAAGTGTTATGAGAAGTGAATAGTTGAGAAATGAGATGTATGCATTTATATAATGAGGTGCACATGAGAATATAATAAATCAGGATTTATCACCACAAATAATGTTCATTTTTGGAGCAACCAATTACTTCCATGTGAGGAGTCTAGAGATATCTGACAAATCTATGAGAACTGCAAAAATATATCAAAATATATATCTTAGAGAAGTCAAATACATTAGTTTAATGCAATAGGGATTTTATGAGAATAAAGTGAGGGAGGATTACTAATATCTTTATAGATTTTCATGATCTGACACGTGGACATATTTTCAAATTTTATGAAAAACAGAAAAATAACATGGAATATGCAATAATGAAGGATTTTGAGAAGTACCCACCTATTGAAAATTGGTTACTTCAAAAATGAACGAGATGATCAATTAGGTGACTTTCAGAAAATTCTACAAAATTTTACAAGAGAAGAAGGTCTTTTCACAGGCGAAACTGGATACAGAAAAAGGTAGATTAATTGATGCAATAAATGAGCATAAGTTAATCTGTCAACTGATTAGCACATAGAAATAGGTTAATTTGACTGCTCATAGAGTTGAGAGATGAGTTGACGTGTTGGTGCGTTCGAACCATAGGCGTGGCTGAGGACGAGGTCTGAAGGGGCAATGCTCAATTTTTAACAATACAAATATAGATTTCATGCATTTTTCTTGGTTTTATGTGTTTTTTCTCGAAAATATTTCCTATAGCTATTAAAAGATCACACATTAGTTTCTTCGACGAAGTTGCCGGTGCGCGGCAACATACACAAAACTGATTCTTCGAACTCGCACAAGCTCTTATATAGCTTCCGAGAGGTACTTCGGTTCATATAGAGAATCAGAATAATACAATACAATACAATTTGTACATTTCGTACAGTGGATGACGGCGAACTTCTTAACGTTCAACGCCGAACCGCCGGAAGCCATAAAATGAAATTTTATTCGCTCAGCCAGCCGAGCTGTTTCGAAGAATGGAAACTATTTATTGTGAGGTGTTTGTGTTCGGTTTGTATTCTTGCCAGATAGTCATCCGACTCATTGCTGTTCGACGGGCCCGCTCACGGGCCTCGAGCCGTAAATTCCGGCACGTCGCGGCGCCAATAAACCTTTATCGACGTCAATATTTCGGTCATAACGTTAATCCGCGCGCAGTTTACGGAAAGTGCGAAATCCACCCTTGGCCCCGAACTTCCGCCAGATAGCGGACCGTAAATCACTTTACGGGGTCTTAACGAAATGAACAATTAAGAAGTTATGTCGGCGAGGGATGCGGTCTTCGCAGTTACAACACGTTCATGCGAGAGTTCACGGTCTCGGGCTCAGGTGCCCGCGTGACCAATAAGCGGAGGCGGGCGTTAATGTGTCAATTCGTCAATCCGGTTAACGCGTGTTGAACAATTTACACTCTAGGTGCCGAAGATGTTGTAATACTTTTCCCCTCTATTCCTATGTCCTTGTTCGAGTGCAGTATGATTTTGTATGATCATTATTCAAGTCTTCAGTGTCTTGTTTTTCTTTTACAATGATAAGGTGTACAGGAAGATACCGTGGATCAAAAATCGAGATTTTTCATTAATCAATCACATTCAAAGTATAACATCGATTGGGCTGATGTTTGTAATATAGATTGTATCATACCTCAGCTATCTATTGGCTCATTGAACAAAGATTTCGGCTTCACAGTTTTTGAAATTTCTTCGATTGGAATACACTGCGCAAAAAAATTAAAGCACATTCTGAAAATCTCAATTTTAATGAAAGTTAACTCTACATTGACTTTATAACTTATTTTTTATGTTCTCTCGGGAAGGTTTTGAACGAAACAAGACACATTAAATGGAAGAAAAATTCAGGATTTTACCGAAACTTATGTGAAAGAAGAGAAATAAATGAACAATTTTCAAAATACTGAGATGCCTATAAGTGATTTAATACTTGGTATTTCCACCCCTTGCGTTAATTACAGCTCGGCAACGACGGTTCATACTCAAAATGAGTGATCTTAAAATGTTCTGATCTAATCCTTCCCAGATTTCTCCGAGTTGGATTCCTAAGTCATTAAGAGTAGCTGGATGATTTTGTGAACTTCTCAGCCTTCTATTGAGGTTGTCCCAAACCTGCTCATACGGATTGAGATCTGGACTTCTTGCCGGCCATTCCATTCGAGAGACTTCACCCTCTTCAAGGTACTCCTAAACGATGCGCGCACGATGGGGTCTGGCATTATCGTCCATAAAAATGAAATTTTCACCAATGTATGGGACAAATGGCACTACATGCTCTTCAAGAATGTTCCTTATATACTTATCAGCATTCATAGCTCCATTATCAACGACCACTAGGTCTGTGCGAGCAGTCAAAGATATTCCACCCCATACCATAATCGATCCTCCCCCGAAACCAGTAGTATTCACCAGAAGTATTCAGGAAATTGCACTGAGCATATCTTTCATGTGGACGTCTGTCTACAAGGGAACGTCGATCACAATAGTAGAGGCAGAATCTAGACTCATCTGTGAAGAGAACTCTTTCCCAATCGGCTTCTTCCCAATGGATATGCTCTCTCGCAAAATCCAAACGCGCCCTTCAATGGGCTGGGGTAAGAGCTAGGCCTCTTGTCGCGACACGGGACCTTAAATCCTATTCTCTGAGGCGATTTCTTATTGTCGGAGTGCTAATTTGCACCCTATAAGTTTGCTCAAGCTGATTTTGAAGGAGGCGAGCGGTTGCAAACCGTTGTCTCAACGAAGAAACTCTCAAGTAACGTTCTTGAATGGCAGTTGTTACCCGTGGTCTGCCCTGTCCTGGTCTTCGGACATTCATACATGTCTTCCTGAATCGCTGCAACATTCTGGACACACTTGTATGGGAAACTCCAAACCTTTCTGCAATTCTTGTGTATGTCCACCCTTCTTCTCGCAAAACTACCGCTTGGGCCCATTCCTCTTGGGTCAAATTGCGTGTTTCGCGTTGCATAGCGATCGAGTAATTCTGATAATAGTATATTATTTTATGAGGAGGAGAAGTGTCACTTTTCATGGCGAGCTTGAGTTTACCCGCCGAACGTAGTGTGTCGGGTTATTGAAAGCGAGCCGAATGAAATATGGTATTTCATTTTCAAACGTTTTGAAATTCATGAAAATCTGAATATCCACTTTTGGATTGATTCACATTTAGGTACATGATTCTATCCACTTACGATTGTTATAATTGAATGAATTATGGGACATTTGCCTAGTTACGGTTGCACGCACAATTGATTCTGACAGATATGAAGTAAAATTATCATTTGCAAGCTGGTGAGAAGTGGTTGAAAGTGAAAATGTCTTCAGAAATTGAGGTTTTGGCCATTGAAGCAGTCTCTTCCCTCAAACCATTGAAGTCAATTGAAAAATATTCTGCAGCATACCTATGATCACTTCGTAAATTGGTGCAATTCAAAAAATGTGACAGTTTACCAAGAGAATGTGCTTCTAGCATATTTTTACTTAATGGCTAGTGAAATAAAATGGAAATAATCTGCTTTGTGAGCCCAATATTCAATGATAAAGTCGCAACTAGCGATCACACATGAAATAGATATTGGTAAATACCTGAAGTTGCGCGAATTTTTGCAGGGTAACACTTTTCCTGCCGCCGGCCGGAAAAGTGTTGCATAGCAACACTTCTCCTCCTAGGCGGAGAAATAGAACTTTTCGATGATCCTGTCGATCGAGAAATGACGTTATTATTGTACGTTTGAAAATAAAAATAATTATCATTGAGAACACCTTCAGTTGTAGAATAAATTTGAGATTTCCATAATGTGCGTTAATTTTTTTTGCGCAGTGTATTATCATTATTTTTATTTAGGGTACAGCCAATTTGGAATGCACTCAATTCACAATAATAGAACCGGTTCGATCATTTTTAAAAACTTTGCAAACACCGAAATAGAGAATTTAGTCCTTTTTCTCGCCCCGTATATTTCCATTTCCGCCGGGGAAATTTTCTCGGAGCAACAGCCGACATGATGGAATAGCGGAAACGTGTGGCGCCCAATGCAGATTTCAAATTAGTTCGGTATCCCGGATCAAGCCAAGCTGGATTAATTTCGTCCCGACGTATGCAGAGCGCATATCCTTAGTCCTATTCCTACGATAGGATGGAGATTAGGCGACCGAGGATGCGAAATGACGAAAATTGCGAGATGATATTGCTGCTGCTCCAATATCTCCCCGAATTGCGGGGCATTAATGGGAAAAAGTTGTTGAACTCGAACAAACTCTTTATTGGTGAGATCGGTTGCGTTTTATGTTTCGGGATTGGACAAATATGTGAGGTTGGCCCAGCACTTTTTCATTTTAGAAATATATACCTATTTTTTTTTTTTTAATTTTGCTAGGTTCGAAAATTGAGCTACACGTTTACTGAGTTGTGCCGTTCGAATTATTTCGAATAACTGCATTATTTTCCGAAAAATCGAAATTGAAAAAAATGGCCCAGCATGGCCATTTTTCTTCTCACAAATTAATGGAAAACATTCTGCCATCTTATGCCGAATATATCCACGAAAATATTCGGTTCTTACGGCAAATACGCAATTGAAATTTCATTTCTTTCATAGAAAACTGTTGTAGCCCTTTTAATTATATGTAAAAATTAATTTGAGATCTTGGCAACATCGCATATTTTCAAGAGAGGTCGCGACGTATATTCATATAGTATGATCGGAAGGAGTTTAGTTGACGGAATCATAAAATTGCTTAGATTTGGAAGTTTAAATTATTGATTTTCGTCGAAATATATTATAATTTTCATAGTGTTGACGCACATTTCAAATATAGTGGAAATACAGTCCATCAGGAGGTAATTTGCATTGTATAATTCCCATTCCTTTCAATCCTCATACAGTGTATTGCCGTGGAAAAACAGAGGACAGTTTATGGTAAGATTATTGCAATTAATCAACATTTTGCCATTCATTAAATTCAAAATAGGAAAAATTTGGAAATTGTGCTACTCGTTGGCGAAGTCTTGCCGTTGTAATATTTAGGAAGATATCGCTTATTTTATTCACCAGAAAAATGAGAAAATATTTTTCCACCAGTACTTTCTTTATTTTTTAACGAAAATTATCCTAAATGATTGTGCTGCAATTGTGGAGATCAGATTTTCAGGAAAACTTGTAGGAAAATCAGTATACCCGAGGCGGAAGTTCGCCCAGTAAATAATTGTACCCAATTTTGCTAAGTTTGTGCTGCTTTGTGCCGTTGAAATGTTTCTTTCATTGCATATGGTATTGCATATCTTGAGAACCGTTACAAAGCAGCACAAACCAAACACAATTTTCTCGAAAATCCAAAAGTGTTTGGCCAGTACCATCTACTGATTTGTCCCTTTCCCTCCATATGAGAAAAAATTTCTGATTTTCTCCTGAAATTCTGAGCGACACAAATTGGCATAATTGCGACACAATCATAGAAAACAAATTCGCGTTGAAATACACTGTGCAAACAAAAATAACGCACATTATGGAAATCTCAAATTTATTCTACAACTGATGGTGTTCTCAATGATAATTATTTTTATCAGAATTATGCATGCATATGTTATCCACTTTCAACGTTTTTCTTCAATACAGATGTTTTTTTCCAGCAGGAATAAAAAAAGATGATATTATCAGATAAAATTTGAAAAAAATGCAACAATTCCTTCGAAAATGTGTATCTTTTTTTCAAAAGCAGATACTGACGTAAATCAAAAAACATTTTGTTGAAAAAGGGTCACACTTCAGATTAAAACTTCATGATATCAAAGTTTTCGCCTCGAATTTACCACAGGGTGTTTAGAAATAAAGGGTATAAAACAAGGTTTTCTTTCTCCCTAACGGATAAACTACAGGTATTTTTGCAAAGTAAAATTCAGGTTAATATTACAAGACCAATACTATACCTGGTGAAATATGCAACAAAATCGGAGAACACGAAAAAAGATACAGGGTGTTGAATTTGACAAAAATTTTGCCTGTCCGGAATTTATTGACGGGGAGTGTATTTGTGCAATGATCAGTTTTATGAATTGTATGAATTTGTCTACCAATTGCATTCTCAGCAACCTCCAGTTCTGGCCCCTTGTGACTATTTTCCATTGTTCCCTCAGCGAGGAATATTTGGCACGGATTATGAAGTAATCGATGCTACTCAGATCTAATTTATCGCTACGAGAACTTTTCGTACGGACTTTTTGAACGTAAGATGCATCAAAATAATTCTATAGGTCATAATTGAGATCTCGCCAGAGCGATGAGGTCGAATCAGATCAAGCGGAGTTGTTGGAGTAGGGGTTTCTCAGGTAGCTCCCCCCTTGTGACGCCCCCATTCAATCCTTACAGCAAAGACGTGATAGATAAGCTGTTCATTGTTGTTTGGTAGTGAACTTTTCAGGATTCGTTTTTCACTCGTCGTCCCGTCCAGCGTTCCATTCAATGTATTGTTACACGGTTGTCTCTTTTCATATCTCCATCTGCTTGATGTCTGGAGCTGAGGTGGAGGGATCCTGAACTAGAAATCCAAAGTCATCGACCTGCATATTCTGAATTATTTTCAGAATTTTCATATGCCTGGACAGTTCAGCAGTCAATTGCATTTAATTATTCACTATTTTCGATTTTCCGGAATGTTTGACATCTTTTGGCCTATAGGCCGTGGTCTATTAGAAATTATTTCATCTAATGTTTCGCCTACGTCTTCAGAGGAAAGGAAGGGGACGCATGTTGATTGTGTTCGAAGCCTATTAGCAGATCGCTCCCACACCGTGTCAATTTTATTCGGGTTCTGTCCAAGACCGGCAAACACTCCGGTATCAAGGATTTTTCACCGCAAGGTAGCATTTTGGGACCACTTTTGAGTAATTATAAAGATTCCTGAGCAGTTGTATTTTTTTTGTATTTTTTTTTGTGATCTTGAGGTAGGGAAAATGAACCTAACCTAACCTAACTTAACCTAACCTGAATGCGGATCGATGTTTTATATTTTTTATAATTTTTTTTAATTAAAAAAATTTTTTTTTTCAACTTTTGGTAGGGAAAATAAATCTAACATAACCTAACCTTGTTAAACTAAACTACAAAGATTATTTATAAGACTATATCAGAGCCGTATCCGAGGTAAATGGAATATATTTATGAGTTTCATTTATTTTTTTTCTCGAAAATTACTGCCTCCCCAGAGCTGTAATTGAGACTGTAGTATCAGGAAATCCTATAGATTCACTGTGCGAAATATTTTTAAATCGGTGACGGGGCTATAAAATTTATAATAACCCACTTTTGTTTATAGTTTATGTCAATGATTTGCCGGATATATTTCGTATGACGTCATATGTCTGTTTCTTCAATTTATGCTGACGACACTAATGTAGTAGTTACCCCCTCATACCCGAATATCCAGAATCTGGTGCACAGGAAATTTTCGTTCTCATCAATAAATGGTGTTCTGATAATAATTCAATTTTGAACATTGAGGAAACAGATTGTATGATCTTTCATATTGATCGGTCAGTTGTCGATTTCCCACAGGATATTGAACTCGAAAATTGTGCTATTACTGTCAAGAATACTATAAAATTTTTAGGTGTGTACATTAACTCTAATTTGAAGTGGGACGCACATATCATTTCATTGAATGAAAAAATTGACATCTGCTGTTTATTCATTGAATGTACTGAGGAATCACGTTGGACCGGATATACTTAAGACTGTATACTATGCAAATTTTTACTCCTTAATGGCCTATGATATAGTCTTTTGGGGTTATAGCTCACAAGTTAATAGAATTTTTATTACCAGAAGCTTGCTTTGAGAACAATGTTAAGGAAAAAATTCAGGGAATCATGCAGAGGATGTTTCAGGAAAAACAACATTCTAACGATCAGAGGTCTATATGTGTTCAAATGTTTATTATTCACAATTAAACATAAGGAATATTTCATAAAGAATAAAAACTGTAATAATACAAGGACGCATGCATACATGCGCTCCACACATCATCTCTAGCCCAAAACAGTGTTCATGCTTCCATGAGATTGTTTAATGCTCTTCCTATAAGACTCCAGAGAAATTTATGTGAAGAGGTCTTTCAAACAAGAGATTTTAAATTTTTTGATAAAATGTGAGCCATATTCGTTGGCTGAATATTATGATTTCTGTAAAACACAGGATACTTTCTAGTTTCATTTTGTTTTTTTGACTTGTTTCTCTTTTATTGTTAGCGATAACTTGTAGAATAGAATATAGAATATATGTTTATTTAGCTCAATAGCTATTACATTATATTTCATAACCTTAACATTTGATATTATATCAAGAAACATGAACAGTGTTATTGAATATTCAAGTACATCCGCCTCTACCTAGTTTTGAAAACTACAACATTTGGTGATGTTTTCACTATTAATGATAAGTTATTATACTCTTTCAAACCTTCGATGAAGAGTGTTTTCTCCATAGCACTAGTGTTGAACCTCTGTATATGGAAATGCTCTGTTGATCTCAAATTATAATCTACCAACTCTGATCTTTTAACAAGGTAATCTCCTAAATATACAGGAGCTTGTTTATTAACAATCTTATATATTAGGACTAAGTATGACCCGGTAATAAGTTGACGGACATTCAAGAAATTTAGAGTTTTTAACATAGAGATTATTGGAGTTTATCTGTTGCATTTAAGAATAACTCTCATTGCTTTATTTTGAAGTAATTGCAGCCGATAAATGTGTTCATCTGAACAAGAAATGAACATTGACATACAATAATTGAAATGCGGAAATATAATTGTATTGTACACAATTTTTCTGCACCATAATGAAAGATTTCTACAAACTCTATAAAATACCCAACTTTTTTGCCAATTTTTTTGCATAGAAAATCAATATGTTTACAAAAATTTAGTTGGGGGTCAAAATATATACCCAGATATTTCATTTCATTCACATAACTAATTATAGTGTTATCCATTTCAATGACAAAATTACATTGATTAAATTTAGCAACATTACTCTTACTCTCAGAATCATACATTTTGTTTTGAGACTATTCAATTTGAGCTTATTTGTCATTAGCCATTTATTTAGAATGCCCAGTTCCTTATTCATCACTTGTACTATTTCTTTGAAGTTTTTTCCAGATACAGAAATCAATGTGTCGTCAGCAAAGAGGTTGACGAATGACTGTTGTAAATACAGATTTATATCATTAATATATAAAATAAATAGCAAGGGCCCAAGGACGCTTCCTTGGGGGACACCATACAACGAACCCATTTCAAGTGAACAATTACCATTGATTTTCGTTTTTTGACATCTACCATCGAGATAGTTTTCCAACCAGTTCAATACACCTCCTGTTATTCCGTAATTTTTACATTTATATAATAATTTCTGCCTATCTATTGTCGCCCTTTTCAGATCTATGAAGACACTTATAACTATTTTACCATCATCAATATCTTTCTTCCACATGTTACAGATTAACTGACATGCAGACTCTGTCGAATGATTATATCTAAATCCCGATTGATTCACATACAATATATTTTGTTTATTCAAATGCTCAGTTAAGTGTTCATGTACTAAAATTTCAATAATTTTCTCAACGACTGGAAGTAAATTAATGGGTCTTAAATCTTCAGGTTTAACAGGATTACTGATTTTTGGAACTGGTATTATAGTACTGCACTTCAACATCGATGGCAATACCCCCCTTTGCAGACATGTATTGAGTAGATTCAACAAGGGATACCCAACAACTGTTACTGGCAATAATCTTTGAAATAAATCTATCTATTTATTATCTATCTATCTATCTATGTGTATTGAGAGATGTATCTGTGAGCTTATAAATTGGTTTTATTTCGAGGATTACTATCTTCAATTTAATTATGTTTCAAAATAGCTTTACTTTAGGTTAACGCATTCACTTTTACCAATGAAAAACACTGTATAGGGTGGTCCAGATCGTAACCAAGAAATTAAAACCACGTATTCTACATCAAAAATAATCCCTAGTTTGTCATATGAACATATATGACGATTTCTTCATGCATGAGAATGTGTTATTTTTTCAACCGGAAACGGTGCCTCGTACAGCAAAAAGTCAGGATACCGAATTTGCTCCAAATTAAATAAAGTTTTGAATAGTAATTTTAATTGTTGGAAAAAACCAGTGGCGTATCATTTTTTTATCTGAAAATATTCAGTCTCGCTGCAGTACGGACGCCACTGGTAGAAGAGAAAAAAAATGATATCATGCAAAAAGTGCTCCTTGACGCTCAAAACCTATGTCTCAAATTCCATAAAAAATTTCAAGCAGTGTGAAAGTTATTAATAAAAAACATTTTTTTACCTATAATTTCAACACCCCGTATCTCGGAGAGGAAACATTTCTCGACATATGTTTATAGCACAAACTAGGGCTTATTTTCGATGTAGAATACGTGGTTAAAATTTCCTGGTTACGATTTGGACCACCCTGTATAAACGATGTTCTTCTAGTGGAAGACCCTCTTCCACGATCAGCGAAGAACGCCGGCGTCTTTGTCCTCATCATCGACCACTTCCCGGATGATTAGAATCCCGGAAATTTTCCTTCGGAACGCGGTATACCTTTTTTTCCGGTAGCAAATCACGGGAAAAGATTGGGAATGCAATTTTTTCGTCGGATAGAGATTGAATCCTGCTGGCGGAGTTGGCCGATAGTTTTTCAACGATTTCTTTCTTTTTCAGGTATCTGACGTCAACGATGATGTACGCAGAGCAGCCGTTACCGCTCTAGGTTTCCTCTTGTTCAGGTGAGTTTTTTTTCTTAATTTCAGTCGGATTATCTTGCCTCAGCTGGAAATTCTCCGATGAAAGTTTGAAGATATTTTGTTGCCTCAAAGAGCAGCGGATTGGCTTTACTTGATGAATATTTTCATCGGTTGGTACTGTTAATAATGATTTTAATACGCTCTTATTAAAGAATCCAATGAAAACATCACATAATTGTACAGTTACAACACTCACGGCTCCATCAAAACACTGAAGAAAAAAAAATATACATATTCAAAAGCACTGAACCCAACAGGAACAAAAGGAATATGATAATGACTGCAGGATTTTACTGCTGGGACAACTAGGTATTTTCAGGAATGTTTAATGAATTGAAAGAAAAACACGGACAACAAGGAACTTCTATTATAATTTTATTGGATTTCGTCAAAGGATATGTAGTCTAAAAACCTCTACACCTTTTCCAATTGTAATTCAGAAAACGTAAAATGTAATTCAGAATAGCAAATTGAATTTCAGAAGATGGAAATGGTAATTCAGAATAGTAAATTGATATTCAGATATGGTAATTTGAATTTCAAAATAGTGATATGTAATTCAGAAAGCGTAATTTGATTTTCAGAATAGTGATATGTAATTCGGAAAGGGTAATTTGAATTTCAGAAAATATAAATTGTAATTCAGAATTGGTGATTTGAAATTCGGAAATGGAAAATTGTAATCCAGAAAAAGAAAATTGTAATTCAGAATTGGTTGGATGTATTTGACCCCCAAAATTTCTGCTAAGGATACCCAATCGTCCCTTTTATTGGCACTTGCTGTTATGCGCTGTCTGAATTGTATTTTTTTTTTGTATATGGTCCTGGCAACTTCAAATTTTTCCGTATATTCATTTCAATTCACTATTCTGAATTTCGATTTTGTTTTTCTGAATTCCAACTTCCTAATCTGAATTTCAATTTCGCTTTTCTGAAATTGAATGAACTATTCTGAAATTCAATTTCTGTTTTCTGAATTACATATTCCTATTCTGAAATACATGTTCCCTTTTCTGAAATTCAACTTTGATTTTCTGAATTACAACTGTAAAAGGTGTAGACTAGCTTCCGTTTATTTCGCAAAGTCTGAGAGTCACTTCTAGAAATTACGTCTATACAGGGTGATTCACGGTTGACGTTTACGTAGAATGGAAAGCAGGAATTCATTGAAAATTGGTTTCTTAGACAAGAACAGATGCTCTATCGATTTAAAATATTTTCAGCGCTGCGGTGTTGCCGCTTATGTCAAGAAGTAATGACTACTTTGTTATATCGAATGGCACACCCCGTATATTATTGCATTTTCCTATTGGTCGTTGTAACATGATTATTTTGGTAACCTTTTCCTTTTCTCATTTTCAGTAGTTCTTGAGTAATTAAATAATTTCCTCTTTTTTTGTGCAAAACATACCTTTGATCAAACATCCATAACTTCCAAACTAAAAATCTTAGGAAGCTAAAATTTCGGATGTAGATTGCCAAGATCCTACGCATCATGCACGAGTTACGAAATATGCTCGTTTTATATAGGTTCATTGTAAATTCGATGGCTTATCAAGACATACAAAAATGGTTGAAAGTGCATTTTTTCAAATGGAATGGCCTGTATATTTTTTGAATTCCTGAAAAAAAATTGAATTTCCTTTCAAATGATATATATCATATCCCTATACCTAGGTTGAAAGCTTCTACGTTAAACTGAAATTTTATAGTTGCGCACTGGCGTGAATTTTCTTTCCACAAAAATATCCAATGCAGAACCCGTACGGACGCCACTGGTAGAGAAAATGAAAATTTGTGCACGGCACAAATTGCACCTTGATGGATAGAAAAAACTCACTGAATTTTATTAATGTCTGCAATACTATCCCAGTTATCATTGAAAAACTGATATTTTTTCAGAATTTCGTCATCCTGTATCTGAAAAGTGTAGACTTTCAGGACATAAGTTCATAGGGAGTTTTTTTTTTTTTTGATGAGTCAAAGAATCACCCCCTGAAGTATTATCATGTCCTCAAGCAACACTTGTATAATACTGTTCGTTTTTATCAGAGCTTGTTGAAGCAAGAATTTAGAAACGTCGCATTCACAAGAACTCGATGCTATCTACCCTGAAAAATTCCACCCTTAAACAAAAACTTCAACCGTTATCTCTTTGGAGAGAAAGCGATTAGATTAATTGAAGTCCTTATTGTGAATATCAGCGTCGTTTCATTGCTTATTCTCTTTTTCGGTTACAGTTTCTGCTTTTTTCCCTGTCGTACTAACACTTTTAATTATTTTAGATTCAACTTCTGCCTTCTTCATTGCCTCAGCCCCTTTAACCCATATTTTTTCCTTCGGAATGGGGGCTTCTACCAATTTCTCTTCTTTCGGGTTCTGTTTGCACTTGATGAAGGTTGACAAATGGTCTCCACTACAGTTTGCGCATTTGGGAACTATTGTGTCGGGTTTTTTTTATTTTACCCGTCATGTGGCTCACGCTACATTTCATGAACTTGAATGCAGCATCGCAGTGTTGCTGCGAATGCTCGAATAATTTACATCGGCGACATTGAAAAATTCCTTTTTTATTTTTAGGCTTTCTACTTGTACAGGGTGGGCAAAATTGGTGATACATGAACTACAACTTTTTAACCCAACGAGATAGAGAAAAATGAATGGCACGTTACGGTGGTCTTTTTTAAAGAAACTGATAATGCCATCAACTGCATTCCTCTATCTTTTTTTGTTTTCGAGTTATAGGCAAAAATTGAAATTTGGGCGATTTCAACTTTGGCCATTATCTCCGTTTCTGTTTGTGCTAGAATGTTGAAATAAAAACATTATATAGGCACTTTTTTCATAGCAATCCAGTAGCGTACTTTGTTTTTTCCCAAGAGGTTTCCTTGCTGAGCTATAACATAAAGTTGTGTTTTTTCTTATGGAAACAATAGTTTCAAATGGCTCAGGAAGAATCGCCATTTTTTTCCCGTTTCAGAAATATATCATACATCATACATCGCCCCCAGATTCATTCAGATATCATGAAAAATATAGTTTGTATGTGAAATTTGAATTATTGAATTTTAAGTAGGCTTAATCACAGAATAATATGTCTCTACGCATAGTGTCATAATTATTTTGTGATTGGATACTTGATTCAATTCTCCGTGGTTTGATCTCTGTTCAGAACAACTGTCAAATATTAGAATTCGAAGTCATTATTGCCGGCAATATGGAAAGGTTTGAAAACTACAAGAAATATGATATGTTAAAATGTTTTATTTTAGCTGCAATAATGACTTCGAATTGACAGTTGTTCTGAACAGAGATCAAACCACGGAGAATTGAATCAAGTACCCAATCACGAAATAATTATGACACCATGCGTAGAGACATATTATTCTGTGATCAAGCCTACTTAATACTCAATAATTCAAATTTCACATACAAACTATATTTTTCATGATATCTGAATGAATCTGGGGGCGATGTATGATGTATGATATATTTCTGAAACGGGAAAAAAAAGGCGATTCTTCCTGAGCCATTCGAAACTATTGTTTCCATAAGAAAAAATACAACTTTATGTTATAGCTCAGCAAGGAAACCTCTTGGAAAAAATCAAAGTACGCTACTGGATTGCTATGAAAAAAGTGCCTGTATAATGTTTTTATTTCAACATCATAGCACAAACAGGAACGGAGATAATGACCGAAGTTGAAATCGCCCAAATTTCAATTTTTGCCTATAACTCGAAAACAAAAGAAGATAGAGGAATGCAGTTGATGGCATTATCAGTTTCTCTCAAAAAGACCACCGTAACGTGCCATTCATTTTTCTTTATCTCGTTGGGTTAAAAAGTTGTAGTTCATGTATCACCAATTTTGCCCACCCTGTACAGGGATTTCGCAGCGGAATTGCATTTATTGAATATTGCGTTGTGTCAAGTAAAGCTTGCTATCGAAGATATGGATCCTTTACTTCACAATATTTTAATCTGGTACGCACAAGTATGCAACCTTTAGAGTCGGAGGAGCCAAAAATCACAATTAAAAGAATTCCAAAGTTTTTGAAGAGCCACAAAAACATTTCTTTCCAGCAATGGATAGAATTTTTTTTATAAGAAAATGCATTTATTCATTCATCTATAGACAGTGTGTTTTCATCTAACCGTAAACAACAAGTTTTTTTGAAAATTAATTGTACTATATCATACATTCGAGCGAAAAAATTTAATGGGAGCGTTGGCTCTGCATAGTTTCAGACAGTTCGTTCAAGTCTGATTTTTATAACTCGTTGTTTTGAGTTTCAAACATGACTCTAAATTTTCATTTGATAGTTGGCTTCTTGCCTTTTTTTTAAATTATATTCATGTAAAAGAACGCATGCGCGCACGAATATGTCGATCCAAAGATAGTCAGAGTTCCAAATGTCAACTTCTTCAACTCACTGTAGCAGTGAGGAAGACTATTCCAAGTGTCGAATATGAGAGTCTCTACTTGTTGCATTTCTTTCAAAGCCGTCCATTTTTGTTGTGACATGTATAAACTTTTCTGAACCACCAACTCTTTCAACTCTTCAAATCTTTTAATTTTTCACTCCACAAAGCTTTATATTTCAGATCGATCAATTGCATTTCTAAAGATCTAGAATCAACTCCAAAGGTATCAATATGGATTTCGTTAGTATTTGTGTTGAGAGGATTCAATATAAATGCTAATGTGATTCTGATGTTCTTGAATTGTTGAAATCTTTCAGCAAATCCATTTTTAATTTTTTTTATAATCGTGTCAACAGTTGCACGGGTTTCATGGCGATATTCTTTTAGAAATCGAAAATGCAGCAATCTATCGTTCTGAATATCTTCAGCAAAAATAATTATTATTCTTCGAAGCAAACCAATTCTTCTACCAAAAAATAGGCTGGATTTCCCTTTCGTTGTAGTTTCAGATTAAGCTCATACAACTTCGCTGTTATATCAACTATAAAGTGAAGTTTCTGCAGTCATTATTCTTTTCTAATTCAGGGTGATTAATGCCTTTTTCATTGAGGAATGTTTTGATGTCATTCAGCCACAAGGCAAAACGTTTCAACACCTAACCTTTAGAAAACCATCGCACTTTATTGTAAAGAAGGAGGTCGGAATGCTGAGTCTCCATTTCATGTAAGAAGTCTTTAAACTGACGATGGAAGAGTTCTTTTGACAAGATGTTGTTTACAATTTTGATCACCAAATCCATGACCTCAACTATTTCGGCCGGAAATATTTAGGCACAAGGCGCTTCTTGGTGTATAATACAGTGAAATGTAAAAATGCTGTGGTTTATTTTGCTCTGCTGAATTGTTATTGCCCCATTATTTTTTCCTGTCATACTCCTGGCTCCATCAGTTGCTATTGAAACGATTTCATTTGAATCGATCCTATTTTTTTCGAGTTATTTTTGCGTAACATCCGCTATATCTTCACACCTGTTTGCCCCGAGAGCGGTAGACATGGGAAGACATATATCTCATCAAAGAGGCAACTTTTGCCGTGTCTTTTATGTCGCAAGCGTGTTGAATGTCTTCTTCTTTCAAATGTGTTACATTTGAACACATTTTAGTTATTCTGTCTTGTACTTTTTGAGCAGATAGAGGCAAATCTTTGATTTTTTTCAAGATTTTTGGTTGGTAAGAAAAAGAAAATTCTTTGCCTTTACGAAGGCACATCGCACATCAGTGACAAAATCTAATATCATTTCTCCAACCTCATGATAAAAGATCTCTGAGCCTGGGAATTAAAAATGGTATTCATTTCGATGATTACTATTTTGAATTCATCTATGTTTCAAAAATGTTCTCGATGTGCCTTCGTAAAGGCAAAGAATTTTCTTTTTCTTAAAAACATCAGGCTTCACAGTCACAAAAGGAATTGGGCGTTTCCATCACTTTGAGAAACTAGCAAGCGGGCCCTGAATAGAGCCACTGCTAAAATCTCATTCAGTGAAAGAGGAAGTACAGATTTCTTTTTTTGCATTTGATTGGAGATGTGAAACTTCATTTTGACGCAATTGGATGTCACCACCTTAGTACTTTGTAATTTGTAATATTTTACTCATTACTTCACAACCAATTGCTTCAAATTCTGAAGTTTTTTATGAAGATTTTGTCCTGAGATGTGCGGGATACTGATGAGGCCCAACAAGGCCGAAACCGGTATATTTCTCATCTCAGTGACAAAATCTAATATCATTTTTCCAACCTCATGATAAAAGATCTCTGAGCTGGGAATTGAAAATGGTATTCATTTCGATGATTACTATTTAGAATTCATCTATGTTTCAAAAATTTCTGGTTGGTTTTTGAAATCACGAAAGAGTTCTCCAGGTGCCGTAAGAAGCAGTCTGTATGAAGAGCCTCACCCTCAAGTCCAAAGAGCCGCAGGTTGCCGACTCCTGGTCTAGACTGATGACTCATGAGACAAACAATTGGAGCCAAGGCGTCTTCTACTAGCTAGCAGTCACGTTCTGAGTGATATACACTGAAGGTGGCACCTAGCGAATAACCGTCCAAGCTCCATCCTACGTAGTACTCAAAGTTATGATAATAATAAGTCGAATGTCTCTGCCATTTTCTGTATATCTCCTATACCGAGTCATCATTTACAAACGTAAAATATGCCTTCTAGTATTTTAGAAGTTTCGAAACATTTTTCATTAAATTGACGTCAATCCTCGAAGTTTGCGAAGTAATGAATGAACTTCCGCCTTTAGGAAAACTTGGAAATGATATAAATCCCATTGGATGAGTTACGCCCGAACAACCAACAATTAATTTCAGTCCGCTTCATATCCCGCAACTGACAACCCCAGAATTGCATTCATTTCTCCAAATAATATGAAAATCTCATATTCTGTGTGTATGTGATCCTTTCAATTTTCCTCGAATGGTTCGTTTCCGGTTGCGATAATTAACTTTCCCGGTGTTTGGACCAATGCGCAGGGGCAGCGGAAAACAGAAAACCACTGCAGCAGATAATTCGGGATGCTGTTGAGTTATAAGTGGTATAAAAAAAACAAGGAAGGTAGGAGCGATCACTTTATGTTCAGGCAAGTTTGGGTGGAAGGGAATGAAAGAGGTGACGACAATTAGATAAAAGCGAAACGTTTTCTGATGGCGGGGTCTGTAATAAAACGTTAGTGAGACTTGCAAAAAGAGTTTTTTTAGTGCTCAGTTATGTTCTTTGAACCATGCCTTTTAATTTTCGAGACTTCGATCTGCAGGCCATCATCGATAGATGAAAATAAATGGTTACAATCAGTCAGGAGTCAGGTAGAAAAGTCTGTTGATATTTATCGCTTACTAAGCGTCAGAAGAAAATAATAATCTTGAGTAATGGATATGGATACAAATCAACCTTATCTAATATGAACAAAGAATAATGCAAACATAACACAGACATACTAAATGACCATTTTCAAGTAAAAAGTTGAAATTTCTCGCTTGAAAATATCTCATTCAGTTTTTTTTCTAAACGCTCCTTGCGCTTAGAGTTGCGCGATATTTCACGAATTGTGATTTAATCACGAAATTTCAGAAATTCATAGGTAGTCACAGTTTCTTAGCAGTAATGAAAAGCGTTGTATCGTGATCACAGTTTTACACATCTGATAATGTTCATGCTTGGCTGCCGTACATTTTCATCGACTCGACGAGAATCGGGAAGAATAGACGCAATGAGCATAGGGATAATTTTTTTATATCAATATAAGAATTCTATTGATGATTGATCGAAATATGGCAAATTTTTACACTTTTTGCAAACTCACATTTCTATCGCCTCTTTCGGCTAACCCGTAATCGTAATTCTAAATTTCGTATCGTTCTCCTCACCGATGCGAGGTCTCTTAGTGGGACATTCGAATTGAAATGGTACAGTTTTTGAAAGTGAAACGCTCTTATTTTTCTGCATCGTGTACTGGACACATGGACCTCCTTATGTAAAAAGGACCCAACACTAATTGGTATTGAGGAATCTTGAAACGTAAGCCCAAATAGCTCTCGAAGGGTGGGAATTTTTCTGACTCGCTTGATAATTTGTCGTTGTGTTATGGTTAATTCACACAAAATCTTTATAAATATGTGTTATTCTGATAGACTTTATTGACGTGAAATTTCATTTAAATCCGTCCTGTAGTTTTTATGTGAAAGAGTAACAAACATCCTCACAAATTTTCTTATTTATAATATTAGTAGGAGAAGAATAAGTAGAATAAAAATTGTTCAATTTGTTCATAACCCTATTTACTATTATTATTATACTAGCTGACCCGGCAGACTTCGTACTGCCCCAATCGATAAAATATTAAAAAAGTTCCTTCTTTACCTCGTAAATAAAGAGAATTCTTTTGATGTATGAATAACAATGTACATACCTATTTCAATGCAATTAAATTTTTTGTATATTTTGTACAATTCTGTATTCCACCTTATATATTTCCTTATTAAAAAAAAACCAATGGTTAGTACAACTTCATTCATCTCTAAGGCGAAACAAAGTTCGCCGGGTCTGCTACCTTATCTAATTGCCAATTGCCACAATTGGTCCCACCACCAGATCCCTACGCAGCAATCGACGAAATCTCAGCAAATAGTTATCAGCATTTTAACGAATTAAATGAAATGAATAATAATTCATGGAGGTCACTTTCTTGGTGGTTTCTTGGCCTTAAATCAAATAATTCAAATTTGTATTGAGTAGACATTTTAATTTTTAATAAAGGTACTCACCATTCAATGGAATCATCATCTTGTTATTGAAGTAATATCCATCATCACCTCTCCAAAATATTAGCGGGTATTGTAGAGCATCGTATGAACGGTGTGTTTCATATATTCGTTGCAATTGTCCAGTATTGCGACGCCTAAACAATATCACTCGTTTCCAAGTTTTCACCTACAATCACAATTGCCACTTCGTCTTTTGTAGGGGCGTTGAATTGGAGTCACGTGCTCTAACAGGTCGTTCATCTGCTCTTATCACAACCTTGTGATTGTCACTTGGCATACGTTCCAAAGCAGTTTTAAACAATCGAACCAATGCATGATGTTCATGAAGTAGTTGCTGCAGATCTTGAGGAATTATTCTTCTCACATCTGCATTAATTGATTGACGTTGATCATTCATATTGCCTATGTGAAGTAAATTTGGAGGAATTTATGATGTGTATCTTCAAGTGGTTGTAATGATTCAATTCGATGGTGAATCTGGCCTTGGATCTAAATAGCAGAAAGGGAGACAAAATAAGTGATTTGCAATCATTAATGTTAATATTATATTTTTATCTGAAATGTTGGATTGAATTCACGTTCTATAATTATACCTGCTCCAAATGAAGTCATTCGGAAACAGACATTGTATTTTTGTGTGTTCGATAGAATGTCAAATAAACAGTAATTGTTTACATCATAGATTAGATAACTATCTATATCTATGATTGCCATCTAATGGCGATAATTAATTGTAGAATGTGGATTTGTTCAGAACATTTCGTAATAAAATTTTCCGTAGTGTTCGGAAGAAAGATAGGTGTAATAACACATGGACACAGATGCGTTGATATTATTAGAAAATGTACCGTAGCGACACCTATTGGCGTTATTCGCAAGGAGGAAAATTATTTATTTTTTTTGTTCCATTTTGTTCCAAATTTTTCAGAGTTTTGATGTATTTTATGTTAACCCCGCCGTGAAGAATCCAACAAAAAAATCTTTCATAACAAACAGTTCTTCCAATCTTGAGTTATAAATGGTGTAACCAACAAAATGGCCGACTTAGTTTTATATATTGAGATTAAATTATATCAACAGAAGGAATATTACAGCAATATCTCGAGTATGGACCTTTTCGGAAAAACATCTCAATACCTCTGTATCGATAATAGAAATCCACATACAGTTTCATTTTTCCTTCTGAAAAATTGAATAACGGCCTCCGACGTAAAAATATTGCACGGATTTGTCAGGGGCTACCCTTGAAAAAATTGTTACCTAACATGAAAAAAAGAATAACACATCGGACTTACAAACTTTATCAGACTCCTTCATCAGACAAATTCTCAAATCCATGAACATCTTCAGAATCGTGAAAATTCTTTGATTTATGAATTGACTTTTTGAAAAAAAATGCAGAGATTTCCCATAATATACTGCAATCAATCGATACATATAGTATTAGCTAATGAATTTATAAGGAAATGAGAGCTTATAAACAGACACATTTTACTATCCACCACATAAATTTAATTTTTCCTTCAGAATTGTCCATTTGGCCCAACACCTCAACAGATAGGGTTGAATATATTTATTCATGAGATGTTCAAGTTTCTGTCTTCGCGAATTTCTTGCGCGATAATAAAAAACGCACTAAACGATTTTATTCCCAACCATTGGGGTAATACCGTCTAGTTTAACAGCGGTTTCAGAGTGTTCTGTGCGCTCCGTGAAGTTTTAGTCTAGGTCGCCAGAATTGCGTTTTTATTTTCTCATTTGTTCTTGTTTTTGGATAGACAGAACGACCAGAGTCTCATTTCTCCTGGAATGAGTTGATGAGAATATATTCCGGCTGTTTTCGAATTTATGATGGATATTCCAGGATACTTCAACGGAAATCGAGTTGTTTTTTTTCAGTTATAACTTTCGTTTTTATCAATATTTAATATTCTGTATGGAGGATTTGAAAGGATGGAATTTTGCGGTAGGCGTACGCTGATTGAAGGTCACTCCTCAATTTTATCTTTTTAGTTTCTAAACTTAATCACAAGGAATCCCTGCAATATTTTGCATCATATTTTTGGAATTACCAACAGTTTCATTGACTTCAAAGAAACTAAAAAACCCTCCTCAGCCGCTATTTCGGCCACTGGTACTATAGTATTCTTCAGCATTCAGAGATTATCACGAAGTTGCGAATTCATTTTGATCAACATTATTTTTTATTAATAATCATATATTAGTCTACTTATTATACTTGGTTTATTCCAGTTAACTCGTAACACAACTCAAAATTTACGAGACGGCAAAACAATGATTCAAAACAAAGTGAAGTAATATTTATTCATTCCGTTGAGACATCAATATGTAAAGGACAAGCCAATAATAGAGGCAAAAAACAAAGTTTAAGAAAAAATAAAAAACCAAATTCAACAGAATTACTCAGCACCATCCACAAGATATTTTCTGACACTGTAGTAATAATTCCTTACATAAGTTTCTAAACACAATTGAAATTTTTTTTTAATTCTGTACGGAAAATTTTGCTGCTCAATTCTTGTATTGAGATTGGCAACTTGTTTTACACCTTCACACGTTGAGAAAATAGAAATTTTTCAAAGTTTTTAGTTCTGTGATGAGGAAAAGAAAGTGTTTCCGCACCTCTAGAGTTTGCACTATGAAACTCAAACAAACGCTTATACTTCGAAACCTCATCTCTAATATACCCTGTACAGGGTGGGCGAAATTGGTGATGCTTGAACTACAACTTTTTAACCGTGAGATATAGAGGAAAATGAATGACAAGTTACGGTGGTCTTTTTTAAACAAACTGATAATGCCATCAACTGCATTCCTCTATCTTCTTTTGTTTTCGAGTTATAGGCCAAAATTGAAATTTTGCGATTTCAACTTTGGCCATTATCTCCGTTTCTGTTTGTGCTAAGATGTTGAAATGAAAACATTATAGATGTACTTTTTTCATAGCTATCCAGTAGCGTACTTTGTTTTTTCGCAAGAGGTTTCCTTGCTGGGGTAAAACATAAAGTTGTGTTTTTTCTTATGGAAACAATAGTTTGAAATGGCTTCGAAAGGATCGCCATTTTCCTCCCGTTTCAGAAATATATTATACATCATACATCGCCCTCAGATTCATTCAGATATCATAAAAAATATAGTTTGTTGTGAAATTTGAATTATTGAGTATCAAGAAGGCTGAATCACATAATAATATATTTGATGTCTCTACGCATGGTGTCATTATTATTTTGCGATTGAATACTTGATTTAATTATCCGTGGTTTGATCTCTGTTCAGAACAACTGTCAATTCAAAGTCATTATTGCCGCTAAAATAAAATATTTTCACATATAATATTTCTCGTAGTTTTCGAACATTTCCTTATTACCGACAATAATGACTTCGAATTCTTATAATTGACAGTTGATCTGAACAGAGATCAAAACACGGAGAATTGAATCAAGTAATCAATGGCAAAATAATAATGACACCATGTGTAGAGACATCATTTTGTGATTCAGCCTACTTAATACTAAATAATTCGAATTTCAAATACAAACCATATTTTTCATGATATCTGAATGAATCTGAGGGCGATGTTTCACGTATGATATAATTCTGAAACGGGAAAAGATAGCGATTCTTTCTAAGCCATTTCAAACTTTTGTTTCCATAAGGAAAAGCACAACTTTATATTATAGCTCAGCAAGGAAACCTCTTGGGAAAAACAAAGTACGCTGCTGGATTGCTATGAAAAAAGTGCCTAAATAAAGTTTTCATTTCAACATCCTCGCACGAACAGAAATGGAGATAATGGCTAAAGTTGAAATCGCCCAAATTTCAATTTTGGCCTATAACTCAAAAACAGAAGAATATAGAAGAATGCAGTTGATGGCATTTCAGTTTCTCTAAAAAAGAACATCGTAACGTTTCATTCATTTTCCTTTATCTCTTACGGTTAAAAAGTTATACTTCAGGTATCACCAATTTTGCCCACCCTGTACAGGGTTGGTGATACACGAACTACAACTTTTTAACCCAACGAGATAGAGAAAAATGAATGGCACGTTACGGTGGTCTTTTTTAGAGAAACTGATAATGCCATCAACTGCATTCCTCTATCTTCTTTTGTTTTCGAGTTATAGGCCAAAATTCAAATTTGGGCGATTTCAACTTTGGTCATTATCTCCGTTCCTGTTTGTGCTAGGATGTTGAAATAAAAACATTATAAAGGCACTTTTTTCATAGCAATCCAGTAGCGTACTTTGTTTTTTCTCAAGAGGTTTCCTTGCTGAGCTATAACATAAAGTTGTGTTTTTTCTTATGGAAACAATAGTTTCAAATGGCCATTTTTTTCCGTTTCAGAAATATATCATACATCATACATCGCCCTCAGATTCATTCAGATATCATGAAAAATATAGTTTGTATGTGAAATTTGAATTATTGAGTATTAAAGTAGGCTTAATCACAGAATAATATGTGTCTACGCATGGTGTCATTATTATTGCCATTGAATACTTGATTAAATTCTCCGTGGTTCGATCTCTGTTCAGAATAATTGTAAATTACTTGAATTCGAAGTCATTATTGCCGGCAATACGGAAATGTTCGCAAACTACGAGAAATATGATATCGCACCCTCGTTACAAAAGTGACACAATTCAAAATCAAAAGTCGAACATATTCAAACGCTTATAATTTTCTAATTAATTGGAAACATGAAATAGACACAAATTTTGATATGAAGGTAAATATATGATATCTGGAGGACCCACTTATGTGGGTAAAAATTTTCCATGATTCAATCTAGGCTCGTTTTCTGATCTAATTCATAGCATAAATCGAAAAAAGTAAATTTTGAGTTGTGTCACTTATGTAGCGAGTGTGCGATATGTTGAAATTTTTTATTTTAGCGGCAATAATGACTAATGACAGTTGTTCTGAAAAGAGATCAAACCACACAGAATTGAATCAAGTATTTAATGGCATAATAATAAAGACACCATGCGTAAGGACATATTATTCTGTGATTAAGCCTACTTAATACTCTATAATTCAAATTTCACATACAAACTATATTTTTCATGATATCTGGATGAATCTGAGGGCGATTTATGATGTATGATATATGTCTGAAACGGGAAAAAAAATGATTCTTCCTAAGCCATTTGAATTTATTGTTTCCATAAGAAAAAACACAACTTTATGTCATAGCTCCGCAAGGAAACCTCTTGGGAAAAAACAAAATACGCTACTGGATTGCTATGAAAAAATTGCCTGCATAATGTTTTTATTTCAACATCCTCGCACAAACAGTAACGGAGATAATGGCCAAAGTTCAAATAGCCCAAATTTAAATTTTTGCCTATAACTCGAAAACAAAAGAAGATGGAGGAATACAGTTGATGGCATTATCAGTTTCTTTAAAAAAGACCACCGTAACGTGCCACTCATTTTTCTCTATCTCGTTGGGTTAAAAAGTTGTAGTTCATGTATCACCAATTTTGCCCACCCTGCACAACCGTGCCTGAAACATGGAAAAACTTCATCACAGAGTTCAGTGCCGCGATGCAGCAGCAGCAACTGCCACCCTTATCGCTAATATTTCGGTGAGGCCGAGTGCCGGAAGTGTTCCCGAAGAGAATTCGCCCATTTCCTATCCGAACGGTGGTCCATTGTTGCGATTGCTAGAATTATTATTGCGGCCTGTTTCCGCTTTGTTCGCTGCTCGGGGAATTTCTCTCGAATGAAAATCGCTCCCCGCGAAACGCTCTATCATCATTATGTTGCGCAAAAAATGCCGAAATAAATGAGGTAATAGCCAGAAATGAAGGCTCATCTTATTGCGGATTTCTTCGGGTACAATAAGTGATTTTGGATTAGGTGCGGTTATGTCGAACGAGGGAAAAAAATTGAACATATCGAAGAAGTCGAAGGTGATTAGTGGAAAAGAATTTTATATAGTGCTTTTGATGAGCAATGTTCTATGATGATGGTTGTTTTTATTATAAACTATCTCAAACACGCAGCACCGATTGCGTAATAGCGTAAAAACTGCTCCATATGAGTTAAGGATATTGATTTAAACTGCAAAAAAATATAGTTTGGATGGTATTTTGTGATGAAAATTCTTATCAATATGATTTCAAGTTGCAGGAAATAAAATTAATTTTAGCATGCAGATCTGCAGCGTATACAGGGTGGTTGAGAAAAATCGAGTAAAATAACGAAATTTTATTCCCAGAGAATTCAAGCATTTTCAGATTATCAATACAATGTATGGCCTCGAAGGACATCAATAACAGCTTGACATCTTCCTTGCATACTAAACACGAGGTTTCTGCACATTTCTTGAGGAATTTGGTTCCATAAACGGGGCATAAGCTCTCTCAGATCATTTATTAAGGATTCTGGGGTAGGTTGATGATTATCTTATCTTCTTTGGAGCATATCCCATGCATGTTCTATGCAATTCAAATCTCCTGAGTGCGGATGTATTGGTAAATGTGGAATACCAAGAGCCTCGCGCACATTCTCAACTATGGCTGCACGGTGCTGTTTAACTTTATCGTCTAGAAATTGAAAAGTTTCACCAATAGCAGCGTGGAATTTTGGCAAAACATTGTGAATGATATGCTCCCCATAGTGTAAGACGGTAATATTCCCAGGAGAAGTGTGTAGATCTGTGCTCAAGTTGGCACATATCCCGGCCATATCATAACACTAACCCCGGGATGGATGGACTTCTTGGACATAGCGACGATTACCAGGTAAGCGTGGGATTGTCCATACCCTTATTCTTCGAGAATCTGAAAATCGTCAAACTCGGTCATCTGGTTCCTTAGTCCATGGAGGACAAACAAACACACGCACAGTTTCAAAACTTACATTTTCATTCTCTTTGGTAGTGAAAAGAATGCACATTCAGGATTATTCTTTCTATCATTTCGGCAAGTAATCACCATGCATTGATTTTTTTTACTTTACTATTATACCTAAAAATAACAAAAACTTATTCTTGGGAGGATTCAGGACTCTGGACTGCTCACAACTTGAATCTCGAAATTACTCATGCAAATCGGAGAAAAATCTGACCTTTTTACTCTTTCTAATAAGTAAATGACTTTAAAATACGAAATTCCACTTTAATTAACCCTTTTCACTACTATTCCCGGAATAGCTTAATACAAAACACGTCTTCGTTTAAGACCTAACACTTTACCTATTACTCTCGAGAAATCTACAAGTCTCCGCTTGAGACTTAAAAACTAACTGTGAAATTTCCTATTTCACCCCCAAAAATAAACCGAGCAAGCTGAACTCCGTGAGCACGTCGAAGAACCTTTTCTGTTCTCATCTCCGGACACTACTGACTAATTTCGATAATTGTAACACCGAATGTGAATTTTTTTTTCTCCGCCTTTTGGGCGGTACCTTATCCAAAAATTGCCTCGTTCTAAGAAAAATATTTGTTTTTTTACCCTCCTATTGACCAATAAGATTCCTTTCTTAAAGGTTCTTCGTCTTTGTAGGAGTATCCAAAAAAGATTTCAGTTGGCCTTTTCAAGTCCCACGGTTCTAAATACCCTTTTTGACCCATAATAATAAATAATACCGTCGTATTTTTTTCTTAAGTGTGGATGTGTTAATTTTCATGAGCTTGAAGATCTTGAACTCTAATAAATCCTCAATTTTTATTTATAATAAACCGTTTTCGAATGTTTATGCCGACAGGGTCAACGTTTTAATTTTTTTCACAGTTCGATTTCTATGCGTCACGTAGTTAAATAAACAACTGGGCTATGACCGGATTTGTTTTTATGCGTGATGATTGAAGGGTAGCTCCGAAATATGATAACGTAGCTGTGGACCCGATATGCATTCCTCGGATACAGTGCCGTATTAACAGGTTTCAGTATTGAATGGTTAAATGAGAAAATTAACCAATTTCTCCATTTATTACAATACATATTGCCTTATGAGCTTTAGCGGTTTTGAAAATGTCATACAAATATCATTAATTTACTGTTAACAACTGAACTTTCATTGTTCACTTTCGAGAGACAGACATAGAATGTTATATGAAAACACAATTACTCTTTAGTGTCGTATGCGACAGTCAGCCGAAAATTCATTGGGAATCGGTCACTAGCCAGTCGCATCCATCAAAAGGCGGAATGCGGGAAAGGTTCTTCCCTGATGGATGGGATCAAGGGAACGTGCCAAGCGAAAAGAAACGGTGTTGACACATTCGAATAATCGGAAAAATCCCTTTTCGCGAACCCTTCCCTCGTGCGGTTATACGCACGCGATCTTCGAAAACAATCCGGAATCCCGACCCGCGGATTACGTGATTCGAATCGGGAGCTTGCGGGGACCGCGCGCCAATGTTGCCAGATTATTTATTCAAGTTTTCTTCAATTTATCTTGAAAAATTCTTCATATTTCTGCAGTGTCGGTTAACGTCATTTTGGAGTCAATATATTAGATAAATATAATTCGATATGTAGTTTCATTTTTTTTAACAATGCATATTCCGTAAACTTTGGCAAGACCAAAAACTCCTGATTTTTTGACAAGGTAGAGGTTACGTACTCAATGAAAATAATGTAATTCACTTTATTCATGAGCAGAAAAAAAAAAACGAAAACAAAATTAAATATTGATTTTATACACAGAACAAAAAATACAATATGTGTAACACCTAATTGGGAATATTAAGCACGAATATTAGCATTAGAAGACCGTTTGTATCTATGGTTTGTATCATCTAGTGCAGTGTTTTTCAACCTTTTTCGTGACACGACCCCCCATAGTATCGAAAAAATTTTCGCGACCCCCCAACCATGTTTGTTAAAAATATTGAAATGTATAATATTGTAAATTAGATTAGGTGAAAAGCGTTGCAGACTCGACTGTTTCAAATCATTTCTATTTGTGAAGTTTCAAGTATGGGTTTACTCCAGTGAAATTTGCTTTACCATACAGAGGAACGTAGCAAAGTACCGACCAGAGTTATGAACCTTCACGCTGAACTTTCGGAATATACTCAAAAACAGACGAATTTTTCTTTTCCACAGCTAAGCGAAGCCAAGTCAGTTAACTTGGAATTCATTTTTGACCTGGAATTCCTATTGAAAATATAGCTTTTTCATTCTGACTTCAGCATTCAAATAACTTGAAAAAACGTCTTCAAGGGCGAAATGAAAATGTCATCATTAGTAAAAGACAAATTAAATTGAATCGAAATGTTGCCGTCATCTTTCATTGAAGAATTGGGAAGTGAGATAACATCAATTCACCTATCACATGTTTCAAAACTCTGGAAGCTCTGAATTTATTTCGAGCACAGATGGAAAATCGAAATTCTCATACTACTACTTTACTGATTTTGTCCGAGGAATCGAATGGGCCCATGCCCATCAGATTTTGGGCCCAAAAGGCCATACGAGATATGAGGCCCAACTTTGAAATTTCAAATGTAAAAAAACCCTTCTTTTTTATTGCAGATTCGGATTTTGCGGAAAATGTTTTATGCGAATTGGTTAAAACCAAAAATGTTTTCGTCTTTATTTCAGCCGATTGCAGCGTTTTCTGTTCAATAATCTGCGTCGTTCAGATTTTCGGCCCAATGGGGCCTTATGCAGAATATCTGGTCCAACTTTAATTTTCAAACAAAAAACGCCGCATAGGGCCAAAATATGGACGGAATTTTTTTTGGTTTTAACCATTTCGGATAATATGTTTCCTGCTTCATCCTAATCTGCAATGAAAAAGATGGTGTTGTATTCGAAATTCCAAGGTTGGGCCTCATATCTCATATAAGGCCCTTTTGGGCTCAAAATCTGATGGGCCCATTCGATGCCTCGGGCAAAATTACCAAAGACCCTAGGTCCCCAGGACTAAAATTCTCCCTATGTGCGTAATGAAATCATCGTTTCCAGTCTTTTCAAACACCAGATATATTCGAAATGAAAATGGTATCAGATAATGTGAAGAAAGAATAAATTATCTCATAACTTATCAGTGAATAAAAACAAGCACAACCTTCACATTGAAATAAACTAGTAATCGAAGAATTTGTCTTGTAAATTTATTCATGAATAACATAACCAGTATTCCTTTGGGAACTATTTCGTGATAAATTTTTTTTCTGGATTTTATTGATGTTTTTTGATGAAATAGAACCTAGTTCTCTCGACCTCCCGCGACCCCCCTACTAAAGCTTTGCGACCCCCCAGGGGGTCGCGACCCAAAGGTTGAAAAACACTGATCTAGTGAAATCAGGGACTTGCCCGATCCACCCAATCCCCAGTAAACTGTAGCACACTGCAATATTTTATTTTCCTACTGCTAGTGCCGATAGTTTTAAGTCGTAGCTAAAACATTTTACCGAAGATGTCAAATAGCATATCATCGCATACGAAATGAGGAAAATAGTGGCGAAAATATGTGAATGAAAAATTCTTCATATTTTAGTGTTTTTCCTAAAATATTCTCCTTTTCTTCATCAGCTCTTTTTGGGGGCTGAAATTCTGAATTTGGAAGAAAATTCTTCATATCTGGCATCACTGCGCGCGCGTTCTCGCTCCATGAGCCCGATGAATGTCTCGTTATTCTGTTTTCGACGTGTGCTCTCGTTCCGGGGCCGGGGCGGGCGCTTTATCCGAAAGTTCCACCTGCGGCGGTGGGTTCATGGGTGCGATCCTTTGTGAATTTATAATGAACGAGAATTGGATATGTGTCATAAGGAGGGGGCGGGGGATGCGATCTCGGCGAGACCGCGTGCCTGGCTGATTCGGCTCGTAACGGGAACATCGTGCCAGATGGGCTTCACGCCGCACCGGTGTTGCCGATGGTACTTGTATGGATGTCTGTGAAAAATGCGAAGTAAACTTGTATATTTGCCATTTTGGAGTGTGCTGAGCGGCATCTAGTGCCGCGCTTTCAGTGCCAGCTATTCATTTCAAAGGGGAAAATGGCAAACCTTCCAGCTTCTAGTCGGAGAAAGAGTTCATTGTTATCTGAGTTGATGGCGATAATTCGAGAGTCAAAGTGGAGCGATTTTTGCAACCTGCATTGAAATCCCCTAGAGAGGATTGAAAACGTGTTGTTACATGAAGAGGAGGACAAGTGAAGTATAACGGATGTTAAAAAACAACGTTTCAATATTTTCGGAGCTGATTCTAAACCTCAAAATAAGTTGAATGTTGAGCCGTTTTGAAACTTTTAGATGTGAGGAAGTTACCTTTTTGAAGCCCTCGCAGTGCAATCAAACCCTCCTCGTATCAATGGTCGCATTCAGCGTAAGAAACCGTTGTGCAACTGTTGCGGATTCGTTCGGTTGCACATACACGGTAACTCTGTTAAAAATATGCACAGAATTCAATTTTTGCTACGTTGTCACGTCGAAAATCATCACGTATAAAACCGAGGATTTATGTTCTGAAGGGAACTAGCGGACTCTGGCAATTGAGTTATATTAGTGAGCTCACCTTTTCCTCTTCGATTTACATCCTTATTTATTCAAGCAAATTTACACATCCCTTTCGAAATACTTAATGCTTTAGGCAAGTTACTTTTTTCCAAAGAGGATTGTTCGCTAGTAGCCCTAACTTCCCGTTTTCATTGAATGTCAAAGTAAATGCTTTACCCAGAGACAATCTTGTTATTGTGTATGGCTCCACCATTCGAATCTAAACATGCACTTGACACACGCGATCACAATTCAGCCACATTATTCACAATACTGCAGTTAACAAGTTGTTTCATGAAAGCACACAGACATAGTGTGCGGTCCTTTGTGAATTCATAATGAACGAGAATTGGATATGTGTTATAAGGATGGGGGGGGGATGTTGTGAAGCGATCTCGTCGAGACCACGTGCCTGGATGATTCGGCTCATCACGGGAACATCGTGACAGATGGGCTTCACGCCGCACCGGTATTGCAGATGGTACTTGTATGGATGTCTGTAAAAAATATGAAGTAATCTTGTATAGTTGCCATTTTGGAGTGGGCTGAGCGGCATCTAGTGCCGTACTTTCAGTTCCAGGGCCCGTATTCTCGACAAGTGAGCTTTTAAACGTATACGTCTCAAAACGAACGGTTCAAGTGCGAACACTTTTCCGGATCGGTATTCTTGACGACCATTCGTTCCATGAAAGGGATACGTTTGAAAACGTGTGATCGAAACAGCCGGCAACACTGACACATTTCACAAATGACATAAATTGTTCGTTAAGGATTATGAATTCTAATTGAAAAACTACCACGGATCTTTAATCTGGTAAAGTTTCCTACCAATTCACATAAGAAGATGCCCAATAGCATGGTCAGGAATAGGTAACATACTTAATAGCATGCTAGGTGCAATCAGAGATTGAAAGAATTTGTGAAGGGTAAGATTTTGATTCAAAACCCCATTTTGTTTAATCAGTATATATTTGTAGCATTTGCTAGACCTTAAGTCAAGAACGAAAACGAAGGTAAGCAATGCGAAAAGGCCTGCCAGAGTAACAGGCGATGGTCCTCATGGAGAGTTTTGTTTTGTTTACTGTAATTGTGTGATGTACTTATTATTTGTTGGAAAAGATTTTATTTTTTTTTTCAATAAATCTATATTGAGAGTGTGTTTATGTTAATTGAAAGAAATGAAATATCAATAAATTTATTAATCATATATTCATGAAGTGTTTTACATAGGTGAGCAAACTTATCACTCAGGAATCTTGGAGATTGGTTATAATAATTGTTGCTTGTAATATTTCATATACAATATGATCGGTTTTAATACGTTCTCCGACGTCATTGATACCCAGTCTCTAATGATCTCTATCTTCCTAGAGATTCTCCTCCAATAAAAGTTCTCTCATTTCTTTTTCTTTCTCCTCCCTCCAGCTTTTTCGAGCCTCTTCTGCTGCCAATTTTCGGGTGATTCTCATTATGTTTTCTTCATCGTCAATGGGGGTCCCATATATTCCTTAAACAGCCAATGCTTTGTCCCCACCATCATTATCTGCTTCAGGAACATTATTTCCGATACAAAGATTATGAATCCCAACACAAGCATTGATAATTTTACTTGCTATCTCTTGAGCATAGTGAAGAACAATGTGTGCAGGCAGACAACGCAATCTCATCTTGAGGACCCCATTGTAGATCCCAATAAACTTCTGATTGTTTTGCGATATTTATTGTACAAATATTCTGAAGTACCCTCTTGTCAAACGTCTACACAAACACAAAAAAATCAAACTATTTCACGAAAATGAATGATACAAAGCGCTCGCTGTAAACACTCGCTTTGAGAATGTATGCGACCTTATAGTCACGAGTCAAGAATACCAAATCGTATGATAATCTGGAAGTTCGCATACGCATAGAAAGTTCACTTGTCGAGAATACGGACCCAGATGGGCTTCACGCCGCACCAGTGTTGCCGATGGTAGTTGTATGGATGTCTGTGAAAAATGCGAAGTAAACTTGTATAGTTGCCATTTTGGAGTGGGCTGAGCGGCATCAAGTGCCGCACTGTCAGTGCCAGCTATTCATTTCAAAGGGAAAAATGGCAAACCTACCCGAGTAGCTTGTAGTCGGAGAAAGAGTTCGGTGTTATCTGAGCTGATGGTGATAATTTATGCAACCTCCATTAAAAACGCCTTGAGGGGATTGAAAAAGTGTTGTTCTATGAAAAGGAGGACAAGTGAAGTATACCGGATGTTAAAAAACAACATTTCAAGCCGTTTTGGGACTTTTAAAAGCAAGGAAGTTACCCCTTTGAAGACGTCTCAGTGCAATCAAACACTCCTTATATAAATGCATTCAGCGGCAGTGGAACGGTGGGCATTTAGGCATTCCGTACCCGTATTTGGCACCTTGCGAGGATAGCGCTACGCCATTGGCTGACTCGAAACCTTCTCTGTTCTAGCTCGGATGAAACAAAAGTATATGTAGCACCGCGCTAAACCTTGTATGTGTTTATCCTCCCAAGTCGTAGTTTTTGCTTATATTAACTCACCATTCGAGAATTGACCTTTTTGATAACACACATTTGAACCTGCACATAGGTACAACAAAGAAAGGATAGAAAACGAATGTTCACATTGGAAGTTATGTTCTCCTAGAATGAAAATGATGTCAAAAGCAGAAATCTTTTGTAAAATTTCAATAAAATTATATTGAAAAAAGGAAGGACCCGAGGTCGATGGCCTTTTGCTAGGCAATAAAAAACAATTATCTATCTATCTTGGAAAACGTGAAGGATCTGTGGAAGACTTTGTTTTCTTCAGTATTATTTATATATATTTTTTAAATGTTTGTGAAATTCAAAAGACTGTCCTCACCAGACTTGGTGCGATTTAATATGAATACAACTGAAATTTCCCCCACACTTTCAATATACTTCAATAGTCGAGTTCAACGCCCACGAAATCCTCCATTAATGACCCCTATTAATGCTTGATTTCGCATTTTAATGCGTTATTGTCTTGGGCAACCGGACATGGAAAAATAAAAAATCTCACGAATAATTTCATTTCTGATCCGAGTTTTAATATTTAGGTGAGATACGTCAATGGTTCCATTCAATTTGGTTATACTGAATTCATAAATCATGTTTTGAAGAATGAAATACAGGGTGAATCTTTGACTTGTATATATTTTTACCGTAGATCCCTGAGGCCAAAAGAAACTATTTTTCATCTACAATTTTTTCCGAGTCTCCTTGGTTGAAAAGATACAGGCTGTTGAGAATCAATGGAAGAATTTAATTTTTAGATATATTCTATCGAATGAAATGATTCTCGGAATATAGTTTCTCATAAATGTAATCCTCAACACAAAATTCCACCAACATCCGCCGGTTTCTCAGTTATGACCATAACATTCCATAAATTCACCAGAAATTCAAAGAGCCTAATTGTAAACAGTATATTTAATAAGATTAGATGAATATTTATTCATTTTGGAATATAAAAGTATTCTTGATATATTCTTGTAAAACCCGTGGTTTACGAGTAATTCCATATTGAAAGAAAAAAAAATTCTGAGGAATTCCATAAATTGGGTACCTTTGGCTGAATGTGATCGTTGAAAATATGCACAGAATTCAATTTTTGCTACGTTGTTACTTTGAGAATCATCACGATAAATCCGAGAATATATGTTCTGGAAGGATTAGGTTAAGAATAAAGGGAACTAGCGTACTTTGGCAATTGAATTATATTAATGAGCTCACCTCTCTTCTTCGATTTACATCCTTATTTATTCAAGCAAATTTACACACCTCTTTCGAAATACTTAATGCTTTAGGCTTCAGGCAAGTTACATTTTTCAAAGGGGATTGTTCGCTTGAAGCCCCAATTTCCGTTTTGATTAAAAGCCAAAATAAATGATTCACCCAGAGACAATCTTGTTATTGTCTATGGCTCCACAATTCGAATCTAAACATGCACTTGACACACGCGATCACAATTCGGCCACATTATTCACAATACTGCTGTTAACAAGTTGTTTCATGAAAGCACACAAAAAAAATTATACGGATTCAAGTCCGGTGCTCATGGAACCTGTGGCACTGGGCCGTGTCGCCCTATCCAATATCCATATCCTGTTGAAATTGCTATTGAGTCATTTTATACGAACTCTGGAACTATGATAAGAAGGTTCATCTTGCTGTAGCCACCTATTTTGCAAAACAATAAGTTGCACGTCCTCCAATACGTTTTCCAAATCATTTTGCAGAAAGTTCAGATCTCATCTGCAGTCAGCCTACAATTTCGTGGTCATATTATATAATGGTTCACCATGCCTGCCCACATATTTACTTTGAATCGGTGTTGACTATTGTTTTCCCTGGTAGCATACGAGCCCAAAGCTATTTTTTTATTAGTGAAATAGCATTTTAGCATATCTACCATTTCCTGGTTAGAATACATTCTACAGATTCACACTAATACAGTTGAATAGACGAAATAACGTTTTAATTGAAAATCACGATATCATAAATTCCTTATTTCCATTTCAGTTTGTTGATCGCTCTATGCGCAACAACGATCAACATAGAACAGTCGCGAAAAATCTGTTTTTGAACTTATTATTATTATTATTATTATTATTTCTTTTTCATTCCATTATAAATTATATTGAACATAATAATGAGTTTCTTTCGATATGTTGAGTCAAATTTCGGATATCAAATTATTCAGACACAACAACGTTATATTTGAAGAAAAAAAAATATCAACACACAATGACATTTGAGCAATATAAAGTAGTAAGTCTATGCACACTACACACTGTATGGCAGGTCTATAATATATCTGGCAACTTTCAGCTCAGCGGTGAACACTCAATGACATTTGTTTATGTATGGAAATGAAAGGTTATGTTACTTTGTATCGGAGAACTTCAGGAAATGTAATGAACAATGATTAAATATGATTACATACTGAAGATTAATCTGAAAACGGATATAGGTGATAGCAAGCTGAATTCTTCAAATATTCAACATTTGTCGCCAACGAAATTAGTATGAAGTAGGTATTCACTGTAGGTTCATATTATAAATTCTTTAATTATTCAGAAATAACAAAATCGTACTTCATCTGAGGTCGAATATGATTGAAAAAGTACGTTGCTTATTATTTCAAGTTTTGATATCTATTAATTCCAGGAGTGGCATAGCTCATTATGAATGTTTAAAATGGCTATATCTTTTCATCTAGACCGAATCGAAAAAAATGCCAAAGGAAAAAAGTGCTTCTTTTGACCTCAGGAATCTACGGTTAAAATATATGTACAAGTCGAAGACACCCCATGTATAATTGGCATCACATCCCATGGTTTCACAAGGAGATTGAATTTATTTTAATCAGTATCCCCATATGCCCAATCCAGTTTATGAAACCTACAATCTGCGTTGAAATATTTTCTTGATCGAAAATTGATCGTATATCTTGTTTTAGTTTATATTTTATTGAAACGATTAGTGGTTGTTATTTCAGTTGGAGAAAACGTATATATTGAAGAGATTCCCATTCACTATCATGTTTACATTAAGGTTGCGTTGTATTACATCTGAGGGGATGAAGGCATAAGTCGAAGTTGAATTTATTTCATTCCAGACTTATGTCCAATCTGGAATTTTCATTGTATGAAGAATTATTAATTTTTTTTACAGAATCCCAACGCATCTGCATACGCTCGTGCAGCTGAAAATAAATTCAGCATAACTACAGGCATGAAAATAATAGCTCTGTACTCATCACGTACGCTTTTATATCCTAGTTTTCCGGATCCAGCCGGGAAAACCCGATATGGATATAATAAACCGCATTTTTACGACTCTATCCGGGAAAACTTGCAAAAAATTGACATAACCCCTTTCTCATGAAAGGAATTTCCCGCTCGTATAGGAAAAACAGGGGTTTATGATTTTGTTCATATCCTGAAGGGAGAATCATCTATAACACCCGAAAAGTTGAGGTGGGTAGTTGAAACGTGGTTATGCAGAAATGTTGGAAACATGCTGTTTAATAGTCTAGCGGGCTCTACAGCAACGACACCTGTGGTTTTAGCGCTTATAAAACTTTTGTTTGTCTATTAATGCTTTTATGTTTCATCAAATTCAATTGATTTTATTTTATCACGGTTGTTCCGTTCAGGGCAGCAACAACAGTTTTAATACCTGAGGGGTTATGGGCAGTGAGACTCTAGTCCTATCAAGTTTCATTTTACTCAGGCGCCAGCTGTAATACAATTCTAAGGTCGTGGGTGAAGTGGCCCTATAAGATCTACGCAAAATTACCCACTATATTTGAAGCCACCTCATTGAAAAATATTTCAGCAAAGTTTCTAAATAACTCACAAATTGTCTGATATCAAGCCTTCTTATATCATCGGGGTAATTCACAGATGAATCGGTATTGGAATCAATTGCGGAGAGTGATATCATAAAAAAAAATCTGGGGAAACCTAGATAATTTATCAAGAAGGTAAATATGAGACGATTGAATTATTTGCTGCCACAAAAATTATATGAAGGCGTTCAGCTTGATTCCAGAGAACAAATTCGCTATCGGAAGGCAAATAAAATCACAGTGGAATTGAACAGAATAATATACTTTCCTTCCCGGATGTTTCGATATCTAAATATTTATGTATTGTATTATAAAAACACCTTATGGGAGGGATTTAATTTCATTCACAACCGAAATAAGAAATATAGAAATTAATTTCATTGAAAATATTCTGGAGATTAATCAACATACATTTAAGATCATAGAAAAAAACCATATTAAATTTAGAGAGGAAAGACTGTAATTATAAACGGGACCAACAAAAAACCGTCAAGGACAACCAATTTTATTGAATTTATTTACTATGTTCATGGACTTTCGGAAAGAATGAGAAGAATTGGTTTTAAATTCAACATAAAAAACTATCAAAGAACACAAAATTATTTACGATGTGTACTAACAAAAACTGAACCTTTGAATGAAAAACAAAGATCAAAAAATTGTGTTGACAATATTATCTGTATATGTGGAAGAACTCATACAGGAGAAATATCAACACCCTTAGAAATAAGAAAACGTGACTATAAAATTAACATAAAATGATGGAATGGAATAACACCAAAATTCTAATGACGGAACCTGATAGTTATAAAAAAAATAAGGAGTCGCCTTGTATTTTCTTGGATTAAACTAATAACCACATTATTAGTTTCATCCAAGAAAATACCACCAATTGGTGGTAGTGGAACGTATTTGGTTTGATATGTTAAGAGAAGAGCAAATTTCAGGAAATTTTAAAATGAAGTAGATTAGTAGATCAATAGTAGTAATTGATATTAATCAGGAATTGACAAATGTCAATTGATAAATCAAAAATTATCGAAATTCCGAAAAGTTTCATGAATTTAACAATTTGTCTATCGGAAGAGTAATGTTTCTTTTTTCATTGTAAGGCAACAATTTTTTGAAAGGATTCGGCTGAAAGTCATTTAATGACTGTCATAAACCGTCGAAGAAAATTACTATAAACATGGGCTGGTGAAAATCTACATCATGAAGTAACTTGAAGGAAATTGCTGTCATCGAACCATCGTAGCAGTAGACGAGATTCTGAGTCATTACTAGTCATCAGCACTGTTTAACGTCTTCGTCGATGATAACCAAAATAAGCCGCAGATCTATATTCAATGCTGTTAGGCACTTCTCAGACATAACAATGAGAAGTGCCATCTGGTCCCTGACAAATTACTGCAAGTTTCACGGACGGGCTTTTCCCATATCATTAAAAAAATATTTTGATTTTGGTTTCAGAGACTGGGGGAGAAAACTCTAAAAATGCTTTCAGAAAAAATGAGAAACTTTGAACAATTGTCTTCCACAAGGTTTGTGTGATATTCCAACTACTTTGAAAAACTTCATGCATGGTGATGATATTGCTAAGGCTTTACATCATTACAATTTTCAGGGTATAGAAAGTATCCTTCCCGAAGATCTGTAAATTCTGAAAACTTATTTTTTGAAGTGGCGTTGGGCCCTAATGATAACGAAACCGAGGTTTCATGTTTTCATCTGAAGAATCATAAAAAAATTGAAAATTGGATATTTATCAAAGAATACATTTTGAATAACGAAATTGATTCCTCGCTCAACACTTGGTGAAACATCTTTGGTCAATTGAAAAATAAAAGAACACAAGACTACGTTCACAATATTTAATAAATTAAACATCTAACAAGTCGACATGTTTCGGGTTTTATCCCATTCTCAAGACTGAAAAGTAAACGCACAAGTCAAAGTAATAAACATCAAACAACAGATGTTAAAACCGGAGATAAGCGGAAATCTAATTGATCGTTCACTATTGGTTGTTTATATTTTGAAGCAGAAGATATTTCCAAAATTTCTAAAATATCTAGGCGTCTGCTTTTTTCCCATTCATGCAATATTCTTGTTTTATTAAAATCTATGAAATGGTTACAAATGATACAATGATCAGAAAAACCAGTTGTCAATTTGTTTTGAAGAATTGACTTTCTATGTTCATCATTATCTTAAAAGAACGACCAGTCTGACCTATGTAAAAAGCTGGGCATTCGTCACAAAAAATTTTATAAACACCACTTTTTTCGAAAGTTGTTAAACTATCCTTTCCATTATAAAACATTGATTTCAAGTTTTTCTTGTTGGTACATACAATGTCAATTTTATTCCGTCTTAATCTACTTCAAATATTGTCGCTTATTTGTGGGATATAGTTAATATAAGCAAATTTATCAATACAGTTATTAATTTGGGTGGGGTATATACTTGATAATAGTTTTTGATATTGTTTTTTATCAATTAATTTATCTATAATATTGGGAGAGAAACCATTGTTCAATGCCAATGTCCTTAACACTTCCACTTCTTTTTCGAAATTAGCTGTTGAAAGTGGTATTTATATTAGACGGTATACCAGGGAATGAAAAGCTGACATTTTTATTTTATATGGATGTGAACTACCAGTGGCGTAACAAGACCTCAATTATATGTGGGCGAGATAAAATTTGCGAGGCCCCTTGATGAAAAAAATTTTCATAAGAAACAATCGAAATTGTCTAACATTCAATAAAATTTTTATGACGAATTATGAAGTAAAAGTCAAATAAAAATAGTCGGCTTCTAGCCTCACTTAACTGCTTAATTATGTCATCATAGTCCAGCTGGGATGTTAAATCTGTTTCGATAGAGAGGGTTGCCAAAGCAGAAAGTCTTTCCTAATACATTGTATTTCGCAGATTATTTTTTACCAGCTTTAATTTTGAGAAACTTTTTTCAGCCGAGATGGTTTTTCTGATCATTGTATCACTTGTAACCATTTCATAGATTTTAATAAAACAAGAATATTGCATGAAGGGGAAAAAAGCAGACGCCTAGATCTTTTAGAAATTTTGGAAATATCTTCTGCTTCAAAATATAAACAACCAATAGTGAACGATCAATTAGATTTCCGCTTATCTCCGGTTTTAACATCTGTTGTTTGATGTTTATTTCTTTGACTTGTGCGTTTACTTTTCAGTCTTGAGAATGGGATAAAACCTGAAACATGTCGACTTGTTAGATGTTTAATTTATTAAATATTGTGAACGTAGTCTTGTGTTCTTTTATTTTTCAATTGAATACATTTTGCTTCAACCTCTAGCTTATAGAATAATCACTTATAAATATACTACTTGAATAAAAAAATAAACAATTTTCACAAGAAAAGGCAGGTATCTAGGAAGACAGACCAGTTTTCATGCCTCCAGTTATCTGCGCTAGGACATGTGTTGTGAAATGTTTTTTTCGGAAATCAGGGGGCGCCAAGACGAGCCAAGCGAAGCGCCGCGCCGGGGCACTACCTATATTTTCTCGAAGTGTTTCATCGTATTTTTGAACCCTAATAACTTGAGTTTGGAATATAGTAGATGAATGAAACTCGCGGGTAATAATGCCAGTAGTGAACTTATCAAACGTACAAAGTTTCAGTGCATAGCTCGTACACTTAAAATTTTATAGATATCTGAAAACCCCTGATTTCGTCACTCACTCACGGATGATCATTATTAAAACTATTAAAACTCGTTGGCTATTCGCAACATACTGACTTTATTCGATAAGAAACAAGCACATATGGCGCAATGCCATCAAACAAGAGTGGGATATTTTGATACAATTCTATGATTACTAAACACCCCACTTATCAAAATAAACAAAATATCATGCATTCAGAATACCCAGCATATTCATAAACTTAAAATGTTTTAAATGAGGCAAACCCTTTGTCAGGATGTCAGCAGGCATTTCTGCAGTTGGAATATATTTAATTTTTATTATTCCATCTTCAATGACATTTCTAATATAATGATAACGCACATCTATATGTTTTGACCTGTTATGACACTGTTGACTAGATGCTAATTTTATGGCGCTTTGATTATCACAGTGCAAATTAATTACATTGAAATTTCCTGTAATCTCATGAATTAAATTTCTCAGATAAACAGCCTCTCTAGAAGCTTCTGACATAGCTGCATATTCAGATTCGGTACTTGACAGACTAACTGTCCTTTGTTTGCGACTTTGCCAGGAAATTGCAGACCCTGACATTACAAAACAGAATCCTGTATAGGACTTCCTGTCTAAGGTATCAGATGCCCAATCACTATCTACAAAACCTTGTAAATTCAGAGAATCATTAGAATACTTCAAACAATAGTTTTTAGTAAATTTCAAGTATCTCAATACTCGTTTCGCATAATTATAACAATTCATATTATAACAAGTATTGAATTGGCTGAGATAGCTCACAGCATAGGCTATATCTGGCCTTGTTAAGACTGCCAGATACATCAAACTACCAATGAGTTTTTGATAAGGAACATTAGGTAAACATTCTGTACATTTTTCAATATTCAATCTTGGTTCAATAGGAGTGCTTTGAGGTTTACAATCAGACATCTGGAATTTTTCAATTAATTGTTCAATGTACTGCGTTTGATCAATAGTTATAACATTTTTCTCTTCGTTTACACTTATTCTCATTCCTAGATACTGCCGAACAGGACCCAAATCTTTCAATTTGAACTGTGATGATAATATATTTTTCAATTTTTCAGTTTCTTTATCATTGTTTGAAAAAATCAAGAAATCGTCTACATATAAACCAATGATAATCCTTACATTATCCTTAGTCTTTGCAAACAAGCATGGTTCATATTGACTATTGCTAAAACCTAATTCAAAAAGACATTTCTTTACTCTCTCATACCATGCCAGGGATGACTGCTTTAATCCATAAATAGCACGTTTCAATTTCAAGACATTTTCCCCACCCTTGTTTGCAAAACCTTCAGGTATTGACATGTATATATTCTCTTTCAGAAAACCATTTAGAAAAGCAGTAGTAACATCTAAATGAGTTATGCTCATTTTCATTTTAACACTTAGAGCAAATAATAGTCTTAGAGTGGAATGACGAATTACAGGCGAAAAGGTACGATCATAATCTACACCTGGCTTTTGCGTAAAGCCTTTCGCCACAAGTCTCGCCCGATATCGCACATTATTGTCCATGTCGAACTTTTTCACAAACACCCAGCGGCACTTCACTATAGTTACATCACCAGGGTTTTTCACAAGTTCCCACGCATCATTGTCTTCGAATGACTGCAATTCATCAGCCATGGCACGCCTCCACTGCTCCTTCTCAGGCCCCTCCATAGCCTCCGAGATTGAGATCTCCTCAGATGCTGGAACAGTACTGGATAAACACAAGTTGGTATAGCCAAAACGCTCAGGCTGTTTTCTTTGGCGTTTTGTTTTAACACAAGGCTCTGGCTCTGGAACTGATGTTGTCTGGACCTCTTGCACCTGCATCTCACCTGGTGGAGATTCATGAAGTGTGTCTTCACCGTCACCATATACTGAAGAATCTGAAGAGCTGTCATTTTGACCTTCTACCTCTGAACATAGGATGCCCCCACTGAATCGCTGCTCTTCTCCTCCATGCTTCTCTCTGGTGTTTCTTCACTATGGTGTGCTGTCTTGTCATCTGGTATCCATATAGCTTCTTCACTGGTTGTTATATCACTTGTCTCGCCTTCCATCACGATGACATCTCTGCTGGTGATGATGGTATTTTTGGTAGGATTATACAATCTATATCCCTTCACATCCTCTCCATATCCAACTAAGATGTGCTGAGTGGCCTTCTTATCCCACTTGAGGCGTTTCTCCTTGGGAACATGTACCATCACCTTGCTTCCAAATAATCTGATGTGACTAAGGTCGGGTTTTGACCCATGCCACAGTTCATAAGGGGTCTTTGGTACTCCTGATACAATGGACCTATTTTTCAAATAAACAGCTGTATTTGCTGCTTCCGCCCAAAATCTTTTGTCCAAATTTGCATCATACAGAAGGCATTTGCCCTTTTCAACCACTGTGCGATTAGCTCTCTCACAGACACCATTTTGTTCAGGTGTATAACTGTTAGTTTTCTGGTGAATAATTCCACATAGTTTCAAAAAATTTTCAAATTCTTTACTACAGTATTCCAATCCATTATCAGTGTGAAAGATCTTAATTTTCTTCCCTTGTTGGTTTTCTATCATAGATTTAAACTCTTTGAATCTGCTCAAGGCTTCACTTTTCTGTTTGAGAAAATAGATAAAAGTCATTCTGCTATAATCATCTACAAATAGCATGAAATATCTATTTCCATTAAGGGATTTCACCTCCATAGGTCCACACAAATCACTGTGTATACGATGGCATGTTTCTGTACTTCGTTCACCAACATGAGAGAAAGGCAACCTCATCTGTTTCCCCTCACAACAAGTGGTACATTTTGTTTTTGTAACCTCGAACGAACCATCATATGACAAGCCATCTACGATTCCATTTTTCATTTTGTTCATATCTTGACAATTGATATGAGCTAGCCTTCTGTGCCATAATAGTCCGCTTACTGCAGGAGCTGCCAACATGTAACTCTGCGAATCTAACCTCAATTTGTAAACACCATCAGTTAAATCAGCCATCGCAACTAAAACATTATTTCTGTTATAAATATAACAATGTTTTTCTTTAAATACGACGTTGTTGCCGTTCCTGATGAGCTCGCTAACTGATAACAAGTTCGTTGTCAAACCAGGTACGCATAACACATTTTTGACCGTTATTCGAAATTTCAAATCTGAAACGATTTCTACATCTCCGGAGCAATCAACCGACACCTTTGATTCGTTAGCAACGACGATTTCCGGTAAACACGGCGAGAGATTAATGTTTTCAATCCAATCTTTGTTTACAGTCATATGCGCACTTGCACCACTGTCAACGTACCATTCCGTCTTGTTGAACTTTCCGTTAATGAAAACAACGTTGAAAACACATTTATTGGCGTTCCTCTTCAATAATGGGCACTGGTTCCGATAATGTCCGCTGCCTTTACATTTATAACAAACGATTTCTTTTGTTATTGAATCTGTAACTGTCATCTTCTTGTTTGACGTAGATGCACCTGGAACTATCACTTTCTTCGGCCTAGTGTTGCCAACATTATTTTTGTTTCTTGCAACGAAGGCAGTACCCCCAACTTCAGAGTTATTGGTGATTTCCATGTCAAGTAATTTTGATTTGATGACGTCAGCAGTTATCGGAATTCCCGAATGTTCTATTGCCATTATCATTGGAGAATAACGATCAGACAAACCTGCTAACAATAATGATCCCACCCATTCGTCGGTTATTGTAAATCCTGTGCCATTCAACCTTTGATCTGTTTCGACGATCTGTGTGACATAGGTAGCCATGGAGTCACAACTATCTAATCTTATAGAAATCAAATGCCGAAGTAGGGTTATCTTTCTCGAAAAGCCGGAGTCATCAAACATGGTCTTTAACTTGATCCATAATGCCTTCGAACTTTCGGTGTTTTTAATATGCACGTACAAAGCTGGATCAATTGTTAGTATTAACTTTGCCTTGGTTTTGGCATCTTCTGCTGGCTTGACTTCGAAACCGTCCGGTGGTCTGATGTACTTGTCCATTCCATCCAAGACCAGTAAATTTTCAGCCGCAAAAACACCACTCATCGTAATTCTCCCTGCCTTTTAATTTCGGCACACTAGCGATATAGTTCGAGTTCATGTTTCCGCGAATCAACAAGCACAATTTATCTATTTCAAAAAAATAACTGATAAACTCGAGAGGCCCATAACCTATTAAAACTCGTTGGCTATTCGCAACATACTGACTTTATTCGATAAGAAACAAGCACATATGGCGCAATGCCATCAAACAAGAGTGGGATATTTTGATACAATTCTATGATTACTAACAAAAATGTTAGGGTACTTCCTAATGTCATATAATGTTGAAATTTAGTATGTGAGCTAGTTTTAGTACACAAACAATGGAAAAATTCTTAAACTTGAAACTTTCACCCCAACCCTTAGAACCAGGGGATGTGAAAGTTTGTATGAGACTTCCGCCAATTTTGATGCTAGTGGTAGGCCATATTTCTAACATTGTCAAAAAGTTATCAGATCTCATGTAGAGCCAAGCTGCTAACTCTACACTCTTCATCTTCACAAGTACGTATTTCACAAACTCTATAACTTGGTGAAAATAGGTGACTTGGCCGTTTCGTAACTAGAAGAACTATTGTTAACAGAAAAGTTATGACCAGCGAATGAATTTTTCAACTTACGCTCACGTGGCTGAAGAGAAACGGCCAAGTCACTTATTTTTACCAAGGCATAGAGTTTGTGAATTAAGGACTTGTAAAGATGAGGAGTGTACAGTTAGCAGCAGTTAGCTCTACATGAGATCTGGCAATACTTTACATCTACAAGCGATGATAAAACTTCTATGTATTAGTTTCTCTATTAGATTTGCAATAACTTAATTGGCCTTTTGTTTTTAAGATCTCTTTCATTGTTTCCTTTTCTCCAAATACTCATATCATCTATCGTCAGTTTCGGATTTTTATTAGCTCGAATCATTTTGAGCATAAATCAAAATCACCTAAGTTATCAACCTGGAATACTCTCACATTCCACCTTTATTATTATTCTTAAGAAATAAATCTTCCTTCGAACTCTTACTGAACATTTCTGATTCACCGAACTCTTTTTATTTATATTCTCCTAACAAAATTGCATTCCTTTCTGGCACGACCTGTACTAGAAATTTCAGGCGCCTAACCATTTTTCCTCAGTTTCATCTCAGAGCTTTTGTAACATTCCCGCTTTCAGAAAGAATTCGGCTGCATCTTGAACATTCCTCATCCGAAAATATAGCGCTGCGAGTATTTCAAAGAAGACGCCCGCGACATCTGAACCGAAGACTCCCACGCATACGCGATCATTCATGTTTGTGGGTTGTATACAGGATGTCCCAAAAAGAATAACGTTCATGGGGAACAGGACAATATTATCATTATTTTGAATTTTTTTCTTAAACAATTGGGTCTGCTCTATCAATCATGAATCAATTTTATTGTGAGGTACTGACAACTCTGACACCCGAATGAGATACCCGATAATATGTCCTTGCATATTTCGATTCGCAATTCTTCTTAATCATTTTATTTCATAACAGTTACCAATTATAGATGATACCTGTAATCACATATGGGGCAGTAGTCTGGTTTGCTAAAGCAAGTCAGACAAGTACGATAAAGCTCAGCGGCTTGCCTGTGTGTGCATCACGGGGGCCATGAGAACGTGGCTAACCAGAGCACTTGAGATCATAACAGATCTCACACCCCTACATCTGGTGATTGACAGGATGGCCCATGAAGCCTCCTCAGAATATCTAAAGAATGCGCAGGTAATGAGAGAATTAGGTGTCAGAGAGTCTGGTGCTCTCTGAGTAACAACATCTCATCTGCGAACCTTCCTAGTGATGTAATGGTCAAGAAAGTGAGTACTGGGAAAAACTTCAGTGCGATGCTATGCAAAAAGAGTTTCTGGAGAAGAAGAGAAACACTCTGTCAGAATCTCCCAGGGTTGAATCACTCCAAAAAGTTCCTTCGGAATTTTGAAACTGCAAGATCCAAAAGATATTTGGACCTCAGTAAGAACCAACTACATCCCCTCACTGGCTTTCTTACAGGGCATTGTCGCATCAGAAAGCACTTGCTGAGAATGGGCATATCAGACACTGACGAGTGTAGATTTTGTGGGGGAGAAGGAAGAAACTCCTATTCACCTAGTCACAGAATGCTTTGGCATTGTAAGCCAAAGGAAACAATGCTTTTTTTCAAGAGACCTGTAGGAGTGAGGAATTAGCCTCACTGAAGCCTTCCGAGATATTGGATTTCATAAGATCTCTGGGACTGGAAGGCGAGCTGTAAAGCTTTGTCAGGGGGCACAATAGACCATAAGGTCGCAGTGGACTGTAACCCCTTTTAAACTATCAACTACCAACCATAGAGGTTCTTTCCCTTTTCAAATGTTTTTAGATATACCTATGCTCTCTTTCCTTGTGAAAAATTTCCCATTTCAATATTTATAATTTATTATTCTCTAAGCCAGAGAGTTACCATAAGATTGTTATCCATAAGATTGTTACGAGCCGTGCATAAAAAATCATTCATCTCATTTTCCACTCACTGAAAGCCGTTAAAGAAAAATGTTCAACAGGCGATTGAGGACTGAGGCCAATTTCCAGTGAAAGAAGCTTCCATTTATAAAATTGCAGGAGAGCGTTGGCTGCTTGGGGTGGTACAAGCTTGTCATTTTAATTTACGGCTGTTTGATGCTTATTTAATTTTTGATGAGCTGTTTCCTGATTCAATGGTAATTCGGATGGCTGTTGAATCAGATTGATCGTTATTTGATCGACAAGCGGCAAACAACGTTTCCTTCGACTGTATAACTATTTTTAGTTTGTAGTTTTTATGACCCATATTTGAACAAGGTTTGAAAACTTGGTCTGATCGGAACTATTTAATTTTTCTTGCGTCAGAGGATTGGGCGTTACCCTGACGCACAATGTTATGCTGGGAAATGACGAAAAACTCTGGGAAACGTCATGTATTCAAATTAACAGATTGATTCACGCCAGTGCAGCACAGTTTGTTGCGAAGATTATAGAGATAGAAAGATAGGAAACGTCCTTATATCTGTGGTACTAAAATCCGACTACGATTTTTGGCTAGTTTCTTACTTTTGACACCTAGAGGGCGCTGAAAACATTATTTATACAGAAAACTATTTCAATAGGCGCGAAATTCGAATTATACTTCTCATAAATTTCCATTAAATTGAGTATTCTTTGTCAAGCTTTCAAAGAAACATCCTGATCGACAAAACAAAAGCAGGGCTTCGTTTTTTGATCAGGATGATATTTTCCATCTACACATTGTTTTGAATCAAATGTAATACGCTTCCGGATTCTTTATAATGATTGTGTAAAATCAACTACAATACAATAATTATGAAATTGAGAACATTTCAAAAATTTATTTACATATTATAGAATAATTATAACAATTTCAAGAACTTGTTCATACAGTGAACTCTCGATTCATACATATCTTACCCAGTGCATTTTCACCTCAATGAATCTAGAGGGTCTAGTAGATGAGTCGAACTGCTGGAAGGGTCGTCGAGAGAACCTCCACCTCTATAAATTGTTCTTCTAACACCATTTCCTCTATGAGTGGAACTTTTTGATCTAATGAATGAGACCGAAGAAGATTCGGTTCGCAAACAAATCACCACATGTGATGAATATCATAGGATTTTTCGACCTCTAAGGACATGTTTCCAGTGCTCAGTCATTCGTTTCTCTTTGATGATGATTTCATGTTTACTTTGAGTTTTCTCTCAATGAGGTGAAGTCTCTCTGGAATAACTCGAATGTTTGGTGAACCGAACAATAGATAAGTCGAACAGTTGTTTTTGGTCCCTAGCAATTCGACTTAACGAGAGTCCACTGTATATTTATTACAGAATGTTTGAACAACAAAAAAAAATATCGAAGGTGCACAACAAGACCTGTAGGTCAGCCCAGCAAGAGTTCTTCATGCGTTATCCAGAAAAAAATATTTTTGCCCCGAAAACTCTATCCATTTGACAGCACTGAAATAAAAAGCAGTGAACAAGACAGTTACATGATACGAGTTTCAAAACTCCATTTCCATTCTCTTTGGTAATGAAAAGAATGCTCATTCAAGATTATTCTTTCTATTGTTTCTGCAATTAATCACCATGCATTTCGAATGTCGGCCAGTTTTTAACACGAAATTCATAACAGAAAAACACACAAGCAAAGATTATAGAGTGGGCTAGGTGCTACTCTTGTAGATTTCGAGTTATTTCAGTGGAAAATACGCGAGATAATACAATTATCATTCAGGATAAATATTTATTCAACTACTTTTTTTCAAAATTAACAACAGCCTACTAATAATCTTTGGCCATTTGAAAACGAAACAGACGAGATTACAGACGAAATAAATTTTTTCGATAGAAATGCTCGGACAGGTCGATTTCTGTTTCGAGGGGCACAACTTAAGATGTAGGTTACGGACGCATAGCGCTTCAACCCTTGCTACTACAACCCTCACCCCCAATTTTTGAATAGGGAAGATGGGGTGAGTGATACCTCATTGAAAAGGTATTTTTATACTATTTCAGCACAGTAATTGTTTTTTCATTTTATGCATTAGTTCTCGAAATACAGGGTGCCCATTTGAAAACGAAACAGACGAGATTACTGACGAAATAAATTTTTTCGATAGAAATGTTCGGACAGGTCGATTTCTGTATCGAGGGGGACAACTTAAGATGTAGGTTACGGACGCATAGCGCTTCAACCCTTGCTACTACCCCCAATTTTTGAATAGGGAAGATGGGGTGAGTAATACCTCATTTGAAAGGTATTTTTATACTGATTTCAGCACAGTAATTGTTTTTTCATTTTATGCATTAGTTCTCGAAATATTCTCTACTAAGCATTTGAAAATGAAGTGGTATTTTCATGGCACTTGTAGTGTTTTTTTGTGAAAAACCTTTCAAATGAGGTATCACTCAGCCCTTCTTCCCTATTCAAAAATTGGGGATGAGGGTTGTAGTAGCAAGGGTTGAAGCGCTATGCGTCCTTAACCTACATCTTAAGTTGTCCCCCTCGAAACAGAAATCCACCTGTCCGAGCATTTCTATCGAAAAAATTTATTTCGTCTGTAATCTCGTCTGTTTCGTTTTCAAATGGCCACCCTGTATTTCGAGAACTAATGCATAAAATGAAAAAACAATTACTGTGCTGAAATCAGTATAAAAATACCTTTCAAATGAGGTATCACTCACCCCATCTTCCCTATTCAAAAATTTAGGGTGAGGGTTGTAGTAGCAAGGGTTGAAGCGCTATGCGTCCGTAACCTACATCTTAAGTTGTCCCCCTCGAAACAGAAATCGACCTGTCCGAGCATTTCTATCGAAAAAATTTATTTCGTCTGTAATCTCGTCTGTTTCGTTTTCAAATGCCCACCCTGTATAATCTTTGCCAAATGGACTCTGATTAAATGTTTTAACCATAACCTGTTTACTTTTGAAACTACAGCCAGATGTCGCTTACAGTACTGTAGTTGCTTCGTTTCGCTCTATAATCTTTGCTATTGAGTATTAATCGATGGTCTGCATGTACTGACAAATGTTAATCAACAAATCAAAATATTTTCACGATTCTGAAGAATTTCATGAATTTAAGTCTCCCACCCCAATCACGATATTGTATCGAGCGTATGACGCGCGGTATGACGCCGCGCGTTATCCTGAAGAAGAATCGCACTTCTTGCTCAAGTCACAACCTTCAAATCAAACATGCCCGCCATCTATATCATTTGTCTCCATCAAACTTGAACCACCCTCGTATAATGGACTTCAGTTGAACTCCAAGATGTTCATAAAACCCCCAGGCATTACTGAAAATGCCCCGATTCGAAACTTGGTCCATGAAATGTATCCCTGGGGATGGAACAAAACATCGATTTCACTGTTCTCGTATTCTAGCCGAGAAAAGATTATTTATTTCTCATATCGGAAAAAGAAACATTCTTATCCGCCCCGTAAGATTACGTTGAACCGTACGGGACTCATTCTAGACCCAGACGGACTCTCCCAATCTATGGAGGTCCTCGTAATTCGTTCGGAAAAGCATATATAGTGCTTCATTCCGCCTTTGAGTTTACCCCCGCGTGATTTGGGAGTAAACAGAATTTCCCGACGTTGCGAAAAAAAAAACACGTCGTCGTTTTCGTCAGATTTCGGGGGGATTCCGGCGGGGAGAAAAACGAGCGATAACAATATTGATTGATGAATCGGCCTCTTACGGTTTCTTGAAGTACGAAATTTTTTATCGGGGTATAACGCCGAACGTTTTTCCATTTTGAGATGGGAAAGTTGGACAAAAACTTCGACATCGCCCTTACAACGAAATAAGGGCGGAGGAGATCCTTGGAGATCGGACGAGATGACAATGCGACCGTCTCAGGAATACATCGTGGTGAATCGAGCAAGACGTTCGTTGAATAAGAAGAAAAAAATAAACAAGTTGCGTATTAAATTATGCGAAGGATTTTGAAGAGTGAGTTTTCAGCGAGAGTTAAAGGAAGTTCTATCATACAACTTTTTTCAGATCTCTTTCTCTCGATATTACAGCCCTCCAAGTGTTAGGTCTAAATGAAGAATCTTCCTTTTAAATTTCAAGGTATTCCCTTTCCCTGGAAATAAAAATAAGGTATGAAAAAATTAACGCAATTAAAAGCAAAGTGGAATGAAATAGAGTACGATGATACCGTTTCTGATATAACTTATGGGGAAATTTTATAAATGATGTGTGAAACATGGCTTCAAAATGAGCCTTAATAAAACTATGAAATCTCATTTTTTTCGAATAGTAACCATACAATTTTGTGATGATATTTGGGTACATAAGTTTGCATATCATTATTCTAATAGGTAGTATAAGTTATATCATCCCCTTTGACCAAGTATCTAACAATCTTTTCTCTCATTCGCATTCGTGTTGGAATAGGTGGTCATTCTGCAACTTGTTTTATAATATACTATTCCATACCTATCAATACTGTTTTCAAAAAATTGTAAAGTGGAACCTAAATTTCCCAACATTTCACTTAATTGTAGTTATACCACATTTTCTCTGAGCCACCCATATCATAGGTACATCAAATTAGTGTAGAATTTGGCGAATAATTCAACTTTGTTTTAATATACGAGGATATATTCAATAATATACATTCGAAATAACGAAAGTGACATTCGTTTCCGGTAGAACCAGCAGTAGATTCTGTTTGAAAAAATTTTACAACTAGCTCAAACGCGCTGCTCCGCTAGCGTAATATTTCAATTTGATAGTTGATAGTTTAAAAGGGGTTACAGTCCACTGCGACCTTATGGTCTATTGTTTCCCCTGACAAAGCTTCACAGCTCGCCTTCCAGTCCCAGAGATCTTATGAAATCCAATATCTCGGAAGGCTTCAGTTAGGCTAATTCCTCACTCCTACAGGTCTCTTGACCAAAGCATTGTTTTCTTGGCTTACAATGCCAAAGCATTCTGTGACTAGGTGAATAGGAGTTTCTTCCTCCTCCCCACAGAATCTACCCTCGTCAGTATCCGATACGCCCATTCTCAGCAAGTGCTTCCTGAGGCGACAATGCCCTGTAAGAAAGCCAGTGAGGAGGTGTAGTTGGTTCTTACTGAGATCCAAATATTTTTTGGAACTTGCAGTTTCAAAATTCCGAAGGAACTTTTTGTAGTGATCCAACCCTGGGAGATTCTGCCAGAGTGTTTCTCTTTCAGTTTTCTCTTTCTCCAGCAATTCCTTGTCATATGTACATTTTCCTATACCACAGAAAGGTTCGGGGCCAGTGAGTGGTTTCCGCGCACCCTCTCTGGCAAGTTTGTTGGCCTCTTCGTTACCTGTGAATCCCGAATGACCAGTAACCTAGATTAAACAGACCTTATTTTTCTTGCCTACCTCATTGAGTTTGTTCCGGCATTCCCATGTCGACTATGAGTCGATGACATAGGAGTTCAGTGTTTTAATAGCAGCTTGACTATCTGAGTGAATAGCTATGATGCAATTCTGATAATTTCTCTCTAGATTAATATCTAGACATCTTTCTATTGCTAATATTTCTGCTTGCAGAATACTTACACAGGAGCCCAACGATAGTGCACACTTGGCTTTGGCCCCGTGAACCCCAGCGCCAGCTCCCGTGGTGGTTTTAGAAGCATCTATATATATTCAACAGTAATTTATTTGAAATTTTGGTCGGTGTATTCCCGCTCCCATTTCTCTTTTTTGCATAGCATCGTACTGAAGTTTTTCTCAGTACTTACTTTCTTGACCATTACATCACTAGGAAGGTTCGCAGATGAGATATAGTTACTCAGACTCTCTGACATCTAATTCTCTCATTACCTGCGCCTTCTTTAGATATTCTGAGGATGGCTTCATGGGCCATCCTGTCAATCACCTGATATTTCAATTTAAAACGGTACTGATAGGTCTGCAACATTCATAACCTCGTATCGAAGGAGAGACAGGCACGTGACTACGTGACAAAGCTCTCTCGCGTAGATTCAATAATTTCTTGCTTCATTTTTCATCAGGAATAAATGCCGCAGATAACAATCACATTCATTTTTGTATGAATTCATTCCATGCCAGTCAGGAGCCCTCTTCGAATTGAACATTATTTTGAATTGAACTGAAAATAAATTCGCTACATTATAGTGAAAGTTTCATCAAAATCGGTCATCTGGTTCCTGGGTCCATAGAAGACAAACAAACACAAATACACACATCCACATTCATAATATTAGTAGTTTGTGTACTCTGCAACAAAAATACAAAATCTTGAATTTGTATTACAATTCTTTCCTCAGAAAGTTCACTTAAAAAATCGCCCTGTATAATAAGATATTTTTTGCAGTTTCATGTTAACAACAATGAAAAATCAAAAAATCCTATTTGAAATCAAATTAAGTTATGTTAAGATTGATGTACAATAATTGATCTCTCAAGGTAATACAGTATCCTACACAATGAATTTATTTTATTTGGCTTCTCCACACTCTATCTAATTCATTCTTTGATCTGTCATTGATTTGAAGCTCAAAAAATTTCTTTTCCCAATGAATCCTCAACGAGTTTTCCCATAAATTTTTCTCATCTGTTCGAAATCAAAACTTATCACCCGACGTTCAATTTTTTCTTACGGCAGCCTATGGTAATTGCTCCTTTCGCAGACAATTCTCCAGCAGGCATTATAATTCAATTCGACTCCGGGCCATCTGGAGAAATGAAGAAATTCCTTTCATCAGGACCCGGCGGAAATAAGATGTCATTACCGGCCTTTTCGATAATAAAAAATTGGATTGTGTTCGTATACACAGTCGAACTTCGAAAACTCGAATAGAGGAACGATATGAAAAAAAAATGGAGTTATGAAGAATAGCGAAGATGTTGGAAAAACTGTGTTATGTATGTTTGAGTGAATATTAAGGAGTTTATGCAGGTTTTTCTTCTCATGGACCTGTGATCTATCAGAGACGCTAAGAGCAGAGTACACAAGAAATCGGAAAATGCAAGGAACGAGGGGCACATGATGTGAAATATACTGCTCCATAAAAATGCTAAGGAAGTTAAGAAATTTTTTGACGTTTCTAAAAGTTGTCGATTCTTCTCCACCCTCTAGAAACACCATTTATAACAATCTCGGAAGTGTATTAAAAAAAAATTATTTTAACAATACTAATATTCAATCTTGTGTCATTCACCGTTTAGAAGTTACGCGGGAATTTCTTCTGTCTTCGAATATATGATAGCACTGGTAGCCATTGGATAGGTGTAGTTCGGATGGTTCTAGTAATTATACTCATTGATAAATTGAGCTGTGCGTCGATTTTCTGAACATGAACACTATTGAGCCAAACTGGGCAATAATATTCAGCGGTGGAAAAAACCAGGGCAAGGGCTGCTGTGCGAAGAGTAGTCGGGTCAGCACCCCATGACGTACCAGCAAGTGTCTGTAGAATGTTATTTCTCGTTTTCAGCTTCATCCTTAAGTCATCCAAATGTGCTTTGTAATTCAGAGAGGAATCTAATTTAACACCTAAGTATTTGGGAGTAAAATTGGGTTTCAAAGGAAAGTTTCCGAAAAGGACATTTAATTTTCTAAATTTTTGATAGTTATTCAAATGAAATAACGAAACCTCGGATTTATTCGGATTTAGACACAAACGCCAGATAATTTTTCAAAATATTCAGATCAGAAGTTAAATTTTCCTCAATACTTTGAAAATCAATATGTAGGAAAGGGAGTGCAATATCGTCGGCGTAAATGAATATCACATAAATATAAATTGAAAAGAAGGGGTGCTAAAACAGATACTTGTGGAAGAACATTGTTCAAAGTTTTGAAGTTACTATTATTATCATCAACAAAAACACGAAATCTTCTATCCGACACTATATTCTCTAATAGACAAATCATCTTTCCACATTTAAGATGTGTATAAAGTTTATAGATCAAACCATCTTTCCATACCGTGTCGTAGGCAAACGATAAATTCATGAAAGCTGAACCTGTTTTTAATTTGTTATCGAAACCTGATTCGATAAATGTGGTCAAACTGAGAACCTGATCATCGCAATTTCTATTTTTCGTGAAACCCTGATTGGATTATGGGATATAAAAAGGGTCGCCTAGTGAGGACGAATCAATCGGTATCCGAACAGAATGGCGTACAGTTGTGAATTATCGAAGTTAATAGTGGCGAGAGTAGATAATAAATAATTGTGTGAATAAATTTGAGAGAATAGTCTGACGACTGGATATATTGACATTGGACTTGTTGAGGAAGAAGACGGAACAACAACTTTGCACCCTCACATCTCCGAAAGGTTGTCGTGATTCAAATGTCATACCGAACTTCGTCCGCTTTAAATTAGAGTAGTCTGTATACATGAAATAGTGTAGTAATTGTGGAAATGAATTAGAGTTTTGAAGCAGAGACAATTTGATTACTCTGAAAACGTTGACTCACTTTTACAAGCGTCTATGCAAGATGCTCTTTGTTTCTGACCGTTAGCGTTGGGTTTGTTGAAAAAAAGTCGTTACTTGTTACAGTTGAGTCCTGTATTTAATTATTTCGAAACGTACTAAGCTACTAAATTTTCAGAAGAGAACATAGGCAAATTTAATAAATGTGTAGCATGGTTGCATACTATTCCTTCATTGGAAGGCGTTCGAGGACGAGCCACGTTGTCGATTATAAATTGAATCGGCAAACTTGGCGCATTTCGAAGATCGCGAAACTTAATCCATTGAATTTGGGCCAAGGGTACGTAGCAATTAAAACGGATTTACGGTTTGATCAAACTTCGCGTAAATTACACAAGTAGCGAAATGAATGGAAAATCGTCGAATCATTCTACGCGGCGGAAACAGGAAGTTGGTGGGGATCGATCGGAGCTGCATGACATTAGGATAAGCTGGAAAATGCAAAGGTTTTTCGGATAAAGACGGTAGGCGTCTAGCAATGCATGAAATTATTACTGTATTCTGTTTAGGTTCAATTGCATCGAATGAACCCGACGATTGAGATTATGGAGGCGTGGTCTATATGCTGCCCATTCGATTAATTCGAAACTTAAAACTCGGAATACGTAATGTACAAGGTGTTGTACCAAGTTTGACGGTCTATTAGACGTTTCCGGAGAACTGGTCTTATTTGGAATCTGAAAATTGGGATTATGATATTGTTCGACATTATCAACCGATGTTTAAAATCGGGGTTGTGCTGATTTTGTTAAATTACTTTGAAGGACTGTTTCCAGATAATTGAGTTGGAGAAGGTAGTGTGAAAACATTTATTGACATCATTCACAATCATAAAATGATTACAAATATTGAAGTCATCTATAAACTCAGAGTAAATTATTCAACTAAAAACAGTGGTAATCTAGAGAAGTTCAAAATGAGAGGTCAAATGAAGTCAGACTTAGACTTTGAGATAGTTCCATTAATTCAAAATTAAACTCAAGATTTACAGTGATAGATAAATCCAAGTTTATTGCGAGAGCCTCGTTATTCCATCAGAAAAACAGAAGGTTGAATATTGAATCATTAGAGTAGGCTGGGTTGTAATGAAAGTGAGATCAGGCATCAGAGGAGATACGTGTATTGAAAACTTGGTAGTCTAAGTCTGTTCTTCATTGAGATTATTACAGTATGAGAATATCATGATCGAGAAATCTATAATGTTGGTATATAAGAGAAAGCTAATTAATCAATCGAGATGACATTTACAGTTGAGATCATACTTGTTAAGTGGTTCAGATGAATGAAATTGAGAATGTCTTATTTATAATGGGGATATCATACCAGTTGAATGGTTTTACCAAGATTAGAGGAGACCGCTCAAGGTGAAGCAGGGACTGAGACTGTCAATCAGGTTCAATGTTTAAACTACTTGATCGTTCAAATACTTCAGAGAAGTTCACTTAGTTTTATCAAGAGAGAAGACTGATTCCCTGATTCACCTTCGCGTTTGAGGATTTTCATTCATCTGAAACTCGGGAACAATAATTAGCAAGTGTTATGAGAAGTGAATAGTTGAGAAATGAGATGAATTGATTAAGAGAATGAGATGCAATCAGTATTTATTACCAAAGTAACATGAGAATGTTCGTTTTTGGAGCAAGTAATCTTCTTCATGTGAGGAGTCTATACCAAAAAATATATCTTAGAGGATTCAAATACATTATTTTAACGCAATAGAGATCTTATTAAAATAAAGCGAGAGAGGATTACCAATATTTTCATAGATTTTCATGATCTGAAACATGGACAAACTTTCAAACTTCATGATAAGCAGGAAAATAACATGGAGACTGCAACATTTAATGATTCTGACAATTCACCTACTTTTATGATTACTTACTTCAAGAAATGAATGAGATGAATAGTGATTTTGCGAGATGACTTTGAAAATTCTTATTTACAAGATTAGCACAAGATGAGAGAGGAGGTCTATTCACAGGCAGAGCTGGATTACAAAAGGGGACGATTAATTGATTCAATTAATCAACATGAGTTAATCTGTCAGCTGATTAATACATAGGGGAGGTAAATTTGGCGCAAGCAGTCAATCAGCTAACCATAGAGCTGTACGGAGTGGCGTGGACGTGGCGCTGCGACGTAACCATAGGCGTAGATGCAAATGAGGTCTGAGAGGTGCGATGCTCAATTTTCAACAACCGAGCTGAAATATTCTTGATGCCTAACCACTTTCAGTTATATAGGGAATGAAAAAAAATGTTCTGTTTTCTCGTTTCCAATTTTGATAGAGTATTCTAATCTGAATACATTCTTATTCAAATCGTTGGATTCGTCGAAATATTTTTCAAAATATCGAGAAAAAACTGAAGAAAAAAGGGGGATAAGAGTATTCGGTATTGTGTTGAATATTCCTATTTTAAATATCTTAAGCACAAACCGTTTTTTACATTCGTGAAGTCGAAGACTGTGGAAATATTGCAAATTTCTAGAATTTTGAAAAACTCGTTACCGGGTGTTCCAAATGTTGGCTCAAAAATTGGGATAAAGATTGGCCGATAACTTTCGTTTTTCAAATAAAAATCCAATTTTTTATGATTGCGTTCAATTCTACAAAAAAAATAATGATAGTGTTCTAACATATCAATGCTCCTAAAAAGGATAATTCTTGAGTTATTTAGGATTTTCTGATTTTGTCTTACGTACAGTCAAATTCATAAAATCTGGTTTATATCAACAATGATCTTCGCGCATAAAGATAAATTATTTCAACAATTTCTTAATTTATTTATCATTGTTGATATGAAACAGATTCATTGAATATGACTCTAGGTACGACATAAAATCAAAAAATCCTAAATAACTCAAAAAATGTTCATTTCGGGAGCATTAACATGTTAGAACACTATCATTATTGTTCTTCTCAGAATTGAACGCAATCATATAAAATTGGGTTCAAATTCGAGAAACAAAAGTTATGGGCCAATCTTGATCCCAATTTTTGACCCAACATTTGAAACACCTGACCAAAATTGAAAACGTTAACACAGAAAAAAAAATTTTCATTTCATTTCTCGAGAAATAATTGAAAATATTCTGTCCAGGACTTTTTTAGGCAACTTATTTTTGATACAATAGACTCCCTCCCGTCCGGTGTCGGATAGTCCAGCCCGATGTGTGAGAGTCTCACTCAGCTGTTGTGTTGTTTGCTTTTCTGACCCGATTTTATTTCGCAATCGCCAATCGTAAGCATAGGCTGTAAATCTACCTGAGATTGGTCTGTTTGTACACTTTTTTTCTGGTTTTTCATATTTCAATTTGTTCATTTGATGAGATACTACCCAACACTGGGCAGTACGAAGTCTGCCGGGTCGATAGTTTATTATAATGTAGGTTTAATTCTATCATCAGCTAGGTGAAGGTCGATTTAAGTTCGGATCTTAGACTATTATTGTTTCAGTTTTTTGATCTATCATCAGCTAGGTGAAGGTCGATTTAAGTTCGGATCTTAGACTATTATTGTTTCAGTTTTTTGATTTTGTACAACAAATACCAAAACAATGATTTAGATAAACAAGTGAGTAAACAAATTTTTTCTCTTCGAGATAGGTGAGGAAAGGAAAAACTCCTGAAACAATCTCCGAAATCCCTCATCCTTCTTGGAGCAGTATATATAACACGTTATCTTCCCGACTTGCAGCTTCAACCCAGATTCGAATTTCCAAATACAGACGTCAGACCCTGAGGCCGGGGAGGTATTGTTGAAGGTCCGCCGAGAGATCGGTGGCTCCTTAATCCTGCATTGTGGGGTAAATTAAATTATTCCGCGAGATGGTCGACGACTCTAATATGCAACCCAGTATTTACCTCGGAAGATTTCGGCGGACGTTCTCGGGGAGAGAAGGCGGATCTGGCCATAATCACGAACTGCGGGTTGTAAACTCGGGACTGGCGTCACGTGACCGGTCCTTTGTTCATGATTCGGGTATTGCGGTCCGGCGGAGGTTTATTATTTTCGATTTGGACCGGGGTAGTTTCGGTTCTTTTGTTCCCCGCTACCCGTGTGTACTGGATGCACTCGGAATCTGAAACAGGATTACACAATGAAAGTCTCAAACTTCATCAATCTTGAATTGGTTGAGGCTTTCGCGGCCGAGATAGAACAGAAATTTCCAAGGGACATCAGCGAGCTGTTTAAAATATCCCTTACATCATCCTATTTCAACTTCAACCAGGAAATATACGAACAAACCTATGGAATATCAATGAGTAATCCACTTGCCCCAGTGGTAGCGAACTACTTCATGGAGAAATTAGAAGAGAAAACTCTGAATACCGCACCTCTCAAACCGAAAGTATGGTTTCGATATGTAGATGACACATTCGTCATATGAAGTCATGGAAGAGAAAAGCTCAATGAATTTCTGACACACATAAATAACATGCACCCAAGTATACAGTTCACAATGGAATTAGAAGACCAAAACAGAAATTTGGCTTTCCTTGATGGACTTGTCACACGGAAGGAAACTACTCTAGGACACACTGTATACCGAAAACCTACACACACGGACAGATATCTACACAACACCTCAAATCATCATCCATGCCAACGTAAAGGGATAATCAAAACGCTAGTCGACAGAGCGAGAAGAATTTGTGAGCCAGAACAACTAGCAACCGAGTTAGAACACTTGAAGCGCGCTCTCATGGCTAACGGCTACACGAAAAACGACATCGATAGATACATCAAACAAAGGCCTGAACACAACAACGACAATGTATCACGTCGCCAAGAATCGGAAACAAAAGCATTCTTGCCGTTTATCCCACGGGTGACAGATAGAATCGGACGAATTCTGGGGAAACATAACATTAAGACAATATTCAAACCGTCGAAGAAGATCAAGGACCATCTCAACTCCCCCAAGGACAGAAGGGATACACTCAGTACACCAGGTGTATACCGAATTTCGTGCAGCTGTGGAAGTGTATACATCGGTACAACGAAGCGATCCATCAATACGAGGATCAAGAAACACAAGGCCAATTGTAGACTGGGTCATTCAGAGAAATCCGCCGTCGCAGAGCACACACTGAACAACACGAATCATGCAATAGAATTCGACAAAACCCAAGTGCACCACTACCGCATACTACCCCAGGCTCTACAGGGAAGCAATCGAAATTCATAAACACCCAACGAATTTCAATAAATCGGAGGAATCTTTGAAAATCAATAGAACATGGGTGCCAGTACTCAAAAACACAAAACCACTTCCCTATAATAATAACCGGGTTCATGAAGTGAATGAAGATCGGGAACCGGTTGTGAACCGGTCGGACACCGGCGCGCGTTCGTTATCGGGACGAGACCGGTCAAGCGCAGCCACGCCCCCCGAAAGAGGTTATATAAGGAAGTACAATCTGCGTCCCCGTCACACTCAGGCAGTTCAGTCCAGTGAGAACATCTCCTGAAATATAACTCCTGAAGATGCCAGACACTCGAACTGGCGAAACGTCGAGAACTAATCTACGACGACAGCCTAAATGCTCGAAAGAACATGTCACATTCATCAATCTTGTTATTCCCATGATGACAGCAAACAATTTTTAAGCTATTGCATAGCTTTTATCTCAGGCTTCGAGCGCGGCGACCGAATGTAGAAATTCCGTAACGAAAAAACCTAACAGCCGTGTATCGTCGGTTCAGTTCGGCAGACTTCGGCACGGTGTTTGGGTGCTTGCGACTAGACGGATTCGTGGAGCCACTTTAGCAGTGCAAAATGGAGTCGGCAATCTCGCTGTTCCCATTGAATTACGAACGGCTATTTGCCGTTCATCGGATAGAAAATGTATAGCCAAACGCAAACATTATGAACTTCAGTTCTGGATCTAACTATACATAAGTCGCAGGGTGGAACTTTTGACGAAATAGTCTACGAGTTTAGTAAATCACATTCTCAGGAACTCGTCTATGTTGCAATCTCTTGGGTGACTTATAGTGAAAAATTGTATATTACGACAAAAAAGAATATTCTGCATTCATGTTTTATCATAATCGAAGGCAAGCTGCATCGACTGCATCTTTGTTGCAAGAATTCAAAAGACCGTCTTTAAATAGTGTTCAAACGATAGCTCAAAGTGTCTAAGATTTCATAAGTAATAAAAATGACCTTTCAATAATGACTCTCGATTGCCAGTGTCTACATAGACACAAATACGATTTACAACATTCAGTTACGAGATAAACCAATGTGTTACTTCTTACCGAAACATGCATGACGCGTGATAATCCGATTGAAATACCTAATTTCAATTGTATTTTTCAATTCAAACCAGATACTGTTCCAAAGGGTGGGGTAGCTATTTACCAAAATAGTTATAATGTTACTAATATTATGACTCCGAATATTGAAATAAATATTGAAGACGTTAGCGATGGTAATGTTAGACGCTCTTTTGTTGGAGATATTTGTGCATGCTTATGCAAACTTAGAAATGACCTACACATAGTCATGGTAGCAATTTACATTTCTCCGAATCCAAAATTGGACGAGGTAGAGCGTTTTATTCATCGCACTTTACTGGAGTACACTGAAGAAGGGTCGAAAGTACTTGGTACAAATGGTAATAAATTTCCATTTATCTTGACTGGCGATTTCAACATTAACTTCGCTGATAGAAAATCAGAGCGGTTGACAACTTTTCTTTCGGAAAATTTTAATTCAAAAATGAATAATGATCCACAAGAATCCACAACAAAATATGGGACCACTATTGACGCAGTATTTTCCAGATATTCAGAAGACATTAAGTCTCAAACTTATGTTTCTTATTTCAGTTACCATAAACCTATAGTTTCAATGATAAACATTCCTGAATAACCTACATGTATTGTGCGATAAATAAATATTCTAAATCAACAATATTATCTTCTTATTTTTGAATAGATACTATGCAATAGTTTTACCGCGGCAGTCCTCGAGTGCCACACGTATATTTTTTATCAATTCTTTTTGAAAATTGGAATTCTTGAAATCAAATAGTGAAAATTATTGTGATCCGCAATTCTATAATTCCTACCACCATTATAAACGAGTACAAAAAGACGCTCAAAATCCCCTCAAATAAGATTAAGATTGACTTACTATAATACAAAATAAGCGTCTTTTTCTGGAAGCAGTAGAAATTAACAGACATAAGAACAGAACAACATTAACATACAGACAGACACTGAAAAACTAAATAACATATATTGTTACATCATCGACCTACACCAGAGGGCGCAAGATGCACATGAGGGAGGAATTAGAACATGAGACCAATTAGTTGCATATGAAATCTATATGAAAAGAAGAATAAATGTAAACCCTGCTGTTAGTTGTTTAGAGGTTAACTTTTCCGAATTACGCCATTGTTAAATACCAGTTCCGGCCTAATTCATTCCTTCAAAATTTTCTTCTGAACCAACCAGTAGTAGTAAATAAGTATGATGCATTATCACCATAATTGAGAAGGGTTTCTTTTCAACCAAATCTTTTCCTTTTGCAGGACTCCAGAACAATGTCCAAGCGTCGTTTCCCTGCTGGCCGAAAGCTACAACCCCCACGTCCGGTACGGGGCGGCGATGGCCCTGGGTATAGCCTGCGCCGGCACCGGTCTCAGAGAGGCCATCGCCCTGTTGGAACCCATGATGATCTTCGACTCCGTCAATTTCGTGAGACAGGGCGCCCTGATCGCTTCGGCCATGATCCTCATCCAGCAGACCGAGCAGACCTGCCCCAAGGTGTCGTTCTTCAGGAAGACCTACGCCAAGGTCATTTCCAACAAGCATGAGGACGTCATGGCGAAATTTGGAGCTATTCTGGCACAAGGTAGGTTGATTCGGTGAAGAGCTTGCAGATCCTTGGGTGTTCGCCAAAAATACCTTCACAAAAAATTCGATAGACTGATTGACCTGTTAAAATTCCTTCATCAAGACCCAATCCTTAAACGATTTTCAAATATGAGACGGAACATAGCTATGAGAGGATCATCAAATTTTTCTGAGTATATTAAAAACAAATATGGGTTTCTTGGCTATTTCGTCTCCTTTCGTCGTATCTATTGCATCGCTTTGGTTGGGGAATTTCGTTAGTTTGAGTATTAATCTGAGCCTGGTGTACCCCAGGGATCTTATCTTGACCTACCTCTATTCCTGTTGTTTATCGAAGATTATACCAGTGTGGATGACAAGATGAGACTGTGGTTTGCAGATGATTTTAGACTTCTTCTCAGAGTGATTTGTTTGTAGAATTGCCTTGCATTGCAGAGTGCAATAATAGAATCATTGAAATAGAGTAATACAAAGTCTGAAATGTCAAACCAGTTCTCTTATAATACGGATGGTTTCCTATTTATTATGATTTTTCGAGACGTTAAACAAAAGCACCCCTTCAAGAAAAATAGAGTTATCGAAACATAAATAGACGCCTAACTCGAAAAAAGTTGACCTTATTCTGACATTTACTGCGCATTCACAAAAGATTTTAACTTAAATAAAGTACAGCCATATTTAAATAAAATCACTCATTCTGACAGTTCTCCCAATCTTCTGTGTTGAACAAGTTAACACAAGTGTCGAAATAAAGGAAATGTCATAATAAAATTGACAAGAAATAAGGCGTTTCGTTAGCTCAAATATCCGACGAATGTAAGGGATATTTTATTCAGGATTCTTCAATAAAGTTATTTCTGTATTTGAGTTTCGTCAACCGTTATAGACTTTATGTTGTAGTCTTTTTAATGGCTCTGAAACGTACAATTATATATGTACCAGTTTGTGACACAAAAACAACTGAAAGGGCAAAATAACAATATCCTGAATAAATTTTTTAATTTTTAGTTTAGGTGCTTCTTGAAAAATATTCTCATTTACAGTTTTTAATATGATATTATCGTCATATGTGATGCTGATTAGAATTTGAAAAACGCATTCGAAGAACAATCTTGAACTGAGTTTCAATAATACATAATGTTCAATCCTTGAACTCATGAATCTGAAAATAGAATTATCGATGGAATTGGGGAAGAACAATGGTAGTTTGATAACTACCAGTTGTTTTATTGATGGAATGATCATCATCTTGTCTAATTGGAATCATTTTCGTCTAATAAGCTTTTTTTAAATTTGGTGCAACACCTAATATTCTTACTAGATGTGAATTGAAGTGGAAAGAGTGAAAATATTTGTAAACATGCTCGGCTACCGCTTTATTATTTTGTTTTATTTCAAGGTATAATCTGACAATTTATTTCTTGTTGACTTATTCGGTGTTTTATGTAAGTACTTGTTTGTAAAATGTAAGGCTGACGGCAGTCGTTCCAAAATATTTTAGAAAATTCGGTACTTTGCAATTCATTTTCGTTCATATTCAGTCTTTGTGAAAATTTTCTAACAGTGTCAAATTTTTGTAAAAGTTTTTTCGGACCTCCCAAAAAATATTTAGAGAGAAATAGTTAGAGGTAGATGTTAAGTTCGAATGCTTTTTCCAAATTTAATTATTGATTCTCAAAAATACAGTTTTGTTGTTCAGATTGCCTCATTTCCTTGTTGTTTTGATTCATATTCGTTGAAATATTTTTAATCTGGGGAACTTATTTTCTAGAATACTATGGGCAATGAATTTGGAGAGGAATTGAATTTGTTCCATAAATTCAAAGCTCTTTTCTCTATATGCGAATATGGGGAGGGACAATATTTGAGAGGACTGGTAACCAAGGAGTAGGTGTAGATCTGAAGGTACCAGATCTGAAGGTACCAGTGATAATTCTCGTAGAAAAATCAAGTTGGGCAAATTTTCTTGAACACACATGAAAATGAGCACTGTTTATCAAATTGTGCGACAATATTCAGCAGCAGGCTAGCGCTGCCGTACGAACTGTTTTTGCATTAACGTCCCATGAAGTACCAGGTAGTTGCTGAAGGATGATATTTCAAGTTTCAAGCTTCAAACGCAGATTCACTCCGAGATATCCATAAATAAAATTGTTTCGAGAAAGAAGAACCGAAAGTAACATTCAATTTTCAATATTTCTGATGATTGTTCAGAAGAAAACTTGAAACCTCGATTTTATCATAACTTCGAAATAGTATATTTCAAAACAAGTATATATTCTTATGAAAATAGAGAGCTAAAATAATACAATAAATGTTGAAACAAAAAGTACCTAAGCTGAGGTAAAAAAAGAACGGGGTATCATAACATTCTTCGTATGATACTATAGAATCATACGATACTATCATCACTAGTATCATACTATACTATAGAGCCACCTGCCACCCCGTAAAAAAAAATAACATAAAATATTAAATATCAGGAAAAATCTTGAAGGACATCAGTGTGAGATCATCTTCATGTTATCCGTCGATAGATTCTTCCCAAAACGGAGATAACGACCCAAGATGAAGTCGCCCAAATTCAAATTTGGGCCTTTAACTCGAAAACAAAAGAAGATAGAGGAATGCAGTTGATGGCATTATCAGTTTCTCTAAAAAAGACCACCGTAACGATTCATTTTCCTCTATTTTTCACGATTATGAAGTTGTAGTTCAAGTATCACCATTTTTGCCCACTCTTTATACCTATTGCTGGTTTTTCTGGAAAACCAAAAGTCTCTATAACCCGAGCGAGCATAAATTCTACTCCATTTCTTTAATTCATTATTGACTGGTCCCAGAGAAATTAAAACCTCACATTGTTAACGGAACGAAAAAAATATCCATTACTGACTAATGCCATCCATTTTCTGGACAATAAAACTGAATGTTGAATAACGAATGGTTCCAAGACAGCGACATTGCCTTGCTTTCCTGCATTTTCCGCCTCGATCTCCTAAAGTTCTGTTCCACGAGTTATTAATCAAATTCGAATGAATAATGAAGTTTGTTCTGCACTCCGAAACATACCGGGTCTCCTATCGGATATCCAATGGCTGGTAAAATTCAATGATTCTCGGAACGATCTTTCCGCTAATTCATGTTTGAAACTGCACGAGGCTCGTACTTCATTACGGATGCTTTTCCTTTTATGTTTTATAATGAATCCTATTGAAATTTTCGCATATTTATATTACATTTCGAGTTGTTTCGTCGCTATACGAACTCGCGAATCTTTCCCAATTCGATTCTCGTTTGATGAAGAAGATCTGATATTCTACCTGGTATCGAAAAACTTCGTTAAAGGACCTTTTAGTGAAAACAATCATTATCTTTTAAATCCTTCGCTTCAATATGGTTTTTTCTTATTTATTATTTTTCATCAGTACATTCGCTGAATGTTTTTGTCCGTCTTGCTTGGAAGTTTTGAATAATTCTGTGCAGCATACATGCGTTTCAATACATCACCGAGATTATGGTAACATTGTAGTTTCAACTAACTTGACTAAATTTGAAAAAAAGAAGGAGGTTTTCAATTCGACTGTATTTTTTATGTTTGTCACCTCAGAATTTACGATTGGGTGAACGGATTTTGATGATTTTTCATATTTTAAAGTTGGTGCTTGCCTGTTTTAGTTAGTCCAGTTCTGAAAATGGCATCTATAAAAACACCAGAAAACTCTCAAATTTGCATTGGATATATGCGTGACAAATAGACGAATAACTCAATATCATGCCAACAGATTCCATTAATTTGGAGGAGTGTACTTCAGGTATAGTTTGATGAAAGTTTGGTTAGTCTTATTATGGGATCTTTTTTATGGCCTTTAGCTAGGGTAAAAGCTCAATAGCCGGCCAGTTCTTAGGGGTGCCAGCGATTGTTGAACTTTAACCAACTCAAAAACCCTTCGCAACTGCTTCACTGGATCCCCAACGACGCCTATTCCATCCAAGCAACTTGTTTCGGCCAATGAGACTCAAATTACTATCTCAGTGTTGGGTACTACACGTTTTGAAATTGGGTTTGTAAGAGGCGCCTCACTTTTGTACTCAAGCAGTAAAGTGTACCACTTCAAATGAGGCTGGGCGTTCCGAGCGTTTATGACGCTATAGGGAGTCAGGACAAAATTTGTTCTACCACATACTGTGTCACTGTGACGCTCGCAAATGGGTCGATGCAAAAGGAGGATAACGTCGTTAGAGTTTAAGTTGAAGCGATGGGGAAGGCACAAATCTAGAATGCGTATTAATTGTTGGAAGAGAAAATAGAAGGAAGGTGAGCGTGTGAGGTGGAATGTCGCGTAATATTTCTTCGATTCGAGTAACACCGAATATGGGGGGGTATATTGTATATAGTTAAACGAAATAATTGGAACTTACCGTGATAATATATTCTCATTCAACCAAAAAATTTGAAGTACATTATAATAGTTTGTCCGTTCGTTCAAGAACGAATTGTTTTAAGTTTGGGGAACCCAATATCATTGGAATATTGAACTGGAGTGGTTTCTGGACCATGTTTCGAAAATATTCCTATAGACCTATAGAACAGGCCTGGATATTTTATCTTAAAATTGGAAAACCTGTCTTTAAATATACTCCCCGTCAATAAATTCCGGACAGGCAGAATTTTTGGCAAATTTAACACCCAGTATCTTTTTCGTGGTTCTCCGATTTTGTTGAAATTTTCACCAGGTGTAGATGTAGAATTGGGTTTGTAATATTAACCTGAAATTTACTTTGCAAAAATACCTGTACTTTATTCGTTATACAGGGCGAAACAAAATCATGTTTCATACCCTTCATTTCTAAACACCATGTGGTGAATTTGAGGCGGAATATTTGATATCATTAAGTTTAAATTTGAAGAGTGACCCTTTCTTAACAAGAAGTTTTTTGACTTACGTCAGTATCTGCTTTTGAAAAAAGATACACATTTTCAAAAAGTGTGCATTTTTTCAATTTTTATAACAATTTAAAACATACAATACCTTATCGACTAGTAAACAAAACAAACATCTGAAAATTAATAGCGTGTATTTCCACCTCGCTTTCTCATCATTTCTACCATACGACGTGGCATACTTTCAATGCATTTACGAATTGCTTCTGGGGTAATATTTCCCCAACAATTTCTGTTAATGCAGAACAATGCTAGGCCTCACGTTGTACGGGTTGTAACAGAATACTTTAAAGAGTCGAATATTCAAACGATTCGTGTGGCCAACCAGAAGTCCGGATTTAAATCCAATTGAACATCTATGGGATATGCTAGGTAGACATGTTCGAAATCGGCAGCCCAACACCTTGCCGATGTGGAGATACATGCTATTAATTTTCAGATGATTTTCACAGGATGTTTAGAAATGAAGGGTATAAAACAAGGTTTTGTTTCGCATAAACTACTGGTATTTTTGCAAAGTAAATTTCAGGTAAATATAACAAGACCCTTATTGTTCCCTGTTCCGTATGTCCCACGTCTTGGTGACGTAACCAGGGTTGTGGGTTGATCCTCAAGAAGGTCTTGGACTACTTTCTACCCCTCCCTTATACAAGTTACAGGCAGAGAGTCCATGCCCCTTGGCTTTTTCGAGAATAGATCTATGAGAGTTCGGTATCGACAGTTAACTAATATTACTGTAGGTCATCCATCCGAAAATCCAAGGTTTCCAATAAAGTCCGTGTACTCTGGATGAAGTAGCAGCTAGAAATTTTTTGGTGTAGAATTGGATGATGTTTAAGTACACTCGAAATTTTGCTTAATGCATCTTATATTAAAAAAGTTATGATCAGTACTACCTGATACGAACCGCGTGGTACTAGCGCCCTCTATGAGAGTCAGGCATAAAAACGAATTCACTGGAAGTATCAGCTTCCAAAACATATATATATATATATCTATATATATATATATATAATATAATATATATAATTTCTTTACAAATCACAGAAAATGTGTATATTTTTTTTCTTCAACGCATTTTTCAGTTTTCTTTTTTTTGAAAAGCCTATATAATAATGTCTTTATTTCCCACCCATACATGTTAACTACAGATCGAAAGATCCAAAAGCATAGAATACAAGTGGAAATCACAAGGGGAAGTTCACCAATTGGTGATCTACCACTCAACCCTTGGTACATTTATCAAGTACAATCAGGAAAAAATTAAATCTAACAACTAAATGAAAAATTAATCCTTGAATATATTGCTAAGATATGAGTAACAAATCAAAACAATATACATGTACACACATTCGGAAACATCCCAGCAAGAATAAAGCAGCAGCTAGCCAATAATACAGACCTACTGTGAAAGCAAATATATTTTCAAACTTTTCTTGAATTTTCCACAATTAAATCGTTTGAATTCAGACGGTACCGCATTATGCATTTTATATATATTAAACCTAAAACTTCTCTCAAAGATGGAAGTTTTGTGCATAGGTGCCGACAATAAATCCCTATTTCTCACATTAATATTGTGGACATCTGTTCTGAATCTGATTTTGTTATATAGATAAGGGGGATTTTTGTGTAGAATAATTTTATGATATAAGCACATACAATGAAACATGAAAGTATTTTTCATAGAGAGGAGCCACTTCAAATCTTTCAACTTATGAGAAACATGATCATACTTTCTTATACCGAAAAAAAATCGAATGCATGAGTTCTGAACACGTTGCACTCTGCCCAACATATCTTGATCGATACATGTGCCATATACTTCGGAACAGTAATTGAACTGCGATAATACCAGAGCCTCACACAGCTGCTTTTTTATGGGAATGACAGGCATGTTCTGTGGGGATAAAGCAGACGGAGCGCCCCAAACGCTCTCCGAATATTCCGCAAAATGTGTTCTTGGAATCTGAGGGACCTATCAAGAATAAGTCCAAGGCTCTCCGCAGAGTCAGAAATCTCAACAGTATCTCCACCTATTGTGAACTTCAAATTTAACATAGAATGTTCGATACCAGACTTGCTCCCAAAAATGAGGATTTTTGATTTCTTGGAATTCAACACAAGAGAATGCTGGGAGGCGTTGGAAATTGCATCAATGTCTGAGTTCATCTTGATATTAGCATCTTGAATATCCTCAATTGAGTAATGAAAGTATAATTGTAAGTCATCAGCAAACATATGCAAGTTATAGTATCTAACAAACTTGTGGAACTGGCTGGTGTACACTAAAAATAAAAGCGGACCAAGCACTGAACCCTGTGGCACCCTCGACAGGACAGTTCGAGGGCTAGAAGATCTGACACCCAATCTCACACTCTGCTTGCGATCTGTTAGGTATGACCTGAAGAGCATGAGGGATTCATCAGAAATACCAACCGAGGACAGTATATTCAAAAGTAAATCATGTCTATAAGAAAAAGAAAATTCTTTGCCTTTACGAAGGCACATCGAGAACATTTTTGAAACATAGATGAATTCAAAATAGTAATCATCGAAATGAATACCATTTTCAATTCCCAGGCTCAGAGATCTTTTATCATGAGGTTGGAGAAATGATATTAGATTTTGTCACTGACATGAGAGATATACCGGTTTCGGCCTTGTTGAGCCTCATCAGTATCCCGCACATCTTCAGGACAAAATCTTCATAAAAAACTTCAAAATTTATAGCAATTGGTTGTGAAGCAATGAGTAAAATATTACAAAGTACTAAGGTGGTGACATCCAATTGCGTCAAAATGAAGTTTCACATCTCCAATCAAATGCAAAAAAAGAAATCTGTACTTCCTCTTTCACTGAATGAGATTTTAGCAGTGGCTCTATTGAGGGCCCGCTTGCTAGTTTCTCAAAGTGATGGAAACGCCCAATTCTTTTGTGACTGTGAAGCCTGATGTTTTTAAGAAAAAGAAAATTCTTTGCCTTTACGAAGGCACATCGAGAACATTTTTGAAACATAGATGAATTCAACTTAGTAATCATCGAAATGAATACCATTTTCAATTCCCAGGCTCAGAGATCTTTTATCATGGTTGGAGAAATGATATTAGATTTTGTCACTGAGATGAGAGATATACCGGTTTCGGCCTTGTTGAGCCTCATCAGTATCATCCCGCACATCTTCAGGACAAAATCTTCATAAAAAACTTCAGAATTTATAGCAATTGGTTGTGAAGCAATGAGTAAAATATTACAAAGTACTAAGGTGGTGACATCCAATTGCGTCAAAATGAAGTTTCACATCTCCAATCAAATGCAAAAAAAGAAATCTGTACTTCCTCTTTCACTGAATGAGATTTTAGCAGTGGCTCTATTCAGGGCCCGCTTGCTAGTTTCTCAAAGTGATGGAAACGCCCAATTCTTTTGTGACTGTGAAGCCTGATGTTTTTAAGAAAAGAAAAATTCTTTGCCTTTACGAAGGCACATCGAGAACATTTTTGAAACATAGATGAATTCAAAATAGTAATCATCGAAATGAATACCATTTTCAATTCCCAGGCTCAGAGATCTTTTATCATGAGGTTGGAGAAATGATATTAGATTTTGTCACTGAGATGAGAGATATACCGGTTTCGGCCTTGTTGAGCCTCATCAGTATCCCGCACATCTTCTCAAAAACATCAGGCTTCACAGTCACAAAAGAATTGGGCGTTTCCATCACTTTGAGAAACTAGCAAGCGGGCCCTGAATAGAGCCACTGCTAAAATCTCATTCAGTGAAAGATATCTCTCATCTCAGTGACAAAATCTAATATCATTTCTCCAACCTCATGATAAAAGATCTCTGAGCCTGGGAATTGAAAATGGTATTCATTTCGATGATTACTATTTTGAATTCATCTATGTTTCAAAAATAAATCATGTCTAACTGTATCAAAAGCCTTGCTTAAATCAAGAATCAATCCTGTACACTGTGAATTATCGATGGCCTGGAAAAACATCATCTGTTATATTCAACAGTGCCGTAGTGCAACTATGATTCCTTCTGAAGCCTGATTGATTTCTGCGGTAACAAGTTATTTTTATCAAGGAATTCTGTAAGTTGATTTGATAGGATTTTTTCAAGGACTTCAGACATTGAGCTTAATATACTTATAGGCCTGAGGTCAGAAAGTGCATGCAGATCCTTAGTTTTAGGAATGGGAGTGACACGAGCATGCTTCCAATGAGTGGGAAATTGTGAAGATAATATGATACTGTTGAAAACGTGCACCAAGTAGGGCAGAATCTGCGGGCAACAAATTTTTATAAATGAGGTATCAATACCGTCACATCCCGAACTGCCATCTTTTATCTGTGATAGGATGTTGAGAACAATATTTCATCGACTTTAATTAAAAAAAAATTGTAAAAAACAAAGCAACTGAATCTGCTCATTTTTCGATTTCAGGTATCATCGACGCCGGAGGCAGAACGTGACACTATCACTGCAGTCCAGGACTGGCCACACCAACATGCTGGCCGTCGTTGGAACCTTGGTGTTCACGCAATACTGGTACTGGTTCCCGCTGTCTCACTGCCTGGCCTTAGCGTTCACCCCTACTTGCGTCATCGCTCTGAACGCTCAACTCAAAGTAAGGAATTGCCTTATAGTCCACTGAAATTAGACTTTTGCTTCGGACCAATTCATACAAAAGCAAATGAAGGCTTTTCGGTTAGGTCTCGGTGTCCCAATAGTCCCCTAGGCGGGAGTGACCGCATAACATTTGGCAACGCTGTAAAGGGCTGAAATCCTGCCCGAATGTGAATTTTCGTGAATATCTCGGTCCCTATCAAACTTACGACAAAAATACAAGAGCAAAGAGAAAGCTGATGAAATGTCCCAGAAAAAAGGTCTCGGGTAGTTTTTTTATATAACCAACGGTTTCGTCACAATCTTGTCTTCAATTTGAAGGTGTATGTGATATTCTGGATGATCTACACCACTTTTAAGGATGACTGCAGGGCGCGTTTTTTTTCAAAGTGGTATCCCCTAATAGGCCTAATCCACGACCTCTTTGTTTTTTGGGAAGGTGTTCGAACGCTAATTTTTCTTCTCCTTCTATGAATGCATGAATATTTTTTTCGATTACATCCGCGGAGTCAATCTCAGAGTTTTGAATTCCTGCATCGGTCACATTTTATTTTTCTGAGGAATTTTCAAATGGTTCGGCATTCAGGCAGGATTTTCCATGGCAATTGCCACAAACGGTGAGCAACGAAGGCCCAAATTCCGATAGCCTCACATTGGTCCACAACCTTTCGTACAGTTGCAAAATATCATTTTTAAAAGACAATCAGTCGCAGGAAGTTGGGATGTCTTTTTTGGTTACAACATTGTCTTTTTACATCCATCCTCACTCCTCAGGATTCAAATTGTTACCAAGCCATTGTTGTACTTGATAGTACACCCGAAACAGGTGTTCACAGATGTTGTTGTGCTGCGTCAAGAGTTGAAGGTAAAAGATTCAGTCTCACTGGTCTGTTTCCGATAACATCTTTAATCAAGCAAGAATACCGGTAGTTATTGATGGAGAGTTCTTGAATTCCAGCTGTTTTTTTTAAGTCCTGCCGTTCCTTATCCATTTTCAAAGCTGCGGTCTTTCCTTTATTGAACAGAGCAGATGTTGTGTCGCTTGGTGAATAGAAACTAGTTTCACAAATTTCAGTTCCTATGTCCTGGCGCAAAATTTCTGCAGAAGTACCGATATCCTGTTTTCCTTTGAGGTGATACTTCTCTTCGAGTTTCCTCTTAATTGTCTTGTCATCAGGTTTGTCTTCGTTCAGTACTGCTTTCAATCCAGTCAATTTAAACTGAGAGTCTTCAAGTTTTCAATGAAAGAAAAAATGTCCTTCATTGCGTTGAGAACATTTTCATACGCAGGTTGACCAACCTTCATTTTCTCGGAGACTAGCAAGTTAAATTTAGCTTTAGCTGCAACTATATCTGTGTCAAATGTTGCACGGTTTTTAACAGAGTTTGCCCAATCATCTCTTCTTTTTTCGGCAAGTGCTATAATATTTTCTTTGAAAATGGTCGTTGAAACATGACAAAATATTTCACGCTTGTCTTTTTGTGCTATTTTCTCTTTCTTCTCGTCAGCCTCCTTGCCGCATCAATAAATACCGGTATTCTTGCTTGATTAGAGCTGTGTGCAGAAGAATCAGACCAGTGAGATTGAATCTCTTACCTCCAACTCTTGACGCAGCACAACATATGTGAACATCTGTTTCGGGTGTACTATCAAGAGTATCAAGTACAGGAACTACCTGTGCTTGATTGTCTTTTGAAATGATATATTTTGCATCTGTATGAAAGGTTGTGGACCAATGTGTGGCTGTCTGAGTTTGGGACTTCGTTGCTCACCGGTTTGTTACAACTGCCATGGAGTACCTAAATTATCCATATCACATACTTTCAAATTAAAGGCAAGATTGTGACGAAATGGTTGGTTATATCAGAAAATTACCAGAGACCGTTTCTCAAGGAACTTTCATCAGCTTTCTTTTTGCTCTGATGTATTTTTGTGGTAAGTTCGATAGGGACCGAGATATTCACGAAAATTCACATTGGGGCAAGATTTTAGGTTGCCAAATGTTATTCGGTCACTCCCGCCTAGGGGACTTTTGGGATATCATTTGGGACACCGAGACCTACCCGAAAAACCTTCATTTGCTTTTGTATGAATAGGTCCGAAGTTTGGGCCTATTTCGACCTAATTGCAATAAAGAAACCGAGAACTTTTCATTAAGCTCTTCTTCTGTATTGCAGATGCCGAAGTTGGAACTCCGGTCCAACGCCAAACCGAGCACTTATGCTTATCCGGCCCCGTTGGAGGAGAAGAAACGAGAAGAAAGGGAGAAGGTAACCACCGCCGTTTTGAGCATAGCAGCTAGGCAGAAGAGGAGAGGCCACGATAAGAAAGAGCGCGATGAGAAGATGGAAGTCGTAAGTTGAAGTTTGATTCTGCTTGCTTTAATTTCGGAAGCGATAATGAATTTCAACGCGCGAGGATCCAACGAAGTGATTCGAAATTTTTTTTTCATGTTGATGATTTTCGGAATTTTTTCTGATCGGAACAATATTGAGTAATATCTCCCTAATTATATATGCCCGGACACACTTATAATATATACAAAGGGAAATATGAAGCGTCAAATCATATTGTCCTTGGGAAGATATGATATATTTTATTTCTTTATTGGGGCAGCAAAATGATCAGATTTGTCGGAAAAAACCAACATCAAAAAAAGAAATTCCAAAACAAAGAATGATGCACTAAATGTAACAAAATAATTGTGTTTTTGCTATACAAAAAGCTGGATAGGACCTCCCAACTTCAAACCTAAATCAACACATATTAATAACAAACAATTATAGATATCTAAAAACCCCCGATTTTGTCACTCACTCACTGATGATCATAAAAACTGTTAAGGTACTTCCCGTTGTCCTATCAACATGAAATTTTGTATTTGAGTTAGTTGACTTGAAACTTTCACCCCCAACCCCTAGAACCAGGGGATGTAAAAGTTTGTATGAGACTTCCGCTAATTTTGATGCTAGTGGTCTGAAAATTACAAATGTTAAAAAAAAGGAAAGTTGCCCCCACATTTTGAATAAGGGGATGAAATGAAGCGCTCGTAAAACGCCTCATGTGGATTTACACCAAATACAATTTCCCTGTAATAACCTCAACCACAGTTTCTATTGTGCAATTTCCCGTTGTGATCATTGTAGAATGATACGATTCTTTATGCAATGGTTGTGATGGCAGCTCCCAAATACATCGCCATCGCAGCTTGAACCTAGGTAGGTAAAGGTATATTTCCCTTTTTCGTACATTGTTGATTTTGAACATGAATTGTGAATTAGTTTGACTTGAAAAAGATCCCGCAATAATTATATATCATTTAATCATTATTGGGGAAAAATTAACAAAATTTAAGGATTTCGTCATGAGCAACGTACAAAAAGAATTGAAATTCAACCAAAAACATTTTCATGTAAGATATTGCCAAGACGAGGCCGTTTTTCTAACATTGTCAAAAAGTTAGCAGATTTCATGTAGAGCCAACCTGCTAACTCTACACTCTTCATCTACACAAGTCCTTATTTCACAAACTCTATGCCTTGGTAAAAATAAGTGACTTGATCGTTTCGTTATTGAAAGAACTATTGTAAAACAGAAGAGTTATGAACAGCGAATGAATTTTTCACCTTTCGCTCACTTGGCGAAAGAGAAACGGTCAAGTCACTCATTGCGACCAAGGCATAGAGTTTGTGAAATAAGGACTTGTGAAGATGAAGAGTGTAGAGTTAGCAGCTTGGCTCTACATGAGATCTGAAAACTTTTTGACAATCAGTGCGATTCTGTTTGCTCATAACAATGTTGCTAAGAAAAAGATATTGCTATCTTTGCATGAAATACAGTTTGTCAGATCTCAAATCGCCGATTCTTGAAGACCCTGATAGCAATATTGCTATAACAAAATGTATAACCGACATTTCAATAACGCTCGGAACAAAATACGTAATATCATAGCCTTATTGTTATAAATTAGAAGATAGCAATATAACAGCAAGATTCATAGCAATACGCAAACAGAATGGTAGAAATATGGCCTCGTCTTGGCAATATTTTACATGAAAATGTTTTTTGGTTGGACCAAACTATTATGTACTCTACTAAGTATGTAGATACACAAACCTACCTTGGCTGATACCGACAAAAAAACAATCATTGTGAGTATATCATGCAGGGTGATTTTGTTTCATTAGAACTTTTCGAGGAAGCAATTGAATTATACGAATTCAAGATTTTGAATTTTTGTTCTAGAGTAGATGACCTTGTATTGTAAAATATTTTCAAGCACAATCTACTTCCAGTTCTACCTGGAACGAACGTTAACTTCGTTGTTTCGAATGTAACACCCTGTATATTTTTAAATATTTGAATTCTTCGTGCAATTCTACACCAATTTGATGTATGATATGCGCAACCACTTCAGGAAATTTTTGAGTTATAGTTTAATTTTCGAATTTTTCGTTAAAGATTGTCACAAATTAGTGTTTATATCTTCAAATTCCCTCATTGTAAAATATTATTTTTTGCAACTGTGGAATAAAATAAAGTACGATGTGACTGTTTCTGGTATAACTTATGAATAAATTGTATACAGGGTGTCTGAAACAGTGCTTCAAAGTGAGGCTTCATAAAACAATGAAATCTTTTTTTTTTTTTGAAATGGCAACCCTACAATTTTGTAATTCAGATCGATTGCTCGTCAAAACTAGCTGGAGTGTGCCAAAAATTTCATGCCTTCAAAATCAGTAGTTTCACCGTTATTGAATAAAATTCGAATTTCACGATCTATTTTCATAACCTCTCATTTTATAGTACCCCATAGATGAAAATCAAGGAGTGTTAGGTCTGGAAAATTAGGGAGACACTCTAATGGACCATTCGATCTGATATTTTGTTGCATTCACCATAAATGAAGAAAGATATTTTATTCATCACTGTTAATGTGATCCCAAATTTGGATAGCGCCGGATTAATCAAAAAAAACAAGTATGAATGACAATTCTTGAGAATTCATTTGAATGAATGAGAATTATGTATTCACTACTGAACTCCGAATTTCATTCTTTAACTGCAAAACTACTGATTTTAAAGGCATGAAATGTTCGGCACAATGTAACCAGTATTTGACGAGAAATCTATCGGAATTACAAAATTATATGGTTGCCATTAAAAGAAAAGAGATTTCATAGATTTATTAAGGTTTCAGACACCCTGCATAAAATTTACTCATATGTTATACCAGAAACAGTATCATTGTACTTCATTCCATTCCACTGTGGCAAAAAAAAAACATTTTGCAATGAAGGATTCCGAAGATATGGACACTAATTTGTGACAATCTTTCTGACAAAAAAAATGGAAAATTAGGATATAACTCAAAAATCGCTTGAGTGGTTGAGCATATCATACATCAAAATGGGTGTCGAATTGAACGAAGTATTCAAATATTCAAAAATATACTAGGTGTTACCCTTGAAATAACGAAGTTGACATCCGTTTCCGGCAGAAGCGGAAGTAGATTCTGCTTGAAAATTTTATTTACAATTCAAGGTCATGTAACTCTAAAAGAAAAAAATGCACAATCTAGAATTTGTATCTCAATTGCTTCCCCAAAAAGTTCTGATGAAACACTTAAAAAAAATCAGCCTGTATACTATCTGACAGAATAAACTGCAACACCCAGAAGGATCTGTTTAAATTTTTCTTTCGGGGAAACATAGATAGTATATCAAGGAGTAAATGATTAAAATTAATAAATAAAAATCGTGGTTTCGTTTTTTCATGTGGAAATTTTTTGTTACTTGAATATTGTAGTCGTTTTTCGCAAATTTTTGAAATTTTACAAAAAACCAGCTGTTCGGGTAAATTCAAAGTCGATGTTGAGTTGTTGTTAAAATGCCAAGTCCAAAAGCACGTGTACGAGGAATTTATCGCCAGCTAAGTGAATTTGAAAGAGGTCGAATTATTGGTCTACGAAATCCAATGAGGTGTTGGAAAGTGTGGTTTGATATAATGCCCAAAATCGAAGAAGAGTAGGCACCAAACGTCAAAGGGGCACAATATTTCAGCAACATAATTCTCGACCTCATGTTGCTAGCGTTAGTTTACATTTTTGAACCAACCATTGTGAATTTTTTACCTTGGTCGCCCAGCCCAGATTCCCCGATCTTTCGCCCATAAAACATGTTTGGGACAGGGTAGAAGGCTTGAAAATATATCCCACCCCCACTGACTATGGCGGCTCTGAAACATGAAGTACAGGTAGCTTGGGATAGTATCCCTAAAGAAAAAATAAAATAAAAAAATCGTCTTGGATCAATGCCAAGACTTGTTGATGAGCGTATAGATAACTACGGTGGACAAACACATCACAACAAATTTGATGAAAAAATTGAAAACCCTTCGGTTTTTCCCCAAATTTTAATCATTTACTCTTTGCTATACTATCTATGTTTTTACCAGAAAATTTAAACAGCTCCTTCCGTGTGTTTCTTGTCATTAAGTATATTATCGTCATAATTTGATTGATTTTCAGTAGTCTAATATTTTTCATTTCATCTTTCTTAGACCCGGGAAAACTCTTAGAAATAGTTTCCTAATTGTTTTATACTCATGGTATGCGTTGGTTTAGATTTGAACTTAGTAGATACCTACACCTACCTAGCTTATCGTGTGGTCGAAACGCAATTATTTTTTACTTTAAGTCCGTCTTGTGTTTTGTTAGGAATTTTTTTCTTGTTGAATTTTTTTTTGGAGAAGCCCCTTTTTTATTTCACTTGAATTTCATATTTTTAAACAACTTCTTTCCGTTGACGATCCGAATGTCAAGAAATTTTCATATCGATTCATGCATTCTATTCCGTCCGATTTTCAATATAACATCTGGTTTTTTCGTACCCCAGGATGAAGATAAGGACGAAAGAAAGGCGAATCGTCGAAAACGGAGGCGAAGAAGGAAGCCGATAAGAAAACCGAGGCCAAGAAGGCCGAGGAAGACAAGACCTGCGACGACAAGAAATGCCCGGAAAAAACGGAGAAGAAAGAAGAGAAAGAGGAAAAGAAAAAAGAGGCCGAACCTACCTTCGAGATACTGAGCAACCCTGCAAGAGCGATGAGGCAGCAGCTGAAGGTGATGACGCTGAATGAGGGCAGTCCGTACGTGCCTCTTAAGGATGTTTCCATTGGAGGCATCATAATGGTCCGCAGTTTGAAGCCCGACGATGAGGAGTTGGTAGAACCAGTTGTTGGTGAGTTAACGATTGATTAGTTTTTTTTTTTGTGAACAACAATATTCGTTCTCCAGAGAATGCTTACTGGGAGGAGGATGCGGTACCTCATATGCGATGCTGAAGCGCAAAAAAATTAACGCACATTCTGAAAATATCAATTTTAATGAAAGTTAACTCTACATTGACTTTATAACTTATTTTTTATGTTATCTCGGGAAGGTTTTGAACGGAACTAAACACATTAAATGGAAGAAAAATTCAGGAGTTTACCGAATCTTATGTGAAAGAAGAGGAATGAAAAATTTTCAAAATACTGAAATGCTGATAAGTGATTTAATACTTGGTATTTCCACCCCTTGCGTTAATGACAGCTCGGCAACGACGGTTCATACTCAAAATGAGTGATCTTAAAATGTTCTGATCTAATCATTCCCAGATTTCTCCGAGTTGGATTCCTACGTCATTAAGAGTAGCTGGATGATTTTCTGAACTTCGCAGCCTTCTATTGAGGTTGTCCCAATCGGATTGAGATCTGGACTTCTTGCTGGCTATTCCCATCGAGAGACTTCAACCTCTTCAAGATACTCCTGAACGATGCGCGCACGATGGGGTCTAGCATTATCGTCCATAAAAATGAAATTTTCACCAATGTATGGGGCAAATTACACTACATGCTCTTCAAGAATGTTCCTTATATACTTATCAGATCAGCATTCATAGCTCCATTATCAACTATGCACTAAGCATTTTCTTTCATGTTTTCTTCTATATACAAGGGAACGTCGATCACAAGGCTAGAGGCAGAATCTAGACTCATCTGTGAAGAGAACTCTTCCATATGCTCTCTCGCAAAATCCAAACGCGCCCTTCGATGGGCTGGGGTAAGAGCTGGGCCTCTTGCCGCGACACGAGGCCTTGAATCATTTTCTCTGAGGCGATTTCTTATTGTCTGGGTGCTAATTTGAACCCATGAGTTTGCTCAAGCTGATTTTGAAGGAGGCGAGCGGTTGCAAACCGTTGTCTCAACGAAGAAACTCTCAAGTAACGTTCTTGAATGGCAGTTGTTACCCGTGGTCTACCCTGTCCTGGTCTTCGGACATTCATACCTGTCTCCCTGAATTGCTGCATCATTCTGGACACACTTCTATGGGAAACTCCAAACCTTTCTGCAATTAATGTGTATGTATGTCCACCCTTCTTCTCGCAAAAACTACCTCTTGGGCACATTCCTCTTGGTTCAAATTGCGTGTTTCGCGTTGCATAACGATCGAGTGTAGAAAAATCAAACGAAGAAAAAAACTATTGATCACTAGAATTGATCGAGAGCAACTGATTTTAGAATGGAGCCAATACATTAAAAATCTGATAAAATCATCTTTTTTTATTCCTGCTGGGAAAAAACATCTGTATTGAAGGAAAAACTTTGAAAGTGGATAACATATGCATGCATAATTCCTATAAAAATAATTATCATTGAGAACAACTTCAGTTGTAGAATAAATTTGAGATTTCCATAATGTGCGTTAATTTTTTTGCGCAGCGTATTTTCAAACATTCCCTCCACCTCCAAAACAATATACACTCTCCCGTCTATAAATTCCGGACAGGCAAAATTTTTGTCACATTCAACACCCTGTATTTTTTTTCGTGGTTCTCCGATTTTGTTGAAATTTTCACCAGGTGTAGTATTGGGTCTTGTTATATTGACCTGAAATTTACTTTGCAAAAATATCTGTAGTTTATCCCTTATACAGGGAGAAACAAAACCTTGTTTTATACCCTCCATTTCTAAACATCCTGTGGTGAATTTGAGGCGGCAAATTTGATATCATTAAGTTTTAATTTGAACTGTGATCCGTTCTTAACAAAATGTTTTTTGATTTACGTCAGTATCTGATTTAAAAAAAAGATACACATCTTCAAAGAAAGTGTTGCATTCTTTCAATTTTTAAAACACTTTGAAACATTACAATACCTTATCGACTAGCAAACATACAAAAACATCTGAAATTAATTCTACTATACGACGTGGCATACTTTCAATACTTTTTCCGAATTACTACTGGGGGAATATTTTCCCGTTCTTCAATAAGAGCTGTTTTTGAATCGGGCAAGGTGTTGGGCTGCCGATTTCGAACAAGTCTACCTAGCATATCCCATACATGTTCAATTGGATTTGAATCCGGACTTCTGGCTGGCCACACCAATCATTGAATATTCGCCTCTTCTAAGTATTCTGTTACAACCTGTGCAACGTGAGGCCTAGCATTGTTCTGCATTAACAGAAATTGTTGCTTCCCCCTGAAGCAATTCGTAAATGCATTGAAAGTATGCCACGTCGTATGGTAGAAGTGATGAGAGATGTTCGTTTATGTTCACTACTCAATAAGGTATTGTAATGTTTTAAATTGTTATGAAATTGAAGAAATGCAACACTTTCTTTGAAAATGTGTTATATTTTTTTTAAAGCAGATACTGACGTACATCAAAAAACATTTTGTTAAGAAAGGGTCACACTTCAAATTAAAACTTAATGATGTCAAATTTTCTTCCTCAAATTCACCACAGGGTGTTTAGAAATGAAGAGTATAAAACAAGGTTTCGTTTCTCCCTGTATAACGGATAAGCAACAGGTATTTTTGAAAAGTAAATTTCAGATTGATATAACAAGACCCAATAGTATACCTTAAATCGTCGCCCGTTTCACGACCTTTCTATCTTTCTTTATTTTCGCCAGTACCCCTGGCCTGGGAAGGTATTCCCAGATCTAGTGACTTCCTTCTAACGATTAAATTAACTTGTCAACCTACTTGTGGATGTTCCTCTCCGCCTTCAAAATTTGGCACTACCAATAAGATTCCTTTTTCAATTGGTTTTCTCCCTTGTGGAGTATCAGAAAAACATGCAAAGTGGCTTTGTAAGTCCTACGGTTCTAGATACTCTTCTTTCATTGCGGAAGTGTTAGGTTTCATGAGCTTGAGAATCCTCAAGTGTAATAAATCCCCATTTTCATTTTTAAAACCATTCGAAAAAAACGACCGCTTTTGACTGCACGTGCTTTATAAATATTGCATTCGAATATTTATGCCGACGTGGTCATAATTATTTGGGCCGCAGTCGGGTTTCTATGCGTCTGGTATTTAAATATACAACTGGCTGTGGCCGGTTTTGTTTTTATGCGTGATGACTGAAGAGTAGGCCCGAAATACGATTACATAGCTGAAAACCCGATATGCGTTTCCCAGATACAGTACCGTATCCATAGGTTTGTCTTGAATTGTTAAATGAGGAAATTACAAATTTCCCCATTCACTGCATCTTATTTTATCGTTCAGGTAGAAATGTTTTCAGTCTGAATTGAAATCCAAAAATCCCAACCCACCAAACTTAATAAAAAGTTTTATTCTCATTATCAAGATTGGATTTTCCTGGAAAATGATTGAATTCATCGAATTTTCATGTACGAAATGATTGTAACTTATTCAAACTAGACATTATCACTTCATTGCTTCAAAGTTGAATAGATCTACTTTGGGACTTGGTACGATTTCTTCATCTCAAAAATATTTCATTTTGTGATGACTCAGAATATAAATTACCTATATCATGGTATAGTTAAATCGAAGAAATCTGTCAGCCAACTATATCTACTCTGAAATGTCATGCTAGACTTAATACATTCGCAATGTTAAATGGCTGAATGGAGCAACCAGTCAACATTCATGTATCAATTGGAAAAAAAAAAAACACTTTCGCTTAGCCGATATAAGTAATGGCTGAATAGAATGATAAATAAAGCCAGGTGAAGCACTTGCACTGCACTTTCTCTTATTGTACATATCATACATTTTGCGCTTGATCTGTGATTGATTCCTCAATTCGTGCTCGTTTACCAATGGCATAGCGCCTATTCACGCTAGGTGCCAAATGCGGGTACGGAATGTCTAAATGCATACCGGTGTAAACTTGGCAGGCTTTTCCCAGCGGCCAGACGGCGAGACGGGATCATTGGCGTGCAGGCGGATCGAAAATTATTAACTGAAATTTGTAAAAATTCCGTCGGAGCATATTCATATTTCGCATACGAGTCTATTTTCCCAAAATCGATAATTTTCTCAGTGAATATCGGTATTGGTATAATAAACCCACATGCGGATTATGTATTTATTTCGTCTCTAATAGTTTCCGAGATATATAATTTTCAATCGTGATTGTAGTTGTCATCTATTGTGTTTGTGAATAAAACAAAATATCGGGAATCGGACAATGTATTTTTTCCTATATGATCTTCAGCTCAGCTGACGTTTCGGTAGCACAATTGCTCCTTTATCAAGGCTATCAACATCAAAAATTGTAAAATCGATAAATTATAACCTCAAATTATCAAAAGTACAAAAACAGACAATTACAATAAAGACAGTTCCCCCGAAAATTCATCAACGGAGAGGTCGCATAAGAATTATAAGGGTCCCCAACAAAATCTCGATAAGAACCACCATTTATTCTAAATTTTTTCTCAAAGAAAAAAATCACAGCGTTATCGAAAATAAAATAATACATCAAAAATGAAGTATCACAGTGAAAAAGTTACCCAAATGTTACCAACTGTAGCATTGGAAATTATCATGGACAATAGGTACTGTTGCACTAACATTTTGAATTTTCAGTTAGAAAATGGATATAAAAATACATAAATTATAAAATATGAAAATATAAAAAATAAATGACAATATAAAAACATAAAAATATAAAAACTTCACAATTAAAATTATCTTGGTATCAAACAACATAATCTAAGTATGCACACATATATAGTCAACTGGAGACACCTTATCGACAAAATATCAGTTATAAACAGAATCAGAAGGACTTAACAGCCAGAGGACAATCAAGTCCCATTGTCAAGTAAACAATCATAAAAGCAACTCAAATTTTTCATATCGGCTCTGTAATTAACGTGTTTTATAATTTATGTGTTTTATATCTATTTTTCAACTGAAAATTCAAAATGTTAGTGTGACCGTACCTATTGTCCATGATAATTTTCAATGCTATAGTTGGTAACTTTGGGTAACTTTTTCACTGTCATACTTCATTTTTGATGTATTATTTTATTTTCGATGTGTGATTTGTTCTCTGAGAAAAAAATTTAAATGAATGGTGGTTCTTGTCGAGATTTTGTTGGAGACCTTTATGATTCTTATGCGACCTCTCCGTTTATGAATTTTCGAGGGTACTATCGTTGTTGTAATTGTCTGTTTTTGTAATTTGTCTGTTTTTGTACCTTTGATAATTTGAGGTTATAATTTATCGATTTTACAATTTTTGATGTTGATAAGTGTAATTATTTTGTAGCCGTGATAAAGGAGCAATTGTGCTGCCGTAACGTCGGCTGAGAAAGAAATTATATAGGAGAAAATACATTGTCCGATTCCCGATATTTTTGTTTTATTTATAATTTTCAATATTATAGGATGAGAAAACAACTCTGTGACTCCGAGGTTCCTTATTATATAGATAGGTATTGGAAATATAATCTCGCAGCGAAATATGAATATACTCTGAAAGATAGTTTCCGCGAATATCAAATTTTTACAAATTTCGGTTGATAATTTTCGATGTTTCCGTCAAACTGGCTGTTGGAAACAGTCTGCCAAGTTCACACCGGTCAACAAAATAAATTTTTGGGTGTATTGGGACCGAGTTCACATTAGACGTCGAAACATAATGATTTCGTACACACACAAAGGCGCGTTTTGGACGATTTCTGGAAAAATCAAATTGTTGCAATATTCCGCTGCCAGGCATCGACTTCTTATTGATTTTGATCTTTTCTTTCAGCTTGTGGACCGAAACCAGATGATGATAAAGAGCCTGACCCACCAGAGCCATTTGAATGGATTGAAAACTGAAAGTGATAGAATAATCATTGATCTGTCATAGTTTATTCGAAATGATGAATATGTCCCTACTTTTGTACTGATATGCTGACATATTTGATTAATTGTAATATCTTGATTTTTGTTCTAACGAATTGAAAAAATATATTGAAAAATCCATTGTGTTCTGATTTTGTTCAATCCTCTCCATCTGGTGTTTGGTGATGATGATAATGATAACTTTATTTATCTACTCCTATTCAATAATGTATTCATTATTCAACTGCTTTTGTGCAATTTAATAATGTCTATGAACAAACAGCGTGAGTTATAATAACTCACTGCTATAACTCACTATGATACGTCAGAAGAGCTTCATAAAATTTTGACTCGTCTGCGGCTCGTTCTGCAAACTTCATCCGCGTGAGTTATGACTTACATTACCGATTATCTTCCAAATAATAGGGAATATCCTACATGAACTAATATAAAAAATACATGTGTATTTCCCAACAAAACGAAGCAAATGAGCCGGCCGAGCCTGCAGTAGAGAATAGAAACACAGGATAGAGTACTAATATTAACTTCAAAAAGTTGTGTTTCATGACCGGATATAATGACATATAGAGAATCTTCCGGGCTTATTGGCCGTGATCTCGACCTATCGGTGATTGTTTCTCCACTTTGATCCGTTTTATTAAAGAAAGCATTATATTCTACTCTTCCTTAAAAGTAGGATTTTCAGTTATTTTCGAAAATATTCATTCTTCCTTTTTTTACCTCAATTGACTGCGTCTCCATCTTACCAGGCAATTTCCACTGAAGCTCTATATTTGCTGGGGTCCTGCTGGAGGGTTTTCATCCTATAATAAAACCATTGCATAATACTTATCCAAATTTCATTGAAGCAGATCTAGACTTCCTTTTATTTGCGCACATCTGCAAGTTCCTACATTGCGCATTACGAGCTTCCCTACTAGACTTAAAGATAATTCGAGTACCTACATTTAAATGGGTCGAAAATTTTTTTCCACTATAAAAGTACATTTCTAACATTCTTTTACCTCGATGTTTATTTCACATTAATAAGAAATTTTGTTTACGTATAACCGGTTATATCAGTTTTCGTTCATTCAAATAAAAGTGGCAATACAAGAAACACCCAACCACATGTTACAGACCAGGAACAGTCAGTAGTCATTAAAACGCTCGGAGTTATAGATATATTTCATCCTATCACGCATCGCATAATTGTGGTATTTCGCTGTTCATCAAACACCAACTGGAAAATCTAATTTTCCTGTGCCTGTGTCGTTCATTGTGCAATTTGAATCTTCTACATTGGGAAAGCCCTCCACACCGTAGATCAAGAACAACCCCAGCTAGAAGGATAGAGCCAAAGGTAAGGACTTTTCTTAGCCTCCCAATCAATTTCTTACTATCAGAAACTGCTATAGTCCTTTCTATACACCTCATTCGAATTTTATCAAACGTCCACATTGTCTTCACTGTCAGTTCTTTGTAATTTTTTTATCGTTTTCCTTCTTTAACTTCAACGTTGAAACAATGCTGTAATTAATTCATTACAGCACCACTTTTAGTAGGTAGGTACTGTAATGTACTCATTACGATACTTGAATAAAGAATAGTATATTCTAAAACAAGTGCAGAATGAGTCCTATTCCAACACGAATGCGAAATTCGAAAACGAGCGAAGAAGGAGCGAGTTTTCGAAAGCATGAGTGTTGGAATTGCCTTCTGCAACGAGTATTAGACGATATTTTCTCTATTTCAGTAAAGTTTTGTGGGAAAACTCTCGAAGTTCAAATAAAAATTCAGATTAGTGACTTTTGTATTGTATCTTGGCAGTTGGTGTCACTAACGAAATTTGACAGATTGCGGAATTTGAATTGACTTGATTCGAATATGAGTGGATCGGAGGTCAGTACTGACAACCACAAAACGAAAAATATAACTCAAAACAATGCTGTAATGAGTTTCATTACAGCACTACTTTTAGTACTGTAATGAACTCATTACGATACTGAAATAGAGAAAAATTGTTTAGCGTCGTTTTCTGGTGTCTAGGAGATCATAATTATATTTTTCTCCGATCGAGGAAAAAGTGACACTATGATGATATGTTTTCTATGCGCAAAGCTAAATATTCCAGAACAGTGTCAGTTGCTAAGCAATTAGCCGCTGTATTTTTCTTATCGCACTGCTGCAGCTTGCGGTAATGTTACAAATGGATTATTACAATAAGATGAAACAAAGTATGGTTTTTTTATTTTTATATTGATGAACTTGTTATAAAAGTAATGAAAAAAACATCTAATTCATAACGATATTCTTGAACACAAATTAATTGTTGTTAAATATTTACATTCATTGTACAGTTTGTACAATTTTATAAATTGTACTGAAGGGCAACGAGAATTTCAAGACGTTGAAGCTGCATGGTTAATTGTTTGGTTTATCTCGTTTTTATCATTTTCATTTGTCTGTCTGTTGTTAATAAAAAAAAATCTAGGAGTTTCAAAACCATTAGGCCTGAATGATACGTACTATGATCATTTTCTTTTGTCATTTATTGCTTAATATACAATCTACTCTACAAAGGTATTAAGTAATTATGTTCCAAGAAAAACTACATGAGAGTGAAATATCCATCGATATTTCTACTCATCTTGCATCTTTAGTGTTGTGGAAGATCTTTAGGCCATGTCTTTTTCAGTCTTCTAGTGTGGGGTCCTCTCATATATAGGTTTTGTGTGAGGTCGTTTGGGGTGACCTTGTATTCTCATCTGATATTTGGCTGAGTTGGATTCTATAACATCGTTGATGTAAGGGATCTCAAAGTCTTCAAGCAGTCGCTGATTGGTGACGTACCATGGAGCATCTGCTATAAAGCGGAGAGTTTTTGACTGGAATCTTTGAATGATTTTTTCTTCTTGACGGTTTCACGCAGCCCCATTATTGTATGTCGTACGACCATATTGGTTTGAGAACCGCTTTGTACACTGTTAATTTATTCTGCAAGCTCATCTTCGATTTTCTTCCCAGAAGCCAATACATCTGTCGGAGCTCCATGTCTAACTGCTTCGTTTTTGCTTGCACATGTTTCTCCCATGTGAGCCTTTGATCGAGATGTATAGCCAGGTACTTGATCTCATTTTTTGTTGGTACAGTAACTCCATTCAAAGTTACTCTGGCACAGGTGTTGGTTCGTAGGGTGAAAATTTACCGATTTACTCTGGTTCAAAGTCATTCTCCAGATTTTGTACCAGTTGGTCCAGGTGTTCTTGGATATTTGTGGAGGACTGAATGGGATCGTCATTGGATGAAAGTATTGCAATGTCATCAGCAAATGCGGCAATAGTTGTGACAGGTGTTTCAGAGGCTGTATAGAGTAGGTACAAAAATGGTCCTAGTACGCTTCCCTGGGGTACACTGATTTGATTGGAAAGTATCCAGATAGTTTGTTATTGAACTAAACAGAGTAGTATCTCTCAGAAATATAAGATTTCAGGATGTGGAAGTAGTTGTGGTTTAAGTTTTTTTTTTATCTTGTATATCAGGCCCAAGTGCCAAACTTTGTCGAACGCCTGGGAGACATCTAGGAACACCACATTGCAATATTGTTTTTCTCAAGAGAATTTGCTATGATGTTAACTATCCTGTGGGTTGGTGGTGTGACGTTGACATACTTCGTCGGAAGCCAAATTGGTAGTCAGGAAGAAGATCTGGTTGAGGCTTTCGCGGCCATCGTTCAATGTGACATGTTCTTTCGAGCATTTAGGCCGTCGTCGTAGATTAGTTCTCGACGTTTCGCCAGTTCGAGTGTCTGGCATCTTCAGGAGTTATATTTCAGGAGGTGTTCTCACTGGACTGAACTGCCTGAGTGTGACGGGGACGCAGATTGTACTTCCTAATATAACCTCGGTCGGGGGGCGTGGCTGCGCTTGACCGGTCTCGTCCCGATACCGAACGCGCGCCGGTGTCCGACCGGTTCACAACGGTTCCCGATCTTCATTCACTTCATGAACCCGGTTATTATTATAGGGAAGTGGTTTTGTGTTTTTGAGTACAGGCACCCATGTTCTATTGATTTTCAAAGATTCCTCCGATTTATTGAAATTCGTTGGGTGTTTATGAATTTCGATTGCTTCCCTGTAAAGCCTGGGGTAGTATGCGGTAGTGGTGCACAACACTTGGGTTTTGTCGAATTCTATTGCATAATTCGTGTTGTTCAGTGTGTGCTCTGCGACGGCGGATTTCTCTGAATGACCCAGTCTACAATTGGCCTTGTGTTCCTTGATCCTCGTATTGATGAAACGCTTCGTTGTATACACTTCCACAGCTTCGGTATACACCTGGTGTACTGAGTGTATCAATTCTGTCCTTGGGGGAGTTGAGATGGTCCTTGATCTTCTTTGACGGTTTGAATATTGTCTTAATGTTATGTTTCCCCAGAATGCGTCCGATTCTATCTGTCACCCGTGGAATAAACGGCAAGAATGCCTTTGTTTCCGATTCTTGGCGACGTGGTACATTGTCGTTGTTGTGATCAGGCCTCTGTTTGATGTATCTATCGATGTCGTTTTTCGCGTAGCCGATGGCCATGAGAGCGCGCTTCAAGTGTTCTAACTCGGTTGCTAGTTGTTCTGGCTCACAAATTCTTCTCGCTCTGTCGACTAGCGTTTTGATTATCCCTTTACGTTGGCATGGATGATGATTTGAGGTGTTGTGTAGATATCTGTCCGTGTGTGTAGGTTTTCGGTATACAGTGTGTCCTAGAGTAGTTTCCTTCCGTGTGACAAGTACATCAAGGAAAGCCAAATTTCTGTTTTGGTCTTCTAATTCCATTGTGAACTGTATACTTGGGTGCATGTTATTTATGTGTGTCAGAAACTCATTGAGCTTTTCTCTTCCATGACTCCATATGACGAATGTGTCATCTACATATCGAAACCATACTTTCGGTTTGAGAGGTGCGGTATTCAGTGTTTTCTCTTCTAATTTCTCCATGAAGTAGTTCGCTACCATTGGGGCCAGTGGATTACCCATTGATATTTCATCGGTTTGTTCGTATATTTCCTGGTTGAAGGTGAAATAGGATGATGTAAGGCATATTTTAAACAGCTCGCTGAGGTCCCTTGGAAATTTTCGTTCTATCTCTACCACTGCTTCATTCAGTGGTAGACTCAAGATTTGCCCGAACATGTAGCCGAAGAAATACGAACGGATTGTTCCCAAATCTTGAGAAAGGCAAAACCACCGCAGCCAAACATCTCAACTAACGAGGCACTTGCTATCAAAGAACTCAACAAGAACGATAGCATACTGATATTGAGTGCCGACAAAGGGAACGCCACGGTAGTCATGAACAAGAGCGACTACAACAAAAAGATCAGTGAGCTCTTAGAACCACCAGTTTACAGAAAGCTCAAAAAAGATCCAACACAGGCGACCATCAGAAAAGTCAACAAACTGATAAAAGCATCTTCGTTGGAGGAATCACTACATAAAAGATTGTGCCGAAGCGAGGCTCGCTTCCAAGATTTTATGGATTACCTAAAATCCACAAAAAAGACATACCTCTCCGTCCAATTGTCAGCACAATAGGTTCTCCAACATACAACCTAGCAAAACATTTGTCACAATCCTACAGCCACACGTCGGAAAAACAACCACGTACATAAGAGACTCCGCTCACTTAATAGAGAAGATCAAAAATATCGAAGTCGATACCAATGATATTCTGGTCAGTTTCGATGTGGTTTCACTGTTCACAAAAGTCCCACTGAATGAAGCAGTGGTAGAGATAGAACGAAAATTTCCAAGGGACCTCAGCGAGCTGTTTAAAATATGCCTTACATCATCCTATTTCACCTTCAACCAGGAAATATACGAACAAACCGATGAAATATCAATGGGTAATCCACTGGCCCCAATGGTAGCGAACTACTTCATGGAGAAATTAGAAGAGAAAACACTGAATACCGCACCTCTCAAACCGAAAGTATGGTTTCGATATGTAGATGACACATTCGTCATATGGAGTCATGGAAGAGAAAAGCTCAATGAGTTTCTGACACACATAAATAACATGCACCCAAGTATACAGTTCACAATGGAATTAGAAGACCAAAACAGAAATTTGGCTTTCCTTGATGTACTTGTCACACGGAAGGAAACTACTCTAGGACACACTGTATACCGAAAACCTACACACACGGACAGATATCTACACAACACCTCAAATCATCATCCATGCCAACGTAAAGGGATAATCAAAACGCTAGTCGACAGAGCGAGAAGAATTTGTGAGCCAGAACAACTAGCAACCGAGTTAGAACACTTGAAGCGCGCTCTCATGGCTAACGGCTACGCGAAAAACGACATCGATAGATACATCAAACAGAGGCCTGATCACAACAACGACAATGTACCACGTCGCCAAGAATCGGAAACAAAGGCATTCTTGCCGTTTATTCCACGGGTGACAGATAGAATCGGACGCATTCTGGGGAAACATAACATTAAGACAATATTCAAACCGTCGAAGAAGATCAAGGACCATCTCAACTCCCCCAAGGACAGAATTGATACACTCAGTACACCAGGTGTATACCGAAGCTTGGGAAGTGTATACATCGGTACAACGAAGCGTTTCATCAATACGAGGATCAAGGAAAACAAGGCCAATTGTAGACTGGGTCATTCAGAGAAATCCGCCGTCGCAGAGCACACACTGAACAACACGAATCATGCAATAGGATTCGACAAAACCCAAATGTTGTGCACCACTACCGCATACTACCCCAGGCTTTACAGGGAAGCAATCGAAATTCATAAACACCCAACGAATTTCAATAAATCGGAGGAATCTTTGAAAATCAATAGAACATGGGTGCCAATACTTAAAATCACAAAACCACTTCCCTATAATAATAACCGGGTTCATGAAGTGAATGAAGATCGGGAACCGGTTGTGAACCGGTCGGATACCGGCGCGCGTTCGTTATCGGGACGGGACCGGTCAAGCGCAGCCACGCCCCCCGACCGAGGTTATATAAGGAAGTACAATCTGCGTCCCCGTCACACTCAGGCAGTTAAGTCCAGTGAGAACATCTCCTGAAATATAACTCCTGAAGATGCCAGACACTCGAACTGGCGAAACGTCGAGAACTAATCTACGACAACGGCCTAAATGCTCGAAAGAAACATGTCACAAGATCTGTTATCTCATGGTCCTGATCCTATTTAGGAGTATCCTCTCAAATAGTTTTCCAGGGATTTGGAGAAGACTTATGGGTCTGTATGATGCTGGAGAGTGTGCAGGTTTGCCATTTTTGTGAATCATCATCACATGGGCGTATTTCCATGTGATCGGGAAGTGACCCAAATTCAGCATGCGATTGTAGCTTATGGCTAGGAAGAGTATTGCCTTTTTTGGTAGTTTTTTCAAAATTTGTGAGGTTATTAGGTCATGACCAGGAGCCTTCTTGTTCTTGAGTTTTCGTATTTCGCATTTGACTTCTTTAGGAGTTATTGCTTTCATGGGAAGTGACAACTGGCAAGGTGCATCTAGGAATTCTTCAACATTAATATCAGATCCTGCAATAGGCTTTGGTTCAAATACGCTTGACAGGTACTCTGCAAATGCATTGGCCTTTTCCTGGTTGGATCGTGCCCATCCGTTCTCTGTTTGTATTGGTGCGTTGGATGGTGTTGGTCTACTGAACTTTTTCGTGGATCTCCATAGACTATGATCTGTGGAAGTCAATTCTTCTGTGAAGTGTTCGAAAGATGAGTTTTGTGCATCTCTTAGGTTTTTCGTTAAGTTACCTGACAATTTTTTGTATCGATGGAAATCAGTAATGTATGTAGGAATTATCGTCCCAAAAACTAATGAAGAACACAGATATCAGTCGTGAGGAACAGTTATTATAAACTTTATTCAACGGCAACGTTTCGAGAAACAATTCTTCTCTTCTTCAGGCTAAAAATGACAAAAAATGATATGAACAATAAATGGGTCAAAAATACAAGGAAAAACAAAGCAATTACAACAACCAGCAGAGTAAAAAGCAATGAAAAATTACAAATCACGAACGAACAGTGAAAACACAGAAACAACGTCAATGACAAGGAAAATGTCAGAAAGAAAAGGATAAAAACAGAAATTTACCAACTCACCTTATGAATAATGATCTAAAAAAATCATCTGAATTATTCAAACTCGTTAAATAATGGTATTAAATATAAAATATGAAGGTTCATCTCGAGTTATCAAATCAACTTGACGTATAGGTAGATATGGGGTTCACAACTGTGAATGAAAGAACAATGAACCTCTCCCATACGCGGTCGCAATGTGTGCACTCAAGAAAAACATTATTCATTAGAATTCGTTAGAATTTTCGCATTGTCGAAATCGAAAAGATGTCCCTCATTTTTAGCATGTTGAGAAAGGGCAGTTGCCTCAGATTTCTTCTCGCAGTCTAACTGATGTTGCCTCAATCTGGACCCGAAATATTGACACGTAATATTGCGCGACCTCAGCTATACACCTCTTGCTCTCCTTTTTCCTGTAATTAATTGGCGTATGTGTAGGGAGTACTGCTATCATTGGAGATTTCCATTGAAACAGTAAACAGTCGTGTTCACTTGCCTACTTTTTTACCGAAATACCCTATTGTCCTCATTTTGGTAAAGTAACTGTTCACACGTTGCTAGAAATTTGAGAGGATAGTTTGATGAGCCGAATCACATGGAAGACTAGGAAGATATACTATCCTCTCCTAAACCAGGCAAGTGACTGTTCACATTGGTATAGTACAGTTATAAACCAGTAGAGTGAGAATTTGGAAGTGGGGATGTGAGTGTACTATTCCACATGTTCTATCCACTCTACTCTACCGTTTACTATCTTTAGTACTCTACCGTTACTTGCACGACCTGTTTACGTTTTGCTAGTAGGAGGATAGTTAATACTCGACCACTCTATTCTATCATTTACTCTACCAATGTAAACGGCGTTTACCTGAAAAGGATTCAAAAATTAAATTTTTCGTATTTTATGTATTTCAAGTAGGGGAATCCGGGCAAAACAGGGTCGGTACCGCCATTTACGAGAATTTTAGTCGAATAAACCCCCCCAAATCTCAGACGCATTATTTCCACTACCAATACTTTTCCCCGCAATAGGAGCAGTACTAATCGAGTGGACATAAGTTTGACTTTTTCGCTAATCGAGATAATCGCCTTGTGTTGTAAAACATACCTATATTTTATTAAGGTACTAGCTGACCCGGCAGACTTCGTACTGCCTCAATTGATGAATAAAAAAGCAGATTTTTTCTATTCAGCTTGATGAATATCATGTTTTGTCACAAATTGAATTTCTGAACGCCAACAATATTTGAAATTTGACAACCAACTAATAGGTCGCACATGCGATAAGTCGCAGAAACAGAAATGAAACACAGATTTAAATGAAAATGTAGGCACATGCGATTAAATAATCACCGCGACTAAACAGTTGCATTTTTGAAGCCACGCGATTGTACCAAATCAGAATGAGTCAAACTTGCGACACTTCAATCGCAATCCCAATTCAGTTTGCTGTAGAAGTCCGAACTTCTTTGGGTGAGTGTGAATCCTTTTTTTTTTGGGGGGGGGGGACTTTATGAGGTCCTATTGTCAATATTATTTGACTGGTAATAGTAGAGCTACAACGCAATCGGTTTTCAGGAAAATCCATGTTATTATACTGAATGTAGTAGCGATTTATTAGTCGCAAGTGCGTGCTTGAAACATTTTCTAATCTCTTTCTTGGCGATTGCGATTATTCAATCGCTCGACAAGAAATCGCAAGTGCGCGCCTAGGCAAAGAGTTAATCTTTCTATCTTTGTGAGTGATCCAATGTCATCAACAATTACTTGATAGAACCAAATACGAAACTAAACAAATCTGATCCACCTAGTTAATGCATCTTCTGTTTGTCGATGTTAAGCTTGCATTCAAATCGAAGGTGGATATTTTGAACAATTTTATTGTCTCAAAATTTCCATTCATTATTAGGATTTTAACGTGAAAATATAAGTGTTCAAATGCTTGTATCTTCTAAACAAAAACGAATCGGATATATGTTCATAGGAAAAAAATTTTCAGAATAAGCAGTGCTACCATCAGTTAAAGTTTGTCATAGAGCTTGTAGAACACCCTGTATATTGACATTGAAAGAGTCTTCCGGGCTTATTGGCCGTGGTCTATTAGGAATTATTTCACCTAACGTTTCGCCCACAACTGCGGTAGGCATCTTCAGAGGGATTCTTGGTCTTAGATTGTAACTCGACCGTTGAATTTCCGAAAGTGATGTCAACGGTCGAGTTACAATCTAAGACCAAGAATCCTCTGAAGATGCCTACCGCAGTTGTGGGCGAAACGTTAGGTGAAATAATTCCTAATAGACCACGGCCAATAAGCCCGGAAGACTCTTTCAATGTCAATATATCCGGTCGTGAAAGCCTGAAACTACCCTGTATATTATTTTTCTGCAATTCAAGTCAACATCCCTAACTCATGTGGAGCAGTTCTATTCACATGGTTAGATTAGATTAGATTAGATTTCATGAACAGGGGTCGTAGTGGCTTCGTTCAGCCTTCCGGGAACTTCGACCGCAAGGATCTTTTGTTCTTTACCCAACTCGTTCATTTTAAATCCCAAGGAGGTCATCAATGGTGTTAATGAACCCAGCGACCTCCTTAGGAGCCTTGGCGGTTATTTCATGTGGATCCAGAACCGACTTCCCCATGTGAATGGTTCTTAGTTCCGCCAGTTCTGGACACTTGCATACCATGTGTTCAGCCGTCTCCTTCTCTGATCCAAATAGCCTGCAGGTTTCATCTGCTGACTTTCCCATGCGATACAAATGATATTTAGATCGACAGTGTCCCGTCAGCAGACCCACCATTACTCGAAGCTCAGCTCGTGGCAGCTTTATGAGCTTCCTGGTGTAGGTCGACGAGAATTCCACAAATCTCTTGGCTTGCGCAAGTCTGGGAGTATTTTTCCAAAGCGTTATTTTGTTTGCCGCTTCCCATTGTTGGACCGCTTTCTTGTATTGGTCTATTCCAAGCCCGCAGAAAGGTTCAGGTCCAACAGGCTTCAGCCTTGAAGCCTTCTTCGCCAGTTCGTCGGCTGTTTCATTTCCCTCAATACCACAATGTCTTGGTATCCATAGTAGAGTCACTTTGTTGCCTCTGGCCAGTTGCTTTATGGTATTACGGCATTCATAAGTCAGCCGAGATTTCTGGCTATAGGATTCCAGTGATCTCAAAGTGGCCTGACTGTCCGTGGTGATATATATATGCGCTCCTTTAAGATTCCTTTGAAGGCACTCTTGAGCGCAGGTATAGGGCGGGTTTCACAAAGCTCTAATGGTACGATATATATATATATATATATATATATATATATATATATATAATATATATATATATATATAATATATATTATATATGTACAGCGGGACATATGGGAACCGATTCGGAGATCCAGCGGTAAATGTGGGGACCTTTGGTACTTTTTGGACCGGACCCAATAGTTTTATAGACGCTGTGGTATATGCGAGGACCGGTCCCAATTTGTTTCCATTGGTGTATAGGTAGATATGGGTACCGTTTCCGAAATAGATAAAACGGTAATTATTGGGACCAGTGTACATATCGAATACGGAGTTTCTTGGTCAAGTACAAATCTACTTGGGAATAACATTTTCATTCTTTCTGGAATTTTGATCTATAATGCATAAATAGTTTTTTGAATATTCCAATCATTTTCAATTTTCCGCTCGTATAGATATTCATAAACACAGAAATACAAAATAACATCATAACCTAAGTTATATCTTTTGAATTTCTCAAGGATCGAATTGTATTCGAGTTACTCGAATATACACCATTTTATTGAAGATTCGAGAACGAAACAAATCAATCTGATGAAATTATCTCTTGTAATGGATACCGTTTTCAGAATACTTAGATAAAATGGTTGTTATTAGGACCAGTGTACATTTAAAACAAGTAATTTCACGTGAAATACAGATATTCCTGCCTGGAAATAATATTTTCATTCTTTGAGGAATTTAATTTTCTAATGCGTGTACCGTTTGTTGGAGATTCCATTCATTTTCAATATTCTGCTAGTATCGACAGTTATAAACACAAAAAATGAAATAATAACCTGACTTATGCCTATGATCTTCCTTAAATAACCAACTGTATTCGAGTGTTACTGAAACATACAACATTTTATTTGTGGTCTTACTCAAGATTTATCGTCCAAAAGAATAATTGAAGTTTTGAGCACGAAACGAATCAATCTGATAAAAGTATCTCTTGAAACACCTACGGTAGTTCTAGCTCAGGTTACCGTATATTAATTCACCAATGAAATACCCTCTATAGAGTATATCCCAAATTGCTTGATTTTGGCTGTTTTTGGTACTTCTAGACTAGATTTCGGAATTAGGCCATAACTTTTTCATTCTCGAAAACATCTAAAAACGATTGAAACTTTTAAGAACCATTTTTTCACTAGGATTATGACATCATATTCAGTTTTTTTCAATTTCTAGTTTATTGCGTTCGTATTTGAAATGAAAAATTTGTTATTTCATACTATATGAAAAAATGGAATTAAGTGCTTTATTTCCAGGGAAAAATTGCCTACCTTTAAATCGTTTTCAGATATTTTCGTTAATGAAAAGGTTGTGGCATATTTTAGAAATCGATGACCATGATGGAACCTCAATCATACCCTTTCCTGACATCAAGCTCAACTTCAACCTTCAGCAAAAAACGCAAGTTCTAAAAGTTTTGTTCGCATATGACTAATGTCGATTACAGAGAAACATTTTGAAAGCCAAAAAGTTGATATATACGAGTTACTCTCAGGGCCGTTTTTACCTTTTGGAGGCCCTGGGCACATGAGGATAATGGGGCACCTACGAAGAATACCACATACAAAATAGAAATACAAAGGAATCCCTACCGCCGCTAATGCCGTGATGTGATTTAATTATTAAGTCGGGGGAATTCTGCCGATTTACAGAATTTCGCCCTGAAATTTCTTGCAGTGGCGTGGAGCAAAATTCGGCCCCCCCCATCTGGGGTGTCCTCTATAGATCTATTATTCATGATAAGTTTTACCTGAAGTTTTTCATAGAGAAATAATGAGAACAATGTAATAAAAATGATTTATATATTGAAAACAAAAATTTCTAAACGAAATTATGTAAATTCTGATATAAAAGTAACTAGAAACTACACCATTTATTCAGATTTGTCAATAAAATTTTAGAAAATATCAAATGAAATTCAATTGAGTGATCCGAAATACATTTGATGTTTTCTGAAATTCAATGACTAATCTGAAATTCAATTGACACATTCTGAAATTAAAGTGATTAATCTGAAATACACTTGACGGTTTTTGAATAACACTTGAAAATGGTGTAGGTAGAAACACATCAATGTGGTAAGAATTTGAAAACATTTTATAAGAGAAAATTGGATCACCTTTTTCAATTTTTTTGTACAACATATCCATCAACTTGTCGATAACCAAGCTTTTGGCCACTTCTTGTCCAAAGTGAGTAAGCTCAAAAGTCTGATAGACATGTTTGCGACATTTTAAGGAGAGTACCGAAAAGCTTGACGGTATATTGAGAAACCCTCAATAGAATGAAATTATTGGGGCGTCATTTCATGCTTTTAGTTTGGCTTGGTAGCCCCTTTGGTGCCGAACCTACCAGCATCGCGAGTTCCGTGGAGCCCTCTGATACGCCACTGATTTCTTGTCTTGTAGCGGTGTCTGAAATGATGTGGTTAAATGGGGATTTCTCCGGAAGCTTCCCAATGAATACAATAATGTAAGAATGTGATCAACAACACGGTTCGAACAGATGTTTTTATGGCTAACCACCCCAACAAATAACACAGGCTAATAATTGCTCTTATCTAGTGTATGCCAGTATGAGCAAGGGTCATAAAAATCGCAACCTTCGAGAACTTGTTGATAGAAAACTGGGAATTCCAATCCATTTGGACTTGTGAATGATCACTCCCGCCTTTTTACCTGAAAGTAATTTAAGTACGCAAAAGGGAATTTTGAAGGAAAGAACCGTTCAGATCTTTTCGAAAAAATCAGTTCTATAATAATATGAGGAAATTTTCTATGAAATGGGAAATTTCCAAACATTATTGAGGAAATCTTCGTTCTTCTTGATTCAGAACAATTGATCTCTGAGCGTGGCCCCTATCGATCGTGCCCTAGGCGGAAGAGAGGGCCTGGTTACTCTGATGTGTTCTGAGTATCGCTCCGTGAGTGAGTTTAGCAAAATACTCAAATCCAATCGCTCTGGGCGAGAGTTGTACCAAATATCAAAATCCTGTCTGATCGCAAAAGCGACTCTTTAATTCCTAATCGCTATTCTGGAGTGCAAACTTCGAAAAAATGCAATTAGAATGGAGATTTGATAACGATAATTTCATAATGAAATAACAACCATTACATGAATTAAAAAAGTGTTGCCGGCAACATCGAATACCTCAGCTCCTCAAGTCGGAAGCTTAGACCGCGTTTACGATTTTTAAATCATTATGATCAAGCGGTGACCGATACGACACAACAGCTGCATTGCTTAACGTAAACACAAACAAAGACAGAAGATAATTTTTCATGTTAGATGTAACAACCAACAATTCGCCCGAAGACGATAACATTGGATTTGATCTGGAAATCTCCTTTTCATGCGTAGTTTGATACTTTTTATTCGGGAGATTTTGATACGAGATTCAAACCATGTCTGTAGGAAGGGATATCTAGAATGCATGTGCAAAAATAAAAAATTTCGTGATAATCGAATATACCATGATGTTTTTTTGTTTTTGAGTTAAGGTTACAGACCGAAAATTGACAGTTGGGCAATTTCAATACCTATTAGTTGGTCATTACAATTTTTTGTTTTTCCATTTGTTCGTTTCCTTT